>CM068370.1:297038015-297429000 GCA_034769895.1 Magicicada septendecula | reverse complement strand
TACACATATACAAAATTCTCCCCTCCCCCTTCAACAATAATTTTCATTTATAGAAAATTACCCCCACCCCGTTCACCTAACCTCTTCATTTATAGACATTTTATCTACGTTTCTACAGTGGATTATTATGAGCTTCTTATCAGGATACTTTATTTATCAAAATTAAGTACTTTACTCTTGTTAAAACATAAAATGTTGCAGGTAAAGTACCCCTATATCTTAACCGATCTTCACCAAAATCAATAGACCTTCAGTCCTCTATAATGCAGGGGTGCATGCAACAAAATATTTGATTCTGTTTGAATGTGCGGTAGTTATCGTTCGTCATGGAAACATTTCTCTTGTTACAACATAAAATGTTGCAGGTAAACTACCCCTTTCCCTTAACCGATCTTCAACAAAAATCAACAAACCTTGAGCTCTCTTTAAATAAAAAAGGTATGCAAAAACGTAGTTGATTCTGTTTGAATTTACGGCAGTTATCCTTCGTCATATAAAAAATTACCCTTGTTAAAACATAAAATGTTGGTGGTAAACTACCCCTTTCCCTTAACCGATCTTCAACAAAATCAACAGACCTTGAGTTCTCTTTAATTCAAAAAGGTATGCAAAAGAGTAGTTGATTCTGTTTGAATTTGCGGCTTTTATCGTTTGCCAAAAAAAAATTACCCCTGATAAAAAAAACGTTGCCGGTAAAATACTCCTTTCCCTTAACCGATCTTCACCAAAAACAATAGATCTTGAGTACTCTACAGTTCAGTGTTGTATGCAAAACATTATTTGATTCTGTTTTAATTTGCGGCTGTTATCGTTTACCATAAAAAATACCCTAGTTAAAATATAAAACGTTGCTGGTAAACTACCCCATTCCCTTATCCGATCTTCAACAAAATCAGCAGACCTTTGAGTTCTGTATAATTCAAAAAGGTATACAAAAGAGTAGTTGATTCTGTTTTAAATTAGGGGAGTTATCGTTCGTCATAAAAAAATTACCCTTGTTAAAACATAAAATGTTGCTGGTAAACTACCCTATTCCCTTAACCGATCTTCACCAAAACCAACAGGTATTGAGAGCTCTACAATTCAGGGCTGTATGCAAAACATTATTTGATTCTGTTTACATTTGCGCCTTTTATCGTTTGCCATAGAAAATAACCCTTGTTAAAATATAAAATGGTACCGGTAAACTACCCCTTTCCCTTAACCGATCTTCACCAAAACCAATATGTCTTAAGAACTCTGTAATTCAGGGCTGAATGCAAAAGACTAGTTGATTCTGTTTGAATTTGCGGCTTTTATCGTTTGCCATATAAAATACCCTTGTTCAAATATAAAATGTTGCCGGTAAACTACCCATTCCCCTTAACCGATCTTCACCTAAAACAAAAGGTCTTGAGTACTCTACAGATCAGGGCTGTATGCAAAACATTATTTGATTCTGTTTGAATTTGCGGCTCTTATCGTTTGCCATAAAAAATACCCTTTTTAAACATAAAACGTAGCTGGTAAACTACCCCTTTCCCTTTACCGATCTTCACCAAAACCAATAGGCCTTGAGAACTCTACAATTTAGGGCTATATGCAATTAAACATTTGATTCTGTTTGAATTTGCTGCTGTTATCGTTTGCCATAAAAAATACCCTTGTTAAAACATAAAACGTTGCTGGTAAACTACCCCTTTCCCTTATCCGATCTTCACCAAAAAACAATAGGTTTTGAGAACTATACAATTCAGGGCTGCATGCAAAAGAGTAGTTGATTCTGCTTGAATTTGCGGCTTTTATCGTTTGCCATATAAAACATTTACCCTTGATTAAAAAAAAAACCGTTCTTGGTAAACTACCCCTTTCCCTCAACCGATCTTCACCAAAAACAATAGGTCGTGAGTACTCTTCAAATCAGGGCTGTATGCAAAAAATGATTTGATTCAGTTTGAATTTGCGGCTGTTATCGTTTGCCATAGAAAAATCTACAGACAGATAGACAGACAGACACACAGACCCACAGACACATAGACAGACAGACACACACACAGAAACTTTTCGAAAAATGACTTTTTTTCATGCTTTGAATGTAGTACAATCAGAATCTTCAGTAATCTCAAACACGATTTTTTTTGCCATCACCATACTTCCATTTCCTTAAGGAACATGGAACTAAATATCGGTATGGAGAACCATACATGACTTCCATGTTCTAAGATTTATATTTAAAATCATATTCGAAATGAAATATTACCATAGAAACTACTTCTTTCTACTTATTGCTTCAGCCTTAACCACGGTACTGTGGTCACTAACGTATACCACCTCACGTTTTCGCACTCGATTTTCACTGATGATGGCAGTCGATGGACTGCCGAAAAGTCTGGTGTTCCAGAAAACATTGAACTACGACTAAACAGCCCGGGAAGGAATTTTAACAAAGAACTACTTCTTTGTTGCCGATAACGTAGTACACATATACAAAATTCTCCCCTCCCCCTTCAACTATAATTTTCATTTATAGAAAATTACCCCCACCCCGTTCACCTAACCTCTTCATTTATAGACATTTTATCTACGTTTCTACAGTGGATTATTATGAGCTTCTTATCAGGATACTTTATTTATCAAAATTAAGTACTTTACTCTTGTTAAAACATAAAATGTTGCAGGTAAAGTACCCCTATATCTTAACCGATCTTCACCAAAATCAATAGACCTTCAGTCCTCTATAATGCAGGGGTGCATGCAACAAAATATTTGATTCTGTTGAATGTGCGGTAGTTATCGTTCGTCATGGAAACATTTCTCTTGTTACAACATAAAATGTTGCAGGTAAACTACCCCTTTCCCTTAACCGATCTTCAACAAAAATCAACAAACCTTGAGCTCTCTTTAAATCAAAAATGTATGCAAAAACGTAGTTGATTCTGTTTGAATTTACGGCAGTTATCCTTCGTCATATAAAAATTACCCTTGTTAAAACATAAAATGTTGGTGGTAAACTACCCCTTTCCCTTAATCGATCTTCAACAAAATCATCAGACCTTGAGTTCTCTTTAATTCAAAAAGGTATGCAAAAGAGTAGTTGATTCTGTTTGAATTTGCGGCTTTTATCGTTTGCCAAAAAAAAATTACCCCTGATAAAAAAAACGTTGCCGGTAAACTACTCCTTTCCCTTAACCGATCTTCACCAAAAACAATAGATCTTGAGTACTCTACAGTTCAGTGTTGTATGCAAAACATTATTTGATTCTGTTTTAATTTGCGGCTGTTATCGTTTGCCATAAAAAATACCCTAGTTAAAATATAAAACGTTGCTGGTAAACTACCCCATTCCCTTAACCGATCTTCAACAAAATCAACAGACCTTGCGTTCTGTATAATTCAAAAAGGTATGCAAAAGAGTAGTTGATTCTGTTTTAATTTAGGGCAGTTATCGTTCGTCATAAAAAAATTACCCTTGTTAAAACATAAAATGTTGCTGGTAAACCATCCTATTCCCTTAACCGATCTTCACCAAAACCAACAGGTCTTGAGAACTCTACAATTCTGGGCTGTATGCAAAACATTATTTGATTCTGTTTGAATTTGTGGCTGTTATCGTTTACCATAGAAAAATACCCTTGATAAAAAAACGTTGGTGGTAAGCTACCCCTTTCCCTTACCGATCTTCACCAAAAACAATAGGTCGTGAGTGCTCTACAAATCAGGGCTGTATGCAAAAAATTATTTTATTCTGTTTGAATTTGCGGCTGTTATCGTTTGCCATAGACAATACCCTTGTTAAAACAAAAAACGTTGCTGGTAAGCTACCCCTTTCCCTTAACCGATCTTCACCAAAAACAATATGTCTTGAGTACTCTACAAATCAGGGCTGCATGCAATAAATTATTTGAATTTGTTTGAATTTGCGGCTGTTATCGTTTGCCAAAAAAAAAAATCTACAGACACACAGACAGACACACACGCAGACACTTTCCGAAAAATGAGTTTTTTTCGTGTTTTGAGTGTAGTACAATCAGAATCTGCAATAATCTCGAACACGATTTTTTTGCCATCACCATACTTCCATTTTCTTAAGGAACATGGAAGTAAAAATGACATCCTTCGCCAACATCAACTGCATCTTCAGAAGCGCTGGTCATCCAGGAGTATCGTACACTGCAAGACTGGTTTACAGACATCGTATACTTAATGGATACAATAAAGATATCGTGAATAGAACATGTTTGTGTAGGTAATCTGTCCATGAATTACGTAGTAATTTCAATTGTGAATAACTTAGTAAATGGTCCTTATATTATCGTATATTGTCATTTTACCCGAACATATTTGTGAATCCAGCAATCAATAAAAACGCCCGTCATAGGGCTACAATTAATAGGTATCACAAAATTATATATTTTTTACTATATATTTTACAAGTTGCGGTAAAATTTTACAAACCTTTAAAGGGACTTTACTGCCCAGATGAAACGTATTCTTGAGGATGATCAAAAACTTTGACGTAGATGCTATAATCCAAAGAGAAGATACAATGCGATTTACAAGAATTGATGGGTTAGGACTTGTGAAGAGAATAAGTCGGTCAGGTAAACGTAGAGAACCTTGTATTGCACTTTTCCAACAATCATGTAAGTTATATGACACACCATCAGCTTGTTTTAAAAATGAAAACTATGTTCAAAAAGCAATAAAAAAAACTAATTTTTGTCATGAATGAAGACGGCGATGAATGGCACCAACGGTAGTAAGGTACAGTATGGACTGTACAAAGTTTGACAGATTGTGGTTATATGACGCCCAAGGTCTGTGACCACGCCCTGCCCTCAGTGTGACCCCACAGCAACACTTATTGCGCCCTTTCTGCAACTGGTCTCTCTCCTGTACGTATTTACCGTTATCAAACGTATTAAATTATAAAGCAGTCCACATCGATTTTAGGTAATCAACATCGTAAATATTTAATCTAACATATATTACAAACATATGTTACACGACACCGTGTATAACATGTGTGTACATGAACAAGTAGCGTACAGAGAGAGAGAGAGAGCGAGCGAGCCGAGTAATGCACGTGGTATGATAATACTCGTAGTGTTTAATTTCAAAGTGTATTAACTAAAATGAATCATTAGTTTTTTTGTCAAGATAAGAATTAATTTCTCAGAATATATGCCTAATAGGGGTCAAGTGATTTACATTGGACGTTGATTGGCAAATTATTCTGCCATGTGTCTCTATAAATGGTTACATAACATCGCCTGAATGAAATGTACGTATATCAGGGGTAAACAAATTACACAAAGCTGTAAAATCGGAGAACATATTTCCAAACAGATAACAAGTTACATATTTCTGGGAATAGATCTGGATAATGCAAAGTAGATACAAAAAAAAAAGAAATTAAAAATTACCAAGATGGTAATTACTGGTACCAGAGCGCATCGTAACAAATATGGATCTATTCAAATCTACAATAACTTTCGGACGATTTAAATGAAGCTTTAATTTATTAATATTTAATTATTAACTGAGAACATCAAAGGTATATGGTTCAGATGTTCAAATCTTTAGCGCAGCTGATATACTAATTTAAAAAATGTTTGAACAGAAATTATAAGACAAATTTTCGGCCCCGTGAAAGGATAAAACTTGAGGATGAAGAATAACTGTGACATAAATGAAATAACCAAAGGATAAGATACAATGCGGTTTGTAAGAATTGTTGGATTAGGACTTGTGAAGAGAATCGGTAGGTAACCAAAGAGAATCTTGGATTGCGAATCGAGAGAAGTGAGGCGGGTTGGAAGATCGAGAAGGCGAAACAGGGGGCAAATTTGGAGGATGAAATTGTGGCATAGAAGACGACTGTCTGAAAGGAGAGGAGAGAAGAGAGTGGAGATTATTGGAGGAAGCTGTGTCTCCTGTTAAGCTCGGAATAAGAAATCGTGTTTGGAAAAAGAAATTGTGTCTGTGTGTGTACGCGCGCGCGTGTGCGTGTATTATCACAATATTACGGCAATTTGTTATAGCTTGACACGTTATAAGTATTCGGAGTAAAAAATTATCTATGATATTTTGTCTGGCTGTTCGCAGGAAATGATTATTTGTAGGACCTACGTTAAAACGAGGCTTCTTCTTTAGGTTCCAATCTCCTACCGGAAATCGGACAACATCACAGCAACACGCTCTTCAGTTCCAGCAACTCTAAATAGTTGACGGGATGTGTCCTTTAGTCCACTAGTTGGCACTGACTAACCCACAGTTACACTAATCAAGACGATGGAGTTGACATTAAATTGACAACAGTCGTATATTGATAACGATACGTATGTTTATAAAGGCAGTGGTGATAGTTATTGGTAAATTAAAATGTCCGCGTGCAGCACTGGTGCAATCGGTTATCAAGTACGCTCTCTCTGCCATCCAGTAATACCTGATCAAGTATAACTTGTTCCATATAACTGTATAGTCGGCTACAAGGACGATGATTAAGCCTCGTTACAACACAACCGTAATAATTTATTCAACAAATTCCATTACAGTTTTTTTATCAGTTTGTATTACAGTGCAAATAGAATAGTATTAGCAAATATGCCAAGATAGGTAATTATTTACAGGTATGCGGAGTATGTGCTATATCGAACTGCAGTCAATCAACCGGCAGAATTGGTGCACGCGTTCCGTGAGTGAAAGAAGCAATGAATGAACGCGCTGAGGATGGGTTCGCTCGCTGCGGGCCTTGAAAGCATTCTAAAGAATTATGAGACGCGGAAACGCGGTGGCGCTGATTTACGAATTTTTTCGTGAAACCACGCAAAGCACGCCAACACACACACACACACACACACACACACACACACACACACACACTTGTGTAGGTAACACTTCACTGCGTCCGGTTCACTGTTGACAAACAGCTAACAGTGAATTAAAATATTGAAAACGGAATTTTCAGTTAGATTACCATCGTTCAATTGATTATTATACTACTATGTTCATTATTATTATAACGTAAACGTTTACTTCACTATAAGTCATATTTGTAGGTCAAGTATTAATATTTTTAATGACTGAACACAAACAAAAATTTGTTGAGTAGAATTCATCATCACGTCGTCGTCATTCCGAGCTTTTCATACTGTCCATCTAGTCCGAGGTGTGGGCACTGGATCCGATTTTTCACAATTCTTTTTACGTCACTGGACCGTATTGGTAGAGATTTCCTTCTGATATAGGCCTACACGTTCTGTCTACGTTCCAACATAATTATTAGCATTTTTATCACCTGGAAAAGGGAAACCAACTATGGTAATCGCGGAAAGGCTCCTATTCGTTCTTGAGTCAAAGGAAGCGCTCCTGTGAGAAGCCGCTAGAGAGAAAGAATTGGTTGAAAAATAACGAGATGTAGTGGCGGGAAGAAAAGAGACGGACGGTTTTGGAGACTGGACGACGCTTGTTACAGGACCAGAAAACGTTGTTTAAGAGAAAGTTACACAAGAGGTTGGAGCGGAGTGGGAAAACAAAATGGAATCAAAGAAGAGATATTTGCGCGTAGTGGGAAAAGTACTCTGGAAGTGTAAATTAATGAACATAAAAGGATTTGCCAGTTCGAGACGAACAGGCTTAAAGAGGAGGCAGTGCTTCGTTTAAATGAAAGATAACGAACATAATAGCGACACGATACTTCACACGCGGCAAGCTCGAGTTTGTTCCAGACACACGCATTCCAGAAGTTTGTAGATTATTCTCCCGATACTCGATCTGCGTAATGTGTACCGAGGTCGGACATTGGCGTAGTTTACAGCACTCCAGTCCCTATAACTATGCAACTATTTCTCGATCCGTCATGCGGAAAGTGAGTTTTTTTCTCGAAACGTGGTATAAATATAAGCGCCGGCGACCGGCCAACTTCAGTTTTGAGACCAGCGATAATAAAGCGCGTTTCGGAGCGAGTGTTATTGTGACTTGCGGTTTCGTGTAAAATAATTAACTTACTTATTGCAGAACTGTTGAGAATGTGATAGTTATTGTTTGTGACGTTACTGTGCACTGGACACCTCTAGTTTGAGGAATTCGAATTGTATAGCAGTAATCTATGTTATTTGTACCTGTGATTAAATTTGTAATTAGCGTCTTCATCTGGTGTCAGTTATTCTGATTCCACTGCACAACACGACGGTGCGTGCGACAGTCGCAGCCACCATATGCAACGGCGTAATACGATCAGAATTACGATTAAGCAATAGACTTATCACTCGACCGCCTATAAAAAGGACGTCAGTACTCCCAAGACTCACATCGAACTGTGGTGTTAGAACAGACTTTGGAGCAGTATGGAGACAGTAACCAAGAATAAAATTAAATTAGTGTTTAAAGAATATTTACTAGTAAGAATTTTATTACTAAGATTATTTCCTGTCAGCGGCCGTGAATAATTTATTTTTGTTACTGACCAAACGTCAGAGAAAGGTCCGCAAACTTTGCAAGCGATCATTACAATAAATTCAGTATTGTAGAATGTAAACAGTTTCTAACATTTATCATCTTTAGAAACGTTCTTGAAATCAGCTGAATCAGATGTTTTATCGGCTTTCTGTCTATGGCTGTGAAATATGAGAGTTAAAGAAACTAGTGTACTTAAAGCGATGGAGATGAACTGAAGACGATCGACTGGAGTTTATGAACAGTTGGACACGCCAAGGCGTTATAGTACTCATGCAGTCAAATGGATTATTGAACGAGGGCAAAAACGTGAGAGACCAAAATTAAAAAAAAAAAACGAAAAATTCATGAAATATATCGAATTAAGGTGAATTTTAACAGCAGTCTGCTTACAGTGTTCAATTTTTAGGAGACCAGTACCCAAGTAGTTAACAAAAGTTTGAAAAAATCGCAAAAATCCATGTGCGATAGCAAAATTAAAGAGAATTTCAACCAAAATCTGAACATAGTGTTTATTTTTGGAAACTTGAAAATTTTAGGTCACCAGTAACCAACAAGGTATTATTTTTTTTTAATTATAAATTCCATGCCCGTTTTTGGACCAAAATGAATTTTAACCCACTTTGAGTATAGAGTTCACAGTGAAAAAAGTTTAACTTAAGGGCATGGAAGTAAACATTTTTAAAAGTTCATGTGTTGTACAAAATTATGAGGATTTTTTCAAAATATGGATATTTTATTTTTAATAATTTGACAACATTAATATGTGTCAACATCCGTTGCAAATATTGGACTTCCTTCAAAAATGTTTGTAAACAATGTTTGCAAAAATTCTTTACATATTATTATCTGTTACATTTACTTGTAAAACGTATTCTATATAGGCCTGTAGATATCTATGAAAATATAAATAAACTTAAAAGCTAGGACACAATTTTTTGACGTTAAGTCATTATGGTTATAAATTTAAACTAGAAAAATAACTAATGTAATGTTCGGGATTTTCATTGTTTATTGTATTCATATTAATAAAAAAAGGAACAATGAGCCTGTGTTTTATTTTTAAAAAGTAGAGTATCCGGGGTTTTGATATTAATTTTCTCGCCTTTAAGGTACAGGAAATCCTTCAATCCTTCATTAGCCGTGGTAATAACGTATTATCACCTCCTAGCCTAACTCCAAGAATCATACATATTGTAACGACTCTATAGTATGTACTCTCTATAAAAGTGTGTTTTTATCGTGTGTTAGCCCCACACGTTGTAGTCGTTACTTTATGTTTACTTACTTTTTTAACTTTCCACGCTGACGATGTCCGTCGCGAACTCACGAATTACCAGTACCAATATCTCGCGAGTGTAAACCTTACCTGTCCTTTAATGAGTAAATTTAATTCCCGGGTGGCGCCAAATTGTTTATGAAAACAATTAAAAATGTGAAATTGAGCGGTCGTTCTAGACGGTGTTGACGAATTCAAATTACCCTCGCAACTGGCAGGCGTATAAATCTCGCTAGTAGTTCGTTGTGCTGCCGACGTCTAACGCTGGCAGACAATTTCGCTCGTCGCTAAAGTACACAAACTTTATAATGCAATTTATAATGAAATAAAGGACGTTTATTACTACTCAGTACTAGTTTATTAACGTGAAATTATCAGTTATTCATACAAAATTATATACTGTTGTTAAACAAAGTTGCTCCGGCAATAAATCGACAATTTTCTCAAGGTTGGCTAAATTTGATTAAAACGATACTAACTCGACATGGCTGTCGTCGAAGTTTATTTCCTCCAGTTCGTTAAGCATTGAGTTCTTTTGGTTACGAGAAAATATTAATAAGATGATAATAAAGTACACTACCTTACATCAATGGTACTTATATACTATTAGAGTTAAATACAATTCGTTTTTTAAGTGTTAAAAAGTGTGTGTTAGAAATTCGTAATTTGTACACAGGTTATTTTCTGATTACATACAAGTTTGGTTTTTATTTTCAATTAATCCTTGAAAGAAATTTAGTTATCAGTTCGTAGTGAGAGTTATTTGTGTTGTGAGAAAAAGTTAATTAGAATTTATTCCATAAATTCGGGTATTTCAGATATACTTAACAAATCTGTTGAATTCGGGTGAAGAGTCATTCAGTTTTTAGTTAGGTTGGTCCATATGATCATCAATCATCCATCATTTATAATTTGGATTACGTCTGGCTTCTTTTTCGAATGATGTGGATTAAATAATTAATTTAGAATATGAAAATCTGGTCTATTGTCTCCTGTTGATTTGACTAGTTCTTCATCAAACTTCTTGGATCCTCATTTTCTTAACTTTTGACTTATTTTTGATTATTTTAAATTAAAATTGAGTCTAATATGGTTTGGCTTCTGTATGTCTTGAGCGTCAATAATGGACTAATTCTTTTTAACGGAATTATATTAAATTACGTTCCGTTGTTATGGCAACTGTCTGTACTCTCATTGGTTGATCATATTTATGTCTATTCTTATAATATTTGAATTTTAATTCAAAATGAATAAATATCTTCTGATTGCTATTATTCTTCTGCCTTCTTATCTATGTATTAGATATTATCACAACTGTTTATATTTTCCTTCAAAGATCATTTTGACATCCCACAAAGCTGGGTTTGTTCATGTATTAAAGTTTTGACCAAAATGTTAATATTATGTTATTACATTTCTTTCTTATTTTATGTTTTTAATCTAACTCTTACATCTTAATATGGTTCACTAATTGTACTTAATTAGTTATTTGCCCTGAATTCTTTTATACAATAGTTAATTTCTTACAATTTGTTTAATTTGGATTTATACAGTTAGGCATTTTGTAGGCCTAAGTAGTAATTGGCTATATCTTCTTATTTTACACAAATTAAAGATTATTTTACATTTACATATGTTTTGCTTGGTGTCATTTATGACTTGTTTACCCTTTGAATTAATTTGGGCTGTTTTACAATAATTGTATGTTCTTATTACTTTACCAAAATCATTGCTTGTCTGTTATTCTCTTATTTCTTTTTCTGTCTTTACTCTAAAGATTATTAATATGTTTGTAAAATTGTATCTCCTTACTCATATCTATTGCCATTTCTTATAACTTGTTTATCATTTAATATTACTTATAAAACATAACACAAAAATCAGGTTTATGGTCTGTTTACTTTTTTCAGCCATATACCTTCTTATAAACTTAATTGAACAAATAACTATTTTGGTGACTAACATTATAACACCATTTATTTTATCTTGCTAATTATCCCTTTGAATATTTTTATTAACATAGGATTTTTTATTTATTTTGCACTCATATTATTTAGTTTATTCTTCTTTCAACATTTACTATATATTTTTTACTACTTAACCATTGTAACAATAACATTCTTAATCATTATGGGATTTTTATCCTGAAAACCACTGTATTCCTAATCTACTATCACTTAATAACAATATTTTGGTTATTGTTATTTTTTTATTTTTTGGTATTTATCACCCTTAACCTATAGTGTTAATCACTGGTTTTGGTGTCTTTACACCAAACATATGTTGTGTTTTATATTTATTTTTTTTATGTTACACTGGCACTTTGCACTTTTTTACTGTATTTTAGTGTTACTAGTGGTTATTCCCTAATATTGATTTCTTTTACTCACTTAATCACTTCACTTCCTACCTATCTCTCACTTCTGGGTTTTTTATTGTTTTATTCACAATTGTTAGTTAGTATGTTAACAAATTTCATGTTCTGATTCACTTATCATTATAGAGTTATTCATAACATTTAATATCTATTTCTCTGGTTAGTGTACCAGACAAATTACACCAGATTAAATCTGGTTAGTGTGATTGAGATTGTTTTATTTGATTTTAATATTTGTCATTTACATTTATGATTTGTTTGAGCCTTTTTACATCATTATTTTAGTTTAATATTTCTCATTTTATTTTCTTTTATTGGGTCAATCACTTTGGTTGGGTTATAGTCATTTGTCTCGTCATAGTCATTTTATTTTCATTAGTTTAATATAGTTGATTTTTTCCCTGTTATTGTGGTGGCTTTTTGTGTTGTAACAATATGAAGAACTTTACTCTCGGCTTTACGAGTAAACTCCCTGAGTTCCTGACTTCGCTCACTATGTTGAATGAAGTACATTTATTATTACATGAATTTCGATATTAGAAAATTTTTCGAGTATGGAAAAATGACAAAAGACCCGATTATTCTTAGCCTATATTTCGTTAGTAACATAACAATTTGTAGAGCACACAATCATACAATAAACGCTGAAACTTAGAAACATTCGGATTTGGGTTACGATTCTTTTTAGTCCGACACCCTGCTGGATGTTCAAACATTTTTTTATGTATTTTTCGGGCCCTCGGGTCCCAAAATTTTGAAATTTCTAAAACGTGATACTCCACTCAGATATTAGTTAACATTCTCTTTAATTTGATACACCACATGAATTTTTATGGTCTTTTTCACCCACGTTTTGGGTTCTGGCGTCCAACAGTTTAAAATTTTCAAAAATGAACATTACATTCACTTTTTATAAATTACCTTAAGGTAATAAAGGTTAAAATTACTTTTAATTTGGTCTCCGATATGGGCTTTTGCGATTTTTTCACAATTTTGACCTTTGTAGGCTTAAACTATTGACACACATGCCACGTTTTATGAAAATCGGTTGATGCGTTCATAAGTTATCGTGAGACATACCCCATAGATAGACAGGCACAGACAAATTCCAAACGGTCGAATTGAAACTGAGAACTCGCTTCGCTCGTTCAACCAATTTGTTGTTATCTAATAACAAATATATTTCGTTCAAAATAATGATCGAGTTCTGTAGCTCAGAGATATTAAAACGGCGGACTAGATTGGCACGACCGGCCGATTGGCGCACTGGAAGGAGGAATCCTTGCTTAATAGTAAAATATCGGTATGGAGAACCATACATGACTTCCATGTTCTAAGATTTATATTTAAAATAATTTACGAAATGAAATGTTTCCATAGAAACTACTTCTTTCCACTTATTGCTTCAGCCTTAACCACAGTACTGTGGTCACTAACGTATACCACCACACGTTATCGCTCTCGATTTTCACTGATGATGGCAGTCGACGGCACTGCCGAAACGTCTGGTTTTGCAGAAGATATTGGACTACGGCCAAACAGCCCGGGAAGGAATTTTAACAACAAACTACTACTTTGTTGCCGATAACGTAGTACACATATAAAAATTATCCCCTCCCCCTTCAACTATAATTTTCATTTATAGAAAATTACCCCCACCCCGTTCAACTAGCCTCTTCATTTATAGATATTTCGTCTACGTTTCTACAGTGGATTATTAAGATCTTCTTATCACGATACTTTATTTATCAAAATTAAGTACTTTACTCTTGTTACAACAAAAAATGTTTCTGGTAAACTGCCCTTTCCCCGTAACCGATCTTCACCAAAATCAATAGGCCTTGAGTATTCTACAACTCAGGCACATATGTAAAAAATTATGTGATTCTGTTAGAATTTACGGCAGTTATCGTTCGTCATGAAAAAATTTCTCTTGTTACAACATAAAATGTTGCTGGTAAACTACCCCTTTCCCTTAACCGATCTTCACCAAAATCAACAGGCCTTGAGTACTCTACAATTTAGTGATGCATGCAAAACATTATTTGATTCTGTTTCAATGTGCGGCAGTTATAGTTCGTCATAGAAACAATTACTCTTGTTAAAACATTAAAAGTGGCAGGTAAACTATCGCTTTCCCTTAACCGATATTCACCAAAATCAATAGGCCATGAGTCCTCTACAACTAGGCACATATGTAAAAAATTATTTGATTCTGTTTGAATTTACGGCAGTTATAGATCTTCATGGAAAACGTTCTCTTGTTATAACATAAAATGTTGCTGGTAAACTACCCCTTTCCCTTAACCGATCTTCACCAAAATCAACAGGCCTTGAGTACTCTACAATTTAGTGATGCATGCAAAACATTATTTGATTCTGTTTCAATGTGCGGCAGTTATAGTTCGTCATAGAAACAATTACTCTTGTTAAAACATTAAAAGTGGCAGGTAAACTATCGCTTTCCCTTAACCGATATTCACCAAAATCAATAGGCCATGAGTCCTCTACAACTAGGCACATATGTAAAAAATTATTTGATTCTGTTTTAATTTACGGCAGTTATAGATCTTCATGGAAAACGTTCTCTTGTTATAACATAAAATGTTGCAGGTAAACTACCCCTTTCCCTTAACCGATCTTCAACAAAATCAACAAACATTGAGCTATCAATAATTGAGGGAGGTATGCACAAAATTATTTGATTCTGTTTAAATGTGCGGCAGTTATCGTTCGTCATAGAAACAATTACTCTTGTTAAAACATAAAATGTGGCAGGTAAACTACCCCTTTCCCTTAACCGATCTTCACCGAAATCAACAAGCCTTCAGTCTTTTACAATTGATGAAGGTATACAAAAAAATATTTGATTCTGTTTGAATGTGCGGCAGTTATCGTTCGTCATAAAAAAAATTACCGTTGTTGTTAGAACATAAAATGTTGCAGGTAAACTACTTATTCCCTTAACCGATCTTCACCAGAATCAACAAACATTGCGTTCTCTATAGGTCAGGAAGGTGTGCAGAACATTATTTGATTCTGTTTGAATTTGCGGCTGTTATCGTTTGCCATAGAAAATACCCTTGTTAGAACATAAAACGTTGCAGGTAAACTACCCCTTTCCCTTAACCGATCTTCACCAAAAACAATAGGTCTTGAGTACTCTACAAATCAGGACTGCATGCAAAACATTATTTGATTCTCTTTTGAATTTGCGGCTGTTATCGTTTGCCATAGAAAAAATTACCCTTGATTAAAAAAAAACCGTTGCAGGTAAACTACCCCTTTCCCTTAACCGATCTTCACCAAAAGTAAAAGTTCTTGAGAATTCTACAATTCAGGGCTGTATGCAAATAATCATTTGATTCTGTTTGAATTTGCGACTGTTATCGTTTGCCATAGAAAAAAATCTACACACACACACACACACACACACACACACACACACACACACACACACACACACACACACACACACACACACACACACACACACACACACACACACACACACACACACACACACACACACACACACACACACACACACACACACACACACACTCTCTCTCTCTCTCTCTCTCTCTCTCTCTCTCTCTCTCTCTCTCTCTCTCTCTCTCTCTCTCTCTCTCTCTCTCTCTCTCTCTCTTTTCGTAAAATGACTTTTTTTCATGTTTTGAGTGTAGTACAATCAGAATCTGCAATAATCTCGAACACGATTTTTTTTGCCATCACCATACTTCCATTTCCTTAAGGAACATGGAAGTAAAAGGAATATTTGTTAACGGTTCATATTAGTTAATATTCTTAACCTACTCCTTAACTCGTCCATCCCTTTGAAAACTGACCACTGTTTTTCACAACATATGTCATCGTCGACTACCATACTCCACTTGATCTGCAGTCGCTGGCTCGTGTTATCGTGTGATGATTCGTAACACACATCACCCCGAGTTCTAGAACGTACTGTCTCCTGATTCAATTCACTTATAGAGGTCCCGTGTCCTTTGTTGTCCACTCAGACCTTTCGTTGATCACACGCTATTACGTGTAGGGTATAATTAGATGGGTGTAGGTACAAACACGATACAATACGAATACGCGAAACACCGGATTCTTGAACAGTAGGGCTACACCTGTAGAAATAGTCTTCTCGAAAATCAGGAAAGCTGAATCAAGACACCATCGATGAAGAATTTTAATTTATTCGTAGAACGGTCCTTGTGACTGACGAAACACGTTTCCACTAATATATTTACTCACACTTATTTAGTAGGCTACTCTTCGCTGACGCTTGCGTCATGAACTTTCTACTTGCACTCTTCGATACTTTCACTACTTTGCTTCAGAGTTGGATTGTTTTTGGTGCTTATCTGTATATGCTCCCTGACCTACAGAAATCGCTCAACTTTTATAACATTCTTTAAATTCTTACTTCAAATTTAAGCCCGTGATGCGCCAGAAAATAAATTTTCAAAAACAGCAAATTCGGATTTGGATTAATATCATTCCTTCTAGTCTGATATCCAGCATGAATTTTTAAAATTTGTATACATTTTTTGAGTGCTAAAATTTTTAAACCTAAACACTATATTCAGACTGTGATTAAAATTCTCTTTAACTTGATATCCCACATGGATTTCTGAGAGCTTTTTTCAAACTTTTGGTACAATTTTAGGGCCCTGAGTTTAAAATTTTTTTAAACTATTTCCAAACCCATCCAATATATTCAGGTCGTAGTTGAAATTTTCTTTAATTTGATATCCCACTTGACTTTAGCGGTTTTTTCAACATTTTTCTACACCTTTTGGGTTCTAATATCCCAGAAGTTTGATATTTCCTGAACTGAACACTATATCCCGATTTTGGTTACAATTCTCTTTAATTTGATGACTCACATGGATTTTTGCAATTTTTTCAAAATGTTCATCCCTTACATTTTTGCGTCCTGCCCCTCTACCTGGGGGGAGGGGATAAATCTAAAAAACAATAGGGCTCTGTAGGAACATGCCAACTTTTACGAAAATCGATTGATGCGTTCGAAAATTATCGTGAAAAATACGCCAGATAGACACAGGTATATAAACAGAGAGACAAATGCCAAACGGTTCAGTTAAAACTGAGAACCCACTTGTCTCGTTCAACTAGGACGTTTACGGTGTATAATTGGCGCGCATATACTACTCCTGTATAACAACTAACTCTGTCGAACCATGGGACAAACCAACAATTCGTTGATAAATTATTTTTATGATCAAATCGGGAAAGTTTAGATTAACATGTATCCTTGTATGCAATAAATGTGATCGTTAGAACTATACCAGCCAGCCGACACCGCACCATTGAAAAGCCACGCTAGTTATGGCCAGAAACGCTAGTTATGGCCAAAGACAAGAAATATATTGAGCTTACATTGTTGCGTCGCTAAATATTGTTACTTTAACGAACACTATGCAAGTTTTCTGTTTTGTAATTCAATTTCGATAATTCTTGTTTATTTCGACCATCTAAGTACAAACAAATAGAATATGTACTCAACGGTAACATTTCTGTTGTTAATAGTAATTCGTGACTTTTTAATACGCGTAATTCCATTTTTGACAACTCAGCGATATTTCTTGAGTTGTGTAGTGCGACAAAACATATATTAGGCATAGTAATAATTGAACAATTTAGTCTGTTATCTGGAGCAAGGTTGTATATTTTGAAACAAAATTTTTAAACGGTCTGTAATTCACAAAAATATTTATTTTACTTTAATAATTGTCTCTGAATATCAGATTGATCTGTTTTAAAAATGTCAATTTGTTACTTGAACGTTGTTTCCAAGTATGCTGATTCGTCTCACTGCTGGTCCTGTGATTCGTCGCAATCTGCTCCTCTCTCGTCTCCTCCTTTCTGCACACTGCCGCTTCGCTGACACTCCTATTGTACGCACGCACGCCGACACACCGATAACCAGTCTACTCTTATCTCAGGGCACAGAAACTGGGGTGTAATTTAATATTATTTATTTTGGTGCTTTAAGCGTGCACCTTCCCGCGTCTTGAGGTGTCCTCGCGATAACACAGGAGTATCCCGGATGGATAAACGTTTCCTATGCGGAAATCTTCACTCACGCGAGACTGGCACTATTTAAAAATTAAATATTATTATTTGAACTAATATTGAGTTCGTACCAAGTCAAGGTATTAGCTAACGGGTAACTCGTCGCTATATTGTCCTTGATCACTCTTACATAAGAACGTTTCTGTTCGAAAAACTCGCACAGAGAGCATGTCCGTAATATTCGAGCTTCAGGATGGAACTAACTAGACATTCGTCGTCGGAGACCCAATCTTAATGGAAATTGGGGCCGCTGATTGGTCGAAAACCTATCATGTGATTGATGGATAAAACTGATAGACAACTTCTTGAACAGATTGGCAGATTTCTGCAGAAGCAGGTATAGATCTTATCTATAAATTTTCTGACTTCTAAAAGATAAGGAATTTATAGAAGTTGATTTTTACTAAACAAATCCCTATTAAAATAGTGCGTAACAAGTATCTGACACCCAGAAAATATAGCGTTATTTAAAATGCTTGCGCTGTCCAAATCTCAATTCAAAACGTTCATTTATAATAGAGTTATTCATAAAATACGAATGACACGCGCACTCGCACATTAAACTCGCATATGACATGATCACAAATAAATTTGTGGGCATTTTGATACATAATAGTCTTTTACCCAATTCTTATTTCAATACTTATATCTAATTAACATACTCAAATAAAAATCAAATTTTAACATGTCTATAACGTCATAAACATATCAGCATGTATTTCTTGCTACAGTTTCCTTTACTGCAATGTTCTATTGAAGGAATATCCCTTCCTCGGATAAAAAAAATTGTTTACACAAACACTTTTTTTTTTTTAACCATAAAATAATACCATTTCCTTTTTTTTTAAACATATAATCAACTCAAATAAATAAATAATCCTTGTTAAACTAAAAATATTTTCTTCCAATAAAATTTTGACATCTGTCGGTTCCAATATAAATAAACATAAGCACAAGGTTGATAATCTGTTATCAAGGGGTAGAGAGATAAGCTAGTATGAACAGTTCATGACGTCATAATACCTACTGTCCAGTCGCACACTTCTCATCATAATTATTTACCCACATGGTTCAAACAAACATGAAATTACACAATTTACTTACTTTAACAATTACCTTATGACATTCATTCTTTAATATACCCAGATATACGTGAACATTAATTTTTGACATGGTACTTGCGTAATGACGACGCATGGAATTTCCCAATAGTCTTGTTAGTATTTTGATTTGTAACAATGTAGGTTTGTTTTCCCACCTGTTTAGTTAACATAAATCGACCATTATAAAGTCTATTGAACTTAGCTGTGGTATTATCAATACTGCTACTTACATTTAAAGCTTTTAGTAAAATTAACTCGCCTACTCTGAACGATTGCAGCGTATGATCAGAGTTAAATGTTTCTGACCGCTGTTCGGCAAACTTCCTTATCCTCTCCTTTGCATCCAAACGCTTAACTTCGCTTGGCATCGCAAATTTTGAGTGGCTACCCTTTTTATATAATCACTCCAGACACACGCTTTGATTGGACATGTGACTGCAGTTCTGATGGCGTATATCCAGTCGTGGTATTGTAACACCCATTTATGGCGTTCTCGAAAAACTCCAGATACTCTGGCCACTTGCTTTAGTAATTGTTACAATAAGTCCTGAATAAACGACCGAGCTCTCTATTCACCCTCTAAGCGAGATTCCCTTGGGGTCTACGAATGGCTGTCAGGAGTGCCTGAATGCCCCTCTTCTCTAATTCGGCTTTCCATTTTTTATTCTGGAATTGCTGCCTTGATCAGACAGGATCTTCTTTACATGACCATATTTTGGGATGTACTTTTCTAAAATTATCCTCAGTACCGCATCTGTTGTCGGTCTACCTACCGCATAAAGACTTACATTCTTCGTGAAGGCATCCGTACACACCACCAGATTTCTCATCCCCCTAGCCGCACGTGGTAATGGTCCAAGGAAATCGATGCATAGTAACTCATTTTTTTCATGCATAACGATGTTTCCCATCTCCACGTAAGTGTGTTGGTTAGGAGGTTTGGCTGTCTGGCAGGTGTGGCAGGTACGAAGTACTGACTTAACTTTTCTGGCCATGTTCATCCATACAAAATCTTACCGCAGTGTCAGGTAGCATTTGTAAGCACCAGCATGAGCAAGACTTTCATGGCATGCCCATGTTAGGTCCTCTATGAGATGGTCGGGAACCATAATCTTCCATTGTCCGTCAATCAGCTTGTACAAAATATTGTTAACAATCTGGAACTTTGGACTTTCTGTAATCTGTATGACATTTATTATTTTTCTAATTTTGGCGTCACGTTGTTGTTCAACATTTACGTTCTTTAAATAAGTTTTAATTTCATTTGGTAAAGCATACTTTATCGCCAAGATTTGTATTTCATTCTTATCTGCCGAATGAGTTTCCTGATGCACAGGTGGAAACGACTCAAAGTATCCGCCAACTTGTTGTCGCTAGCTTTGCAGTACTTAATGCTAAAATCATATTCCTGCATAGCCATTATCCATCGTGACATTCGGGCATTTGCAAGTTTACACTTTAATAAAAATGACAAAGCTTGGTTATCCGATAAAATTTCAAAATGCTTACCTACCAAATAATACCTAAACTTACTAACACAATATACTATAGCTAAAATTTCTTTTTCGGCAGTGAAATAGTTTCGCTCAGCGCCTTTTAACGACCGATTTACACGGGCGATGACTTTAAGTTCACCATTCTTATTTCTTTGATATAAAATTCCACCAATGGCATAATCCGAAGCATCACAGTTTAGAACATATGTTCCTTCCTTCTCAGGGTGAAATCCGTGTAGATTCTCTTTAAATAAGTCCTTCACCGCGTTAAATGCCTCTTCATGTCTTGCCTCCTATCGCCATTTGGTGTTTTTTCGAAGTAGTTTCAACATTGGTTTTATTGTCTTCGCATACGCAGGTGCGAATCGACGGTAATACCCAGTAAGTCCTAGGAACGCTCTAATGTCCTTCGTTTTTTTAGGTGTAGGAAATCACGTGATGGATTCTATCTTTTCAGGGTCCGTACTAACACCCTGCACCGATATAATATGATCCAAAAATTTTATTTCGGACTTACCGAATTCGCATTTCTCATAGTTAAGTACCAAGTTGGTCTGACGGAGTTTGGTGAACACAATATCCAGATGCTTCAAATGCTCATCAAACGATTTAGATATGACTAGCATGTCGTTGACGAAAACACTCACAAAGTCTTCCACCTCAGGACCCAACGCTAATTCCAGGCATTTCACCATTGCAGCGAGGCTGGTTACCAGACCAAAGGGCACTACCTTGAACTGGTAGCATTTATTTCTATATAAAAATGCCGTGAACTTTCTGCTATCTTGAGCTAATGGGATTTGCCAAAAACCACTTTTTAAATCCAACCGAGCCATATAATGGACACCCTGGCATTTGGTAAATAGGTTTTCTGCATTTGGAGCACAGTCAAAATATTTTTTTGTGATACTGTTTAGATTATGCATATCAAGACATATCCTAATCTGGTTATTTTTCTTTTTTACGATCACCATCGGGTTAAGGAAATTGCTGTTGGACCGTTCGATGATGTTCTCGTCCAACATCTTACCGATTTCCTCATCCACCAGTTTCTGATAGTGCAGTGGAATAGGATACGTCTTACGCACGAATTTATTTTCGTCAGTAACTTGGATGTCGTGCGTGTATACATGTGCAGTAGTGTTTGTGTTTTGAAATGTCTCCGTATGTCTCTTTATCAGCTGGTTTAATTTGTTCCGTTGACTCGAGGTTAATTGCTTTGTAATATTAATATTATCTTTGTTATTGTGTACAACTAGCTTAGCCATCGGCTTGGTTATGTGAATGTACTTCGCCTCAGATTGCTTATCAACGTCATTATTTCCTAATACTATATTATATTGATTATTATTAGCAGTACATACTAATTCATTTTTACTAAAATCAATGATGGCATTTATTTTTTTTAAAGTGTCTGTTCCTATGATGACATCGTAAATTAAATCCTTAACAACTAATACTGGTGTTTCAAGCTCCATACCTTGCGATGAAGTGGTTATGTACGCTTGCTTATTTACTTTCTGAACTTCGTTTGTGGCTGTCTTAATATTAGTATTATTAATCGGTAATATTGGTACTTCCTTAAACTCTACTATGTTCTTATTGATAAAATTTTCACTGATCAATGAGAACTGAGCACCACTGTCTATTAACACATTTCCCTTACAGTTATTTATCCTAACTTTTAATACATTACATCTACTATCTAACTTATCACTATTCCTAGGCATATTAGTTACTTCGTCATTACTGTCACTTATAAGTTCATTTCGTACATCATTAGGGTATACACCAGATACACAGTATGTCCTAATCATGTTATTATTTTCTATGTTTTCATTGAATTTCTGATTCTGACTGGTACTTTATCTATTATTATTATTATTTTTATTTGTTTTGCACGGTCTCATACCGTGCAACCTTACGCGTTTTTTTTTTACCGTTTTCATTATCTGTGTTATCTTTGGTTATAGTCGCGACTTTATGACTACCTAATTTGGGTGAATTTTGTTCGCGATCCGGTTTTTTCCATTGCTTATTTCTATATTCATTTTGTTTTGGTGTGTTATTGATGTACACCTTTGTGTGTGCATTGTATGTTTCGGGATTCCCGTCTACATTCTCCCATTTTGTTATCAACAACAGCAGGTCTTCTAATGTTATGATTCCTTGTGTGATTACAGCCACTTGTATTCCCCTGTTGAAATGATGTGCTAGCTTGTTGACAATTTCTGCTTCTGATATTTCCGGCTCCAGGTGTTTCGCCTTGGGTACAAGCTGGATCAAGTATTTCTCCTTACTTCCCTTACCTGGAGTATACTTACCAAACTCCAGCTGTACGCGTACTTTTCGCTGGATTTCGTCATTCCAATACCTTGCTTTAAAGTGGTTAACTAGATCTTCATATACCACAATTTTATCTTGGACGATCGAAAACCATTCAGCCGCTGTGCCCTTTAACTGACGCACCACCCAGTTTATTTTTTCAACATCGCTAAGGTTGTCAGCGATGTGCTCCATATTACGCTGGCATTGCTTAATGAACTGTATGGGATTTTCATGCTCGAGGCCATAAAATATCATGTACATGTTAATGTCGCCCTGTGTTTTGTATACGTAAGTGACCTGGTTTGCGATTGGCTTAGTCTGTTGTATTTGTTTTATTTTCTGTTCCAACACCTCTAATTTGTTTTCATGTGTGTTTATGGATCATTTACTGCGGCTGTCTGCTCTCCATACATTCTTCTACCGCAATCACCCGCGTCTCACATTCTGTTACGCGTGTGTTGTTTAATGCTATTGCGGACTCAAACTCCACGCGGATAGAGTCAACTTTTCCGTGATTTTGCTTTCAGCAGCTTCAACTATGGCTTTATTTTGTTTAGCTTGTTCGTGAATGGCCGCGAAGATTTTTTTATTCTGAGTTTTAGCATCGTCTCTTACAGATTTTAAGTTTTTGTTTAATATTTTATTATTTTTATCGCTTTCATCACGTACAGATTGAATACTAGCTAAGATTGCATTTAGTGTACCTTGTAAATCGGCTGATAGACCTTCCGCCATTTTGAACACGATAACAAAACACAACAACAAAGTTCATCTTAATGACCTAATTTACGTACGCCACAAATATTCCTTACGTCTACGTTTAATGTCCCTAATCTAAATCTTAATTGCAACGCACAGTAAACAGTCAGAAATCATATAACCAATGTCTACATAAATCCTTAACCTATACATGCACAAATAAGATAATTCACTCCAGATAACGTTCCAATACTAAATTATGATTCTAACCTAAACTTAAGTCTTTCTGAGTATATGCAATATTTAAATGATACACACTCTGAAGACAATTTTAATATATCAAACACTACAAAATTTTTTTTATAATATACTATTTTGTCGTGCCAAAAACGTTGGGCGCCATTTACTATCCGACAAAACATATATTATGCATAGTAATAATTGAACAATATAGTCAGTTATCTGGAGCAAGGTTGTATATTTTGAAACAAAATTTTTAAATGGTCTGTAATTCACAAGAATATTTATTTTACTTTAATAATTGTCTCTGAATATCAGATTGATCTGTTTTAAAAATGTCAATTTGTTACTTGAACGTTGTTTCCAAGTATGTTGATTCGTCTCACTGCTGGTCCTGTGATTCGTCGCAATCTGCTCCTCTCTCGTCTCCTACTTTCTGCACACTGCCGCTTCGCTGACACTCCTATTGTACGCACGCACGCCGACACACCGATAACCAGTCTACTCTTATCTCAGGGCACAGAAACTGGGGTGTAATTTAATATTATTTATTTTGGAGCTTTAAGCGTTCACCTTCTCGCGTCTTGAGGTGTCCTCGCGATAACACAGGAGTATCCCGGATGGATAAACGTTTCCTATGCGGAAATCTTCACTCACGCGAGACTGGCACTATTTAAAAATTAAATATTTTATTATTTGAACTAATATTGAGTTCGTACCAAGTCAAGGTATTAGCTAACGGGTAACTCGTCGCTATATTGTCCTTGTGTAGCGTTTCGCATAACGTTACAATTCGGGAACCTGGTTAATTGGCTCAGGTCAATTAAACAGGCTGCCATTATCTTTACAAAATCATAAAGAACTGGAAAGTAAACAAAAGTTAAATAGGATCCCGTGAATTGAGGCATATTGACAGGGGTTTGTAGATTTATTCACTCACCTTTTTGGACCATGACATCTCTTTATTACATAAAGTTTTAAGTTCTCTACTGAAAGTTCTCAAACAATATAGTTTACTATATGATTAAATATATAAATTACTACTTTACAAAGGGGCCTCAAAATATGATGTACATCCTTTTTAATTAATTCCACGGATCCGGGATCAAATATATTAAATGAATAATGGTCACCTTGCCATGTACAATATTGAAACTCTAACCATTTGAAGAATGGTTTTTTATTAATCTTCTAAAACAACAAATATTAGATTACATGTTACCTATAATGTCAGTTTTCTAAAGTCTTTAATGTTATTACATTTAAAGCATAATTTTTAAAGTCTTTAATATGATAATTTAAATTGTCTTTTGGGGTTTATAATTTTGTAACTCTTATCCATGGAAGACAAGCCTCCATGTCACCTGTGTGTTTCCTGAAGTTGCTGCAGAATTAGTTCTTCGGTCCTCCTGATGTTTCTTGAAGTTCAGTCGTTACATTATCATACTTTGGTGGTGAAGTTCTAGAAGTATGTGAAATCATCCCTGGTGTGGTACATTCATCTCAGGCGACTGTAGTTATTCTTAGTAATTCTTGTAGTTAGAACACATAGATAGAAAGTTTGTTTCACTGTTATACACTTCACATGATGATAGATTATTTTACTATCACCTTCTTGGTTGTAATACTGTATTATTTACATGGTCCGTCATTTTATAATATAGAGAGATGTCATCACCACACAACTTTACTTATTTAACAAGTCATTGTATCAAGATTTTCCATTTTTATAAACGCGTAGCGAAATAACGCTTTACGCTGCTTACGGCGTGAGCGCTCCATTCCAAGTGGCAGAAAATAGTTAAGGGGAGAGTAGTAATCTCAAGACAATTACTAGGCTACATAAAAGTAGTTCCGTTTTTCTAATTTTAATTAAAGGACTACGGTTGATTAAATAATTAAATCGTGATATTCTTAGTTGCAGAAGTTATCAAAGTACGTAACAATGGTCTTATTTAATTATTTAAATAATAACAAATTTACAATAATACTTAGTTTATTTAGGGGTCAGAAAACAAGTTAATTCTGGTCAGTTCCTGTTTATGCAGGAATAAATAATAAGCTTTACCCTTTCTGTACAATTCAATTCCCATTTAATTTTATTATTAGACTTATATTAAATATTATTATTATTAAACGATTGCCATAAGATTTAGTTTACAATGTGAGATTTTATTAAGAATTCTTTTTGGTTTTAAAACTATTTATTTTGGGTATTATGGCGGGGTTACATTATCATTTTCTTTAGGGGTTTAGTTCTGTTTTAATGTGAGATTTTAAATTATTTTAAATTTCTTTTATTTCCTTTTTTCCTTTTTAAAATCGTCACACTTGATCACTCTTACATAAGAACGTTTCTGTTCGTAAAACTCGCACAGAGAGCATGTCCGTAATATTCGAGCTTCAGGATGGAACTAACTAGACATTCGTCGTCGGAGACCCAATCTTAATGGAAATTGGGGCCGCTGATTGGTCGAAAACCTATCATGTGATTGATGGATAAAACTGATAGACAACTTCTTGAACAGATTGGCAGATTTCTGCAGAAGCAGGTATAGATCTTATCTATAAATTTTCTGATTTCTAAAAGATAAGGAATTTATAGAAGTTGATTTTTACTAAACAAATCCCTATTAAAATAGTACGTAACAAGTATCTGACACCCAGAAAATATAGCGTCATTTAAAATGCTTACGCTGTCCAAATCTCAGTTCAAAACGTTCATTTATGATAGAGTTATTCATAAAATACGAATGACACGCGCACTCGCGCATTAAACTCGCACATGACATGATCACAAATAAATTTATGGGCATTTTGATACATAATAGTCTTTTACCCAATTCTTATTTCAATACTTATATCTAATTAACATACTCAAATAAAAATCAAATTTTAACATGTCTATAACGTCATAAACATATCAGCATGTATTCCTTGCTACAGTTTCCTTTGCAATGTTCTATTGCAGTAGCTATTAACTCTCTGTCTAAACCAAAGCATGGGACTCTAATCTGTCATCCTAATCAAGTTACTTTTCTCCTTGATATTGAGTGTAACTGTTTGCGTTACGATATGTCTCTTGGAGTGACTGAAATAGGTTTATCTGAAAATATTGTACGATTTACTAAGCTCCTTATCCTTAAAAATGGATGTTATCTTTAAGAGCTTAAGAAATATTTAATTTCTCTGCGGGTTTTTATTTCATTTTGACTTCATATTTCTTCTAATTATACATATATATTGCAACGATACAAATTATAAATTCATAGATAGGTTAATTGAAATTATTACAAAAGAGTCTATATCTGAAGGTAGGAAAAATTGATTAATTAACACATTAAAATTTACTATTGTCTTATTGCGTTATAACATACAATTGTTTATTATTTGAGTGTCTTTAAATAAAAAAGTCTATTGGTTCGTTTTACATATAAGGTTACTTGTGCGTAGAATTCCAATTGTTACGTAAACACCAGACGCTCCGCTCTCGCTGCTACACTGCGCGTCGTTCAATGACCACTACGCTGACAATTCACGTCTCGCACACACGCACTGCGATATCAGACTATTGTTGTTTATAATCTTAATCTCAGGGTTCTAACTGGATACAAATAGATCATGTGTATTTGGCTTACACAATTCCTGCTTCTTCAAGTGTTCTCGCGTTACATTCAGATCACCACGATAGGTATTCTGCCCCTAGACCGGAAATCTTCCACTGTTCACGAAAAAGCACTAAAATAAGATCTATTTAAATTTATTTGAGTTCTATGATATGGCTACGACTAAGATGAACTCGTACCGTCTACCAAAACTACTAATTCTTATAGAAATACACTTGTCCAGATACAAAAAACTCGCGACAGTCAGTATGTCCTTCAATGACAAGACTTCGGAGCTAACTGAACGATGTGTTCTCTGCAACGGACCGACTCAAATAATTTTTAGACCTTCTGATTGGTGGAAAATCTAGCAACGTCATAGATGTTCACAATGATAGACAGACTTCAAGTTAAAACTCTGTCCGATTCTGTAGAGATCTGTCTAGATTTAATCTACAAATTTTATTACCCTCTAGGAGATAACGAAATAAAAGGAGAACTGATTTCATTAAAAAATATATGTATAAAAATTATAGGTTTGGAGAATGAGTATATGGAAAATATAGGTTATAACAATGAGAACACCCTGTCCAAGTTTCAAAAAGAAATGTCAATTATGAAAGAAGTTATTAAATTAAATGTGAATCACACGCGCACTCGCGCACTTACACACAAATATTTCACTTGACATAAAAGAGTACAAAATTATGCATATTTTGACATAACAATTGTTTTTAAACATACCTTGATTCAAAACTTATGACTACTTTACAAAGAAAAGAACAAAATCAATTTATAACATGTCTATGGCCGTCAGAAAATGTGTTACGGCATTAGTATCCCTATTATATTGTATGAAACTTAAATGCTGTTCTATTGCAATATATATTGTTTGCTTTGATGTAAGAGGATGGTAACACATTACCGTAGTTTTGTTTTATTGGTAATAAAACATTCAGAAGGAAACTGCAAGGAAACCAGGAAGAAAATAAGAAAGACGCGGCGATTATATTTCTCTGTCATTACCAAATATTTCTCTGTCACTTTTTGAACTAGTAGATGGTGGACAGCCGAGAGTATTATAAAAATTAGTAACGAACCTAGTTGTGGTTAGAATAAAGCAATTTAGGCCTAATTACAGCTACCGAAACTGCAGGACATAAGTTTTATATAAATATTGTTTTCCTTCGTTCAGAAGGCAGCAGACGCGTTTAGTGAGATGTCATGGCTGAAGACAACAGCTTTTGAAAGGACCCACTCATACATCTGATGGAACCAGGAACAGGTCGACGCTGCCGCGGACAACCAAACGACAGGTATTGAGTCTGTATGAGGTTATGCAGTGTTTTATGCAGTGGAAAAAGGGGTTAGTTGCTTAAGACTGTTTAGGTCTGAGTGTTTGCTTTCTTTTGATTCTGGCAACCTGTAGTCGAGTCTCACATGAGGATTTGTTTTGCTTATACATACAGTGGTGGTCCCAATTGTACGACGCAGCAAGGTGCTTGCACGAAGATTCGAGGGATTTGAAAAAAGTCTGTAAAATATAAGAAAAAATCCGCTACAGTAGAAATCTACTGTAAATTATAATCTTTCTAAGGAACATAGAGACTTGGTAAGTATATAGACGATGAGACTGAGAACTCACTGCATTTGGCAGTTAGGTGTAGACACCACCAGACGCGTGATGGTATTTCGAAAACGGCAGACAGAAGCACAGTATTTAAGAACAGCCAGATTCCCATTTGACATAGAATTGTGTCACCTTAACCCGTGTAACTACATTTGTGGCATACCTACATCTGTGCAACTACCATGGCTACCCATTCAAGGTAACCTTCGTTCTTAAATTCCCCCGTATGGAATACTAAGATGCCAGCAGTGATCCTCAATTAAAATATCACAACACGTGTCTTAAGTATTTTCATTACTGAAAATCGATTATCATTCCACGGCGTATACTCTTCACCGGCTTCACCGTCTCTGATTATGCTAGACTTAATAAATTTTGGACAGGTGGTTTACTGTACTTCCTGAAAAATATGACTAATATAAAAACACGCTTAGTGGTGAAAGGTAGATGTAGCGTCTGGTGGTTATTTATCACAAGAAAACACAAACTGACTTCTGGCAATTAAACTTTCACCAATTAACGACTTATTGAGACCTTCTGCACACTAAAAACGAGGAAGTTCACCAAACTTTATGAGAATATTGTAAGTTTTATAAAAAAAACTTGAATGCTCCAAGTTTATGCGCCAAATATAATAGAAACTCTTTCTGCAATGGCTGCCGAATGCTAATAATAATACGTGCCAATTATAATAAACTCTAATTGGTCGTTAATGAAATTTACTTATTTTGGTTAATCTTAATTAAGTTGATTAATTGGGAATTAACATAGTCATCTATATTCTAACTACTGCCTGGATTTCTGTTGGGCGCCAGAGATAATTATTAATCTCAGGGGTTATCGTTAAATAATAAATCTTTGTTCAGATGCTAAATGACACAACGTTATATTTATCAACTTTATGTACATTAGATAATATCAAAACATAACATCATGATTATCATGATCATGATTAATTGTGCAAATTGAATAATTTATCAATAGATATAAAATCTTATCACGCTTCAATCTTCAATAGAGATTAATTAACACATTTGAATAATTTATCAGAGATTATTTAACACATTTAAATCATTTATAACATTATGCTAACTTCTTGATGTCTTCAATCTCCCTTTCCCTATTTATACTTTACTTTTATCAAAGACATGACTTAATACCTAACAAATTATATATATTTAATTGCCATTCCATTCTATATCATCATGACTTATTACCTAACAAATTACATATATTTAATTCTCATCCAATTCTATGTCATAACATATAAATGCACAATTTAGTATCTGAACGTTATCATGGGTTCTTTGAGAATGAAACGGGTTGAACTTACGGTAGACAGTTATTACTACATCAAGATTATGTGATTTAGACAATATGCTTTGATAGAGTTACTTGTAAATGGTTATCCATTCCGCTGCTTGACTCCTTCCACTTTACACACAACAAATCACTTTCACTTTCTATTTCTCTGCTTTTACTTTGGACACGATCGCGATGACTACTTAGCGTCACGCACTTAGCGATTCAGACTTACTGATTCTTTCGCGCACATTATAAAGAAATACTTCTTCGCATCTCTGCCCGCGCACCAATTCAATCATATCACTAGTTCTTCACCTTTACACCACCGAGTTCTTATATTTCACTTGCTTGCTTTAGTTCATTGCTAATTATGTAAATATTATGATAGTCCGTAATTCTGACTAACAAATACTATGATTGACCGACCGCTATCATTACCGGACTTCGTACTTCTTCTCCTTGGCTTAAACGTTTTACTCACTTTTTACTGACTGACTGGCCACTTACTGACTTTTACTGCTCTCTTACTGACTTTTCCTCCCTCCTACTGACTTTGACTGCCTGTTCTTCTGCGAGAGTCACATTTATAGTCTCTTCAAAACTTCCCTTTCTGCTGTCACTCTTCCAATAACCCCCATTGGCCACATTTTGAAAGTGTCGCCGGTAAATTTGAAAATATCCAGTCATCACTTGCAAAATTTTCGCGCGCAACGATGACGCTATCCCTTATTGGCTACAGATTTTCGGCGCTGAGATTTTCCCGCACAGCCGTTAATTCGTAAAAAGAGGAATCTGCTTTCTAAAACACACACCTCGTTTCGGTATGTCAGCTATTGTATTTTTGAAGGCCGATACACCCTCTTTCTAACGGTATCTCCCGTTTTTTTGCCTGTTTGTGCAAACAAAGCATTTTATATTTTTATGACATAGAAAGTTTGGATGTACAATACATTTCTAAGCTGCCAGGCGACAGTGTGTCGGCGCTCACGCCTTAGCCACCCGCTTACATAACTACGAGTAGTACACTGTACAAAATCTCTTATACTTTCTTACTACTAATATTACAATCTTATATTAACTTTAATAATTTATCGTGTCGTAATACAGATATTTACAATTTATTAATTAACTATTCGTAACTCCTTGAGTTACGTTACAGTTTCAATTCAGTGTGTAAGAAATTTACTGACTCGGGTCTACATTACTACCATACGTAATAAGTAATAATAAAAAATTCACGCGGATTTTAGACTTAAGGTATTTTAACTCAAAATTGAATGTAGTATGTACCATGAATATTTATTAACTTTAGGTGTGCCACGGACCAAAAACAAGACCCACAGTTTTAACAAAGAGAAAATTCTGAAAGCTATGTGGCAGATCAAGCTATGAAGAATTTTATTCAAAGTAAACTCACCATCTTCAATAGTTTGATTGAAATAATATCTCCCAACACTTCTTGTAAATTTTATGTGGCATTCTAAAGTTGTAAGCTAAGTTTACAAAAAAATTTTGCACATTGTTATCAGTTATGTATAATTATGAAAAGTGTTATATATAGGCCTATAAATGCATAGGTAGAGACATGCATAAACTTAAAAGCTAAGACTAAATTATTAGTAATTAAGTTATTGTAGTTGTAAATTTAAAGAAACAAACTAATGCAATAGTTTTGAATTTGTAGTGTTGATTGTATGAGTTTTAACCTTACAATTGTTATTTTACCAAAAAGAAGAGTAGAGTGATCGGGGCTTTCGTAAGTTTTCTGATAATTTAAACATTACCTTATATTACAATTTTCATAGTAAATAATGTATTTTGATCAAAATAATGAACGAGTTCTGCAGTTAAAGCTAAAATTTACTACTTTAAATTTGCATGTAACAAAGCATACTCAGTTTTTAAAATTACTGTTGGAGGTATACTGTACGAATAAAGTTAGTATTTAACTACAATTTGTTCTAGAATTTAAGAAAAGAGGAAGATTTTAAACTAAAAATTATTAGAAGATTTTAAACATTATTAAGGAATAAGTGTACTGCATACGCCAAATCTTGCAATGCAAATTACGAAGAATTGCAACGCACTCTCAGTTGTAATTCGATCGTTTGCCATTTGTCTGCCTGTGAGATGCCTTACAATAGTCCTGATTACATCAATCGATTTTCTAAAAATGTAGCATACATGTTCACAGACCCATATTGTTTTTGACATCGATTCTCGGAAAACCTGGGGGCAAGAGACAAAAATATTGAGAGATCAGGATTTTGAAAACATTGCAAAAGTCCGTGTGGAATACCAAATTAAAGACAGTTTTAACCAGAAACGGAATGTAACGTTCAGTTTTAGAAATATTAAGTATTGGGGCAATAAGGTCTCAAAAAAGTGGATCAAACGTTTGTAAAAATTTTATAAATCCATTCCGCATATCAAATTAAAGTTAATTTCAAAATTATAGACAACAGAACAGAAAAAAAATAAAAAAATTGAATGAACTACAACAAACCGTGGAGACTGAAAGGTGATTTAACCAAAATCCAAATGTAGTATTTGCTTTGAATTTTTTTTAATTTAGGGACACCGAGGGACAAAAGGGGAGGTCAAAATTATGAAAAAATGTATAAGCTTGTAAGGCATCAAATTATAAGGAATTTTATTCAAAAAACACGCCTGGTATCTTGAATAATTTTTCAAAATTAATATCTCTCAACACTCCTTGTAAATTATGTTTTTAAGCAAACAAACGTTTACATATGTTTATCAATTATGTATATTTGTGGAAAGAATTAGGCGTAGGGCTATACTATAGATGTCTATGGTAACGTACATTGACTTAAGAACTAGGACTAAATAATTATTTGTCTTCTAGGCATTATGGTTATAAATTTAATTAAAAAACAAACTTATTGATTCAGTTTTATCAAATAATAAATCTATGCTGTCCATAATAGTGAGCTAGTTCTGCAGCTCTAAAAATTATTCTAAAAATGTAGTTTTAAAAATGATTTTCGGAAAAGGCGGATTATATACAAATTGCATACTTACAATGACACAGCTAACTGAAAAACGTCGAGTTTGTCAACTACACAAAAGCAATTCAATGAAGTAAATAAAATGAAGTCAATGAAAACATTTGGTAGAGTGTGCAGAGAATGTACACTAATACATAGGCCTATGTACAAAGCAAACTGATCGGAATAGACCAAGGCGTCCGACAGAATTGACCTATCTCATCCACTCTCTTCAACGTTAAACTGACGACGTCGTTAGCAAATGGCAAGATATTCTGTCTAAACATTTTAGAGTCAACGACACTACACTAGGTGCAATGCTTTTCGCACACGATCAAACATAACTAACAGAAACTGAAAATGATTAGGAGCGTGGCTGTTCATGTTAGTAAAAATGTACTCTTGAGATATCACAACAAAATAAACAATATGGCGTTCATAACAGATAATGTTCATGTGCGGGTTAATAATGCCTGTGGAAGAAATTTACAGCCCGTTAACGACTTAACAACTGCAGATAACGGAACATGAGAAATAAAGATATTGGTGTGGAATTACACAGATTTCAATGCATGTGTAATATAATCTCAAAAATATTTAATAACGCAAGACGGATTACAATGCTTGAAATTTACAAAGTGACTACTGAAATCACTTTTCTATATGGATTTGAGTGTTGGGACAGTACTGAAGAACTAAATGAAAAGACTAGAAAGCCTATAAATTGGGATTTCTGAGCAGTCTGTACCTTACTAGACTGGAAAGAAAGTGAAGACACGAATTACAGATATTCAAACTAAATGAAGAAATAAAGAGATGTAGTACAAACGGGAAAGAACATTAATAAGACGCATGGGGGAACAATCAAAACATTGTTATTATGAAAATACTGTTAATAATATCTACTTTTAAGTCCGTTTAATAACCTTATTTTATATCGTCCTTCCACATTTATTATTCATTTGGTTTGTAATTTAAATATCGGCTATTAAAAAATTCTCCGCACGTCACATTATTATGATACCGAACACTCTGCCATAATTTAGTATTGTCACTAGTCACAGTTGGCAACTTTGTAGAGGTTAGTAATGAGGATATCTGATTGTTATCCTTGTCTGTGTTCACCCACAGTGCAGATACAGCCTTCGCTCATTATGATCGTGTGTGTTTCTTAAGTACAGTTTACTTTCAAAATATCAAGTTTTTACAGCAGATCTTGTAAAAATTCACCAGAAAAGTTTTGTTATGTTTACGGACCTTTTTTATTAAGTCACAACACAGGTATATAAAAAAATTAAGTGGGAAAAGCATATTTTTCGTATTTTGGTAGTAAAACTGTTGATCAAGGAAAAAATTGGACTCCTCATGTTTCATGTATAAGCTGTAATGTGATACTAGTTCAGTGGATGAAAGACAAGAGAAGGTTTTTGTCACTTGCTGTGCCTATGGTATGGTGTGAGCCTACCAATCGTTTTGACGATTGCTACTTTAGCCTTAAGAACACAGGATATTAAAAAAAAAAAAAAAAAAATTTGAATAACCGAATGTGCCATCTGCTCTTAGACCAATTCCTCACGGAGAAGGCTTACCAATACCAACTCCACCATTGAAGTAGGATGATACTTTTACTTCACATCTTAGTGACAGTGATGATACACAAGCTGATGAAAATGTAGATGCTTCTGAGAACAATTGTGGTTCCATTTACAGTTCTCAAATATCCAGTGAACCCCACCTTCATCAAAACGAATTAAATGAATTGGTGGGTGACTTGGACATATCAAAACAACGGGCTGAACTTCGCGCTCCTAGATTGCAAGAATAAAATTGATTGGCACATGGAATAAGCATTAAATCTTTTAAAATGATGCTTTTTCAGTGTTTTATAAAAGTAGGGGTTTTTTTTGTATATGTTTTGACATGGATGGATTAATCCTGGACTAAGAAAAGACTATAAACTTATTAAATGGCGCCTTATTATTTATTCACCTAAATGTAGCTTAGAAGCAGTTTTACTCCACAATGGAAACAGAAAGAAAGTGGAAACAGTGGAAACTGATCCACATTTATACCAGTTGCTTATGCAATTTTCAATGAAAGAAACATATGAGAAGATGGTGGCCATTTTGAATGCAATTAAATATAAACAGTTTAACTGGCAAATCTATGGAGATTTAAAAATCTAATGTCACTTTAAGGCCTATATTAATGTGCCTTCAAGATGAGTTCACAAAATATTGCCGTTTTTGAATTTATGGTATAGCAGAGCAACACATCAGCATTTTGTAAAATAAGACTGGCCAAAGACAATTTCTTTTAGACCAGGTGATCAAAATGTCTCGTTCGCCCCTCTTGCTGAACTCGAAGAGATTCTCCTTCCTCTGCTCCACATCAAGTTGGGATTGATCAAAAATTGTTTAAAGGCCTTAATAAGGAAGGTGAAGACTTCAGATATTTAAGAGAACTTTTTGCACAATTAAATGGACGCAAATAAAAGAGGGTATATTTACTGAGCCTAACATATTAGGAAGGTGATTCGCGACTCTGCTTAAAAAAAACTCAACAAAAATGAACTGGGAGCATGCAAATTGTTTGTAAAAGTAGTAAAAGGTCTTTCAGGCATCAGAAAAGAAGAAAACTACAAGCCTCGAGTAGAAGAGCTTCTTAAGTCCTTCCAAATCGAATGTTGTTAAAAATACATTTTGTACATTTGCATATCAATTTCTTACCGGAAAATCTTGTCGCTGTTAGCGATGAACAAGGAGAGAGGTTTCACCAGGACATTAGGACCGTGGACACCCGATACCAAGGCCACTGGGACCCAACAATGATGGGTGACTACTTCTTGTTTGTTTGTAAAAAAAAAAAGAAAATTTGAATTCACATAAAAGGAAAAAATAAGAAAATGAAAACTTATTTAGAGAATGTTAACATTATTTTGTTATTTTCTTTTTACATAGCCTAGCATATGCTTAAGTAGTTGAACTAAATCTTATTTCATGATAGATAACAAAGATAATTATTAAAACGAATGTTCCATTATCCAACGAATGTTTTTTGCACATTTTTATAACGTGTATAGGCCTGCGTGTTACAGATTTTCTGCAATTATTTTTGAATTTACTGCGAAATTAATTAGAAATACTATTTCTTTTATGAATTTGCTAACTGCTATAATTTTTTATTGTTCGACTAAGCTTTTCGTCATTACTGACATCTTCAGGTCTTAAGACAACAATGGTTGTTTAAGACCTGAAGATGTCAGTAATGACGAAAAGCTTAGTCGAACAATAAAAAATTATAGCAGTTAGCAAATTCATAAAAGAAATAGTAAGGATGGCTGCTAATTTAAACAATACGAAGAATAATTAGAAATAGGTAATTTATTGACGTTACACAAAACAATTTTTCTTTGTAGAGCAGTGTAATTCCCAACCCCTATCAGTTCATATTATCCCTTTGTTGATAACGCATCATATATAGGCGAGACATTCGGATTTAGCAGACAACATACCTCAAAATAAGACGTCATTTGAAATGAAAAATCGCGTATTTATTAAGTAATGTATGTTTAACGCATACTGACAGTCACACAGTCACACTTCACACGTTTACCAACGCACGTGGCACGCACACTTACGAGGAGATCTGTGAACACGACGAAGGTTACGTCTTCTGGCTGGAAATGATTAAACGGTGTCATTTACTAAAGTTCCAAAATTCGAATAGACAGACGAATCGTTTATGAATAGGTGAGTGGAGCGAGCAGGTGGCGGGATTCTCCGGTGTCGAGTACATAATGATATGGCGTCGTAATCCAAACCAATAGGTGAGTGGAGCGAGCAAGTGGCGGGATTCTCCGGTGTCGAGTACATAATGAAATGGCGTCGTAATCCAAACCAATTACTAAGCTACGGAGAGGTCATTCGCTGTATTGATTGGCTCACTTCTTGTAGATTCAGTGCAACAACGGTGGAGGGTGTTTGGCTTTCACGAAACTGTGTGCGAATACGTGATACTCAGCCTAATACGTGAATCTAATACACAACCGGATCTACGTAGCGCATGATAGTGCTGTAAAGTTCTCGACAATGTAAGTTAGCCTTCATTAGGCGACTGGTCTCTGACCGGGGTTTTCCACCAAAATATTAAAAATAGACATATTTAAAAACTACAATATAATCTCCGCACTACACGTCGTTTATAAACTCACGAAGTATAATATTATAAGGTAGCTGATAATTCCCATTTGTTAATTTTACTCTTAACACCACGTTTTAGAATTTCTGAGCGAGCAAAACGAGTTCTAAGTTTACATTCGACCGTTTCGCATTTATCTACAATCCATCTATCTATGTGTATATTTGGGGTATGTCTCACAATGACTTTCCAGTCCATCAACCGATTTTCGTAAAACTTGGCATGCACCTTCGTACCTTTAATCTAAAGAATTTTTTTTTGATCCTATTGTTTTTGAAATTGATGCCCACAAAAATAGGGGTAAAAATTTAAAAAAAAATCGCAACATGTCCGTGTGGGGTATCAAACTAAACAGAATTTTAACCGCAATCTAAATACACTATTTACTCTTGGAAATTTCAAACTTATGGGGCACCAGGGCTCAAAGAAGTGTACCAAAATTTTGATAATATCGCAAAAATCCAAGTGGACTATCAAATAAAAGTTAGTTTAAATCACAATTTTCAATATAATGTTTAAGTTTGAAAATTTAAAAAATGGCTAACACTAAAAGAGTATTAAAATTTTGAAAAAGCTGTAAAAATTCACGCCAAACATCAGACTCAAGGAACGATATTAACCCAAATCTGAATGTAATGTTCGCTTTAAAAATGTTTATCTTTTGGGGCGTCATAAGCCAAAAACGGAAGTCAGAGCTTTGCAAAAAAAGTCTGAGTGACTTCTGCAGGGAGTTTACTAGTTATATGTATAAAGTTATACATACTCTAATATACAGCACTTACTCAGACATGACCTTCCTTACGGTGACAACTTTTTTTAACGGGATGAGTGGCTTTAAAAAAATATGTTCTTTCATTAGACGACTTGCTACATTTTTCTGACGTAACAAACCATTCTTTTCTGAGCCTTGGACTGAAAGCCTTGTATTAATCCCCAATATTATTGTTGAGACGTTGCAAACCCCCACAGTTCACAACCACATAACCAAATCGAAAGGACTGCAGTCTTGTAAGGTCTTGTAGTGTAAGTGACGTATTACGTAGGGAGTGGTATCTTCTCCCAGTACATGTTTTTCATTTTTAAGTACACCCCTTCCGTTTCTTTCCTAATGTTCTCTGAGTATTGAAGAGCTCTGTTAATTTGGTGCCCAAGTTGCTTGAGGGTTTGGCTCTGGTCGTTTATACAAACTGTAGGAAAAGAAGACCGTCTGCTTATAAATCTTGTTGGACCTTCACTGTCACGTCAACAAAAGTGCATCGCTGATGATCACAATTAAAGCATAGTTGTTATACTTTGATGTCGTATCTATATAAAAGGAATAATAGTGTTCCAGTACAAACTACTACCTTGAGGCATTCTTGATCTAATTTGTTTAATTTTGGAGGTCGTGATCATCATCACTCCAAGGATCAGGCCCTATACGTGTTCCGGAACTCATCTCCTCCTCGGTCTACCGACATATGTCTTCCCAGTAGGGTGATAACCCAAGGCAGCCACGGGTAGACGGATATCATGCATGCGGTTCAAGTGTTCACACCATCTCTTTCTGTGGTCTTCAATCTTCTGGCGCAACGATACAATGTTAATTCGCGTTTAATATCCTCGTTCCTTTTCCTATTCAGGAGTGAACAACCTTGCGTCCCTCTTAGAAATTTCATTTCAGTTGCCTGAATCCTCTGTACGTCCCTTTTACCAAGAGCCCATGTCATACTAGCATACAGGAATGCGAGGATAGCCACAGTTTTGTAAAATTTTATTCGGGTATCCTTCTGTTTTATTTTTCAGGTACCTATGAATCGTTCCACAGATGCGTCTAAATTTCGTTAGCTTACTATCTCAATCAATATCGGTTCTATAGGAGATATCACAACCCAGGTAATTAAAATGACTAACCTGATCCAAAATTTGATTATTCTCGACTATCTTAGTTTTTATAGGATACCTGCCCTTAAATGCCATCATTTTATGACTTTCCCAACCTTGGCATTCATATCAAACATTAACAGAATTTCAAGGTTTGCATTTTTATCAGTTAATTTTTGGAGAGTCCAATAAAAATCTTCTGTTTTTTCTTTTTCCTCTCTTCAGGAGCATAAGCACCTATTACTACCAACTGCCCACGTTCATACTGTATCTTCATGCATATGATTCTCTCGTTTTCATAATGGCACTCTATTATACGTCGTTGCCACTTACTCTTAATGAATAATGAATTTTGGAGATTGCGATTCCAATTTTTGTGTGAACAGTTGGATTTTTTAAAGCAGGATTTGAGTAGAATATAATATTTGTTTAGGAAAAGTCTCTCGACTTTTTATAGCGATCCTGTATGCCATACATTATATTCAATGCTTGTTTTACGCCACATCCGCTGATCAACGTACTGAGTGGTAGTAATTTGTGTAAGACTGGAGAAATTCAGCACCGAGTAACATGTCAGCGGTTGTAATTACCTGAAGTTATGTTATCAGTGATGTAATTGTTATTAATCAACTGTGTGTTACTTGGAAGTTTTCATGTTTCGTTTTAGTCGGGTTAGGAAGAGTACGTTTATAGTCGTGTGGCAATAAGTACGTTTATATTGTGGAACCGTTCACAAATAAATAGTTTGACGCGGCTTGTTGTCTGTCAGAAGAAAATATTTACAGCACTCTTTCGTAAATGAGTAGGCCGACTTTTTGGTCAAAACAATTTTGCTTAAGCGCCACAATTTTATAAAATGAATAAAGTTAAGAATTTTATAACAGGCCGTTTTATGAATGAAGTCTCGCCTCGCCACGATTCGGTAACGATTGACGAAGTAGGCTACCCTACGGTTAGACTCGTTTGACATTTGAACTTAGCGGCATATTGAAACACACCACAGAAACGATCTGCTTACTAGACTCCGAGATTCCATTTTTCCTTGCTTCACTCCTATAGTCTAGTGACAGAAACTTGTCACTTAATTTCGTTACTGATCACTAACATGCTTCGTAAGACTTACGTGTATTTAGTCAGAAAAGTGAATAGCGAATTAGACCATTACAAAGAAAAAAATCAAAAGAACTGCAAAGAAATGAAGAATTTCAAAGTATTCAAGTAACAAGAAGAGAATCAACCAATAATTTAATTACAAATGCTTTGTAATTTAAAACGTCGATTAAAAACATTAAAATGCGAAATAGCATCCAGAGTGCGAAATGTGAACCACGACCATATCAAAGGAGCAGCGTAGGCCACCCGTGTTTGGAGTACTAAATTCATCTATGAAAAATATACGTTTGTTGTTTTTGTTTACTGATTTATCTTCATCTTTTCCAAATTTAGCCGTTATTTCTCTCATTGCTGGTTATAAAGCTAAAAATGAAATTCGTTTTTAAAGCTAAAACTTATAATAAATAATTTACGTCTTTTATGAATCAGAAAAGATTTAACAGCCCTAGATACTGTATATGTTGAATACAAAACGTCTGAGGCTATTGATTTAAACTGTTATATAGAAAACTTTTCCGAAACCGCGACAGGTCTTTCAATCAACTACAGTGTCATAAATAATCTGAAACTAATGGGAAACAACGACCGTTTTAATATTCTATTGTATTTTTAAAAATATATTTGACACTTCCGCGAGCATAGCTTTCCCACCTAACCAGTTTCCAGAAACTGTACTTATCCTAAACAAATTGACAATTTTTACTAATTATGTCGGTAATAATTTTAATTAGAATAATATTAAACTAATAACCTCCATGAGCTAAAGAACTCAATCAGACTTTTACAATTTTTGCAAAATTTAAAAAATTTTTAAAAGTGCCCCTAAGATAAACGTTTTCGAATCAAACGCTATATTCGGTACTAGGTTAATATCAGTTTCTTTATTCTGATATTCGTCATGAAGTTTTACAAGTTTTCAAAACTTTAATACATTTCTTGGTCCTTAAGATTTAAAATTTTTAAACCTAAACACTATATTCAGAATGTAGTTAAAATTATCTTCAATTTGATAATTCTCGTAGATTTATCCGATTTTTTTTAACTTTAGTATGCTTTTAGATCCTGGTGCCCCAAAATGTTGAAATGTTGAATACTATATTTAGATTGTGGCTAAAATTTTTTAATTTCGTATTTGACAAGGGCATGTTGCAATTTTTTCAAAAGTTAAACACCTTTTTGTCCCCTACCACTCTATTGTTGGAGGAGATCAATCCGAAAAACAATGCGGTCCTGTAGGTCACATGTATGGATATGTAAGCCAAGTTTTACAAAAATGGAATGTATATTCAAAGGGCAGGAAAGATAATACTAGACACGGTCGACAAGAAACCTAGCAGCGGCTCTGACAGCATCCACGTTCAGTTTATCCGTGGATAAGAAATGTAACCACCCCCCCTAGCAATAAATAGATTGTCAAAACTTCAGGCTTTCGAAATGTGCATATTAAAATTTAATGCACACAGAGAATAACCAACAGTTTAGAATTAAGAAGATCAATAAGATTACAATTATAATACTCAATACGCATGGAGGAGTAGTACATTGGAAACAATTTAACACATGCGCCTGCCAGAGAGTTTTCTGCATTATACCCAGTTTCAAACTGGCAGAGCAAAAAAGCAGATGTGTGTGTCCAGTTTCAAAAGCAGATGTGTGTGTGTGTGTGTGTGTGTGTGTGTGTGTGTGTGTGTGTTTTGTGTTTACACGTATGCATATCAGAAAATTTAAAAATAAATACGTATTTCAAGCGATAACAGTATCACAAAATACTAAAGCGTTCGCTTAAAGAAAATTAGGAGTTATCATTGCAGAAAAGCAAGTAATGATTTTATAAAAAAGTAAAACTTGTAAAAATTGGTGAATTCTTCCGAACAAATGAAGCGTTTGTGGCGGTGATAAAGTGACGAGACCAGAATAATCAAATCCGTGAAAGTAATGTACTGCTTACCAAACCCATCTCATGAGTTTATCATAGCTGGTTTGATTCACTCCTATATCTGGCACTCATTTCAAGGTTATGTTTTGCTATAGCCGCGTTAATTTGTTAAATTAGATGCTCTCGCGTAGTTTGTATTCTGTGGGCTTTTGTATAAACACCATTAATGTTATCGATATTATATCGAATTTACAATTGATTCGTCAGCCACAATTGGCTATTGTCTGTTTATTGGCCGATAATGTGCAGAATGAATATTTACAGAAATGTATTCGTAATTCATAATTGCTGGCCGGTGAGAGGCTGTGAGTTATGCATTGTGTGAGGTCACATCAGACATGAATATACACACATTAACATTTCAATATACCGTATACAGTTACATCTGAATTGTTCTTTTTCTGCGGCGTTCACATTTCTGCATACCATAATACGATTCGCTCTAATACGTACATGCGCACATGCACGCTAAACTATTTATGTAAATATATATGCGCGCGTGTGCGTGAATTGTCATTTGTACAATTACAATTGCCAGTCCATTGCCAATTACTGTAAAGCATGAAGTAGATGTACCTGTGCTATGGGAATTAGATTTAGATTTGCTATAATGTTTAGATTTAGCTGACAGTTACATAAGTGTGGTCTCCACAGCATTACTCTTCCCCGTGCCCATACCATTTAACAAGCACAACTGATCTCGTGGCTCAATAACGAGTGATAAGCCACAATATTCGATAAACGCATCACTATGATCCGTGGAAGTGATTATCACCACCCGCAAGACCCACGTTCGTCTTTTATGCGATGTTTTGTTTCACTTATATAAATTTTGGAGTTGGAACACTTGCCGGAATCTCATTTACAGGGAATGGCCTTCAGAAATAGGAAGGGGGTTCCAGATTTTTGTAAACAATACTACAGAAACATAAACAATCCATTACTTGCTATTTATTTTATTATAATCAAGAAGATAAAGAGTTACATTAATTGAAGTCTGAAGTTTAATAAAATCCTGAAGCAGTAAAGGTGACATCTGACATTATAATATGAAGAAAATAAACGATACCATAACGATACTCATACAGATTGTTTGCAATCTTCTGCAGACGCTGACAGTGTTAAGTGTTTTATGTGCTCAATTCTTTAAAACTTCGCCTTGGTCGATTCATTGCTGTATATATTTGCAGCAAATGGAATTAAATGGTCCACTTGTTTTGCCACAAAAATTAATAAAATATTTTCATAAAACAGGCACTACAGCTACTCAAAAACAAATACTGTATTTGAAAACAGCGTTACGGGTGTGCAAGTACAAGTACATGGTTAACCGCACATTTTGTTCAAGGCGGCACAGAAATCAGTTCAACAGAGAGGCTACAGAGCGCTCGTAAACACCGCGTCGTTCCCAACTACGCATTTGATCTTAGACACGCTTTAAGATTGTTTTGATGATTTGTTTAAAAATTGAAATATAGCACCACATTAAAGCATATGAAAAAATTATTAAATACGGATCGGAAAACCATGTACAGCAATACGCACATTTATATAAGTCTCAAATAGCAAGAGAAAAACTTTTAATACAGAAATGTTTTAAGTTGCTGTAGAATAAATTACTGTAGTGTAAGCACTGTAAAGCGAATTGGATACACAGCAGGATGACTAATACTCAAATGTAAGGGACATAACTTAACACAACGATTTTCAACCACCGTTCACGTACCAGACAACTAGCAATCTTTACGCGAAGCGATTTTGTACTTGCGAAACGGCGGCATCGTACCCCAATTAAAGTTGTGGTACTAACGTAACAAATTGCCTTATTATCAACTTATTATTATAACTAAATTCCTTAAATTGAACTGGTTCTTAAATATCCAGTTCAACGTCACTTTGGCCACAACACATCTTAAAGGAACATGTAAAAAGTCACAAATTTCAAAAATTTTGAATTCCTAAATGCACTAAGCCCAAGTTTCTACTGTGTGTCAAAGTTATATAATTGTCATTTGTTGTAACCTCAATTAAGTAAACTAGAATTCACGACAAACGTTTGAAAGTAAATTAACCATTGCAATAAAGCAAAATACTTTGAAACCTGTAGCATTTAATTAGTAATACCGTGTTTTTTAATATGATAAAATACATAGGGAAGAATTAAATACTCTTACACTTCTCACATCAAGCCATTACTAAACAAGGTAAAGTAATTTTAATTCAAAATTTGTCATCAAGTTTTATAGAAGTTATCAACTTATTCAAGTGATCTGTACAATATAAACTGGATGGTTTTTATATAAATGGAACCAACCACCAATTTTTAAATTTTGCGGGTTTTGTACTAAAACCAATAGAAAATTATCACTAATTCTTAATATAAAAAGAACCAAGTGATATCTGTACAGTAGTGCTATCTGCGGGTAGTTGAACCAACTGCTTGCACCTCATAATCATTTCTGCTTTTATATAAAGAGATCCATGAGGCAGTGAATCCATGTGGCGGTTTTGTCGTATAATATTGTTTTTATAACGGTTATTTTAATATAGAGTTACGATAATTTTGTTGTTTTAAATGAGTTTTTCAAGCGGCTGATGGTTGACTCAAAAAAGCCATTAACGGAAAAGAGCAAGACTACAATGATCTTGTTCCTGCAATTCACATTGAGGTTAGTATTTTTATTTTTAATGTTTAGTTTTAAAACTGTATAAATTCCCTACATGGGTTATCTTTAAGAAACTTGAAAAAATATTAATTTAATTAATGCTGTAAGCTGATGATGCACTGTACTTAAAATTAGTGTTTATGAGAGATTGCATAAATCGTTTTGTTGTCTACATCTGAATTGGCTCTTGGTTCCTTTTATATTAATGCCCCAGTTACATATAGTAATATTTCCTATATTTCTCTATCTTTGTAGGAAGAATCTTCCACTTCAAAATGTACTGATTTTCCACTGGATGATAGTAACCTTACTGATGCCACTGATATTGATCCAACTTATGAACCTAGTAGTTCAGATAGTACTGATGACTGTGAGAGTGAAAGAAATGGTGGTGATAAAGTCCGACCAAAAAAAGGAAGAAAAAGGAAGCATAATGTGCAGACATTTGCTTCTCGCAAAAAATTAAGAGACTCTAATAAAGCCCATTACACTATAAAAGGGACCTTTAAGAACCCCAAGACATTTGATGATTTTGAATGTCTGTGCACAAACAAATGCCATGAAAAAATATCAGCCGAATCGAGAAGAAAAATATTTCAAAAGTTTTGGGAGTTAGGATCATATAACTGCCAAGTTTCATTGCTGCTTGCTTAAAAGAAACTGATGTAAAACGGAAAAGAGAAAAATTATCTGAGGAAAGAAAATATTCAAGAACCTATTTTTTAGACAAGGTCACAGTATGCCGTCAAATGTTCACAAAAACATTATTTATATCAACAAAGAGAGTGAAAATTACATTGTGTAAGATGCGGTCAGACAAAGTAACAGATAATCGTGGTATCCACAGAAAAGGAAAGCGTCGTTTTCCTCTTGATGTTATTGAAAATGTCAAGAAACACATCAGCAATTTTCCACGATATAAGTCACATTATTGCTGTAAAGAAAGTGGCAACGCGGAATATTTGCCCGCAGAAATGACTGTAGCTAAAATGTTTGAATTATATGAGCAAGAATATGCCAGTGGAATAAAAGTCAGTAAATCTTGGTATAGACATATTTTACGCATGCATTTCAATTTACGACGAAAAAACTGAAAAAAGATACATGCAAGAAATGCGATGAATTTAACGTAAAAATGAAAATGACTTCAGTTAGCGAAGAAGACAAACAAGCATTTGAAAATGACTGTAATCTGCATCAGTCTGAAGCACAAAACGCCAGTCATCAAGATGGCGAAAGAGGTCAACAATATCGAAACGTTAACTTACGACTTGCAAAAAACTCTGCCTCTACCCCGTATTCCTACCAATATTATTTATTATAAAAGACAAATATGTGTGTACAATAGTGGGGTATATTCAGCTAAAAAAAATAGAGGTTTCTTTTATGTTTGGGTAGAAGGGACTGCTGGACGAGGTGCCCAAGAAGTCGGGTCTTGTTTGCGAAACACCTTTTAAGTGATATTTCACATTATATCACAGAACTTAATTTGTGGTCAGATTCTTGTGGTGGGCAAAACCGCAATATAAAAATAGTATTGCTGTTGAACACACTATTTGATGACTTGCCCTATTTGAATACCATTAGATTAAAATACCTAGTATCTGGCCATAACTATCTTGAAAATGATTCTCATTTTGGAGACGTTGAGTCGGCTCTGAAATATCAGCAATACTTATATATGATTAGATAAAACTTCCGGGCTAAGAGGCCGTGGTCGATTGCTTGATGTATTGGAGCTATACGTTTCGGCCGCACCACCGGTGGCCATCTTGGTTGATGGCCACCGGTGGTGCGGCCGAAACGTATAGCTCCAATACATCAAGCAATCGACCACGGCCTCTTAGCCCGGAAGTTTTATCTAATCATATTGACACCGGCCGTGAAAGCCTACGTACTAAGAATACTTATATACTTTGGAAGATTATATTCATGTGATGGAAACCTGTAGAAAGAAAAAAGAAAAGTTCTGTGTTTCTGTCATGGATAAGGAAGATTTTAAAGGCACGTCAAAAATAGAAGATGGTATTACTGATAGAAAAAAGGATTTAGATGGTCAGAAAGTGAACTGGCTGAAAGTGAGGGAAATAAGGTTGGATAGGAGTAAGCTAATGATTCTGCAAATGAGAATGACCTTTGATGAAAATAGCCCATACAGTTCAGTAGATATTGAAAAAAAGAAGAAAGGAAGGCCAAGCCAGCAGTTTTTTTATTCATCAAACCTTGTTCCTCTTTGGCCTGATGGTAAACCCATCTCCAATGAGAAACTTAACGACATTCAATCAATAATGGGTCTTATACCAGAGACCTACCAAGACTTTTACAAAAGCCTGTATTCCAGAGATGGTGTTGAAGATGACTTGGAAGGAATAGGAGAAGTCGATTTCGACATTGAAGATAATAATAATATTTTCGAGGAAGCAGTTTAGTCCAGCATAATACAATTTTTTTCTAAACATAGTATTTAAATCATTTAATAAATTGTGTTTCATTCTTTTTTTATTCTAAAATCTTAAATTTTAATACTTTGTACAGTTATATGCAAGCAAATAAAGTATGTTTAAACTAATTATTTGTTGGGTCTGTTTATATACCTTATATTCTAGTGATTATCTTTTAAAATAAAAGGAACCAAGTGCCACTTTGATCCATAATAGGCCTATTTTTAAGGAACAGATTTAAATTTTCATTCAGTAAACTAAATAAAAATGTTTTTTAGCAATTAACAACAATCTATGAGCATAAACGTAATTAGTTTATTTTATACACCACGAAAACTTTGATCGCTTTTTTCTCTGGTTGATGAAGACGGTGAGTGTTTCCATTTATATAAAAACCATCCCTTTAAGTCAAAGGTCAGAGCACCTCTGGTTTTTCTTTTTGTTTGATTTCTGAATTATTTAAAATAATTTAAGACGACTTCCTAAAAACATTCCTCAAACTGATTTCTATTTTTTTGTCGAACCTACGTGTTTTGCATAACTCTAAAATATGGTTACATTTATCAAACAATTTTCATAAATAACCACTGTAAATCAGAAAATTAATTCTATTCATAATCATAATTTGTATATATTATATTTATTGACACAAAATCGTTTGCATAACACAAATTATCTAATGAAATAGCATATAATGTCAAAATATCATACAATTCTACTTCTATGATATTTGTACGGACAAAGATTGTTTTTTAATTTTAGACATTTCCTTTTACATTTACCTCTCTGGAGAGGGGGATTTAACCCCATAAAACCTGATACACCACTGATAAATATATATTATTATGTGTGTTTTATTGATGACACGTTAAAACGCATAATCAGAGAAGCTAATGACTAACGCTGAGAAATTAGGTAATCTATATTATTTGTTTAAATTATAATAGTTTAAATTTTATTAAGAAAGAGGATCGTCGTAGTCCTTCAGTCTTCGACTGGTTTGTACCCTCCCCGCATATACCCGTGGTGCGTGTGGTACTGATTCTCTCACAGGTATATGGGACCTACAGCTTAACGCCGAATCCGAACGGCATAGTTGGGGAAGGTTTATACTAAGCAGGATACCTCTCGCTGGTTTGCCATTGCCTTGCGAGGGGGAACGGTCGTATCTAAATCAGATGGCCCCCGGCGGGAATTGAACCCGCGCCGACAGCGTAGCAGCGCCACACGCTAGCCACTACGCCGCGACCGCAAGAAAGAGGATAGCGGGAATAATGTTTGCTAGTATTTATTTTAATTATATTTTAATTTTTTATTATTGAAGAGACATCTACAGTATGTCGGTTACAAGGAAACAACACAGAAAACACTCTTTTACTGTTCCAAAAATTGTTTGTATTTTGCAGTTTTTTTTGTAAGCTGTTATGCGGTGCCAGGAGCCATCTATATAATATTTCCAATTTGTTTTCCAGAGAAAATTATTTTTGATGCAATTTCTGCAAGTAAGCTACATTTGCAAGGATGGTCGCAATTTTCTAATTTCATAATTTTTTAAAAGTTTTAATAAATACTTGATCTATTTTCACAGAAGAGATTTTTCTCTTCCCTTCTTCCAGGTTCCCCATTTGCGAGACCGCACTACCCAGAGCATTGACTAGCGAATAAATATTTGGATTTGGTTTCGAAATGAAACTGTTTATTCCTTGGTTCCTGTTTATTCTTCGGAGACTTTGTTTGGTTCGATTAACTCCTTTCTTAACAGTGCGTTGACGGCTGGAATAGTTTTGTTTTCATTCAGCGAACTTACAAGAACCGTGTGGATGATAAGTAACTGCCCGAACTAACTTTAACGTTCAGTCTATTAACTATGACGAACAAGTCGGTAGAGTTCCCTTCTCATTAATATTCTGCCTTTAGGCCCTCGATTGACATCATGTAATAGGTATTTAAAATAGCCTACTGTTAATCCGAATATCATTGTATATATCACATGTAAACCGACTTTCTACAGCTGTCACAAAAGCATTACCCTAATTCTTCGACATATTTTCGTGATATAGAGCTGTCCACTTCCTTCTCCCGCTGTCTCGCCTCCATGATGTACCTCTTGGTCTCGCTAAAATCATTCATTCATTCATTCATCATTGGCTCGACATCCCTTTGTGGGCCCTGGCCTTCTTCAGAAGATTTCGCCATTATTCTCTATTCATAGTAATCTCTTATTCTTCCAGTAATCTCACTAAAATACGTGGCTGAAATGTATTCTCACTATTCCCATAATTCTGTGTGGACAATAGTATTCGTATGTCCTGATGTATAGCTGATTCAGTGTGTCTTTATTTATTAATACAAACTTTAAATTTTAATCAAATTTAAAACTTCAGACATATCCCAAATAATACTTTATTTACTGAAACGGTGAGTAAGTTTTCTCGTTTATATAAACTGGTGTAAATGTTACTATAAGTGTAACGATTCAAAGTATGTAGGCGTATAGGCCTTAATTGTTTTTGTCTTGACTGGTGTTTATTATATTGCAGATGTCTCCAATAATCGCACAATATTATACTGTGTTGCAGGTGCCTCCAGCAAAGAATAAATACGATAAAATAAGGACATGGGTAACTGCTAGTATGTCTTTAGCTAGGCTACATGAGACTGGTGTGATTTGTGAGTCACGGGGATTTGTCTGATTCACGGGGAGCAGATATGGTATTTATAAATAATAAGTTTATCGTTGCATTATTAATGTTCTGTTTCGTTTCGTTTTAGTTGTTGATGGGTCTGTGTAGATAGCGTGTACGTAGTTGCTTATTTAACAGGTTTTTAAATCTCATCACTGGCTTCCGTGGAAGTCACGAAACAAAATACATACTGGTTAATATCATAGTAATTATGAATATATTGGAAAAATTGTTTCGCCCTCAAAACGTTACTAAATATTGTCTACGGGCAAATGTCACTCCGAGCGAATGTCAACTTCTTGAATTTTATAAAATTTCTTATAGATTTCATAAAATATCAAAAATCTTTAATTTTTTACGATGTATAAAAAATTAACTATACGAATCCACTAACCTAATAGTTATCAAATATCTGTGTGAAAAGATTAAACAGTGAATGAAGACTGATCGTGTAGTTGTGAGCTGTGTCTTACCTATCTATTCCTGCCACATAAAATTTGTAGGCGCGGAAAAAAGAGTCAGCGAGCCGAGAACAATCCCACATCACTGGAGTCAAAACGTCTGGCCTTTTAACAATGGACGATCATGCCAAGTAAAACGTTTTTTACTACCAAATATAGAGTTTGTTTTTCAATTTTTCAGTTACTTGAGCACTTAATGGCTTAGTTAAAATTGTACTGTACATGTTTATTAAAAATATCTTATTGAATTACACCATATCAAAAAGTAAAAACAAATTTAACAGAAATGCGGGTATATTTCTGTCGACGCATTCGGTCCTAGGAGAAACTCATTCATTACAATCAGTGGAAAAAATACAGACTTCCAAATATTTCCTAGCATATTTCGGATTTTTAAGAGTAAAACAGTCTGTGCCACGAAAGAAAACATCTGCACTTGCAGTTGTAAAATCAGAACCATTTGAACGAAAAACTCAGTTTTAAATCAGATTAAAGTTTATTCTTTTCCGTTGTCTCGATGGAGTTACAATACATTATGATGAAAATCTGCAGGAATTACGACAGCTTACGGGTAAACCAATCTCTTCTTAGCCTGATTATCCGTTAGTGCAAATTCAATTCCATAACTTTCGTTAAGGTATGCCACCACATAAAAAACAATCGGTAATAAAGTATTTTTAATTGGGGGGCTATTGTCCTACCTTTATCGAGAGACAATAAACCAATTTTTTTTAAACGGTTGCCATTTTAAAACCACCTATCCAAATTTATGTTTTTTTAAGCTTAAATGATACAGAAAGCTAAGTTTTTAAATACACTCTAACGCTGATTTTTAATGTATCATTTAACAAAAAATTGTGGAGTGTTGAATTTGCACTAAACAGGCTAGAAAAAGGTTGGATTATAAGTATAATCTTTCCTAATTTCATATTTCCTCTTAATTTACTTTGCCAAAAAGTACAGAAAAGAAGAAATTTTAATTTGGTATAACATTCAATTTTGTCCGTCAAGTTGTTCTGACATTATAACACTACAAACTCAGCTTTCCTTTTCCTTAGCTTATTTGAGACATCCGATTAAATACATCCATCACGTTTCATCTAATGAACTTTCTGCCAAAACGTACATCTCCCACTCTCCAAATCGTAAGTGAAACTCAATATAGATTTTGTTTTTTCCAATATATATTTAATTAATACTTCCATCCTGAAGTAACTATATTTTAAATAAGATATAATCCTCATTTGACTTAATACGAGGTTTCTTTCTCTTCCATCGAGCAAACATGACAATCTTAGCAATAAACAGACAATGATTTAAATATACATATCCGCACCTCTGTACACACGTATATATTGAATTTTCTGGTTAATCTTATTTTTTTGTGGCGACCGAACGTTATGAAAAAAAAACATATAAAACGATTTATAGCAGCTGACTGATTTTCTGGATGATCTCCAACTTTTTCGAGCATACTGAAGAACAGAATATATAGTATGTTCTACACAATATTTATGAATATCATACAATGTGTATACATGTTGAAAAATATCTGCGACAATAGGTTTAAGAATACTTTGTAGACTGACAGTTATTGATCTTCATTGCAACGTGTCTTATGGACCACCTTGAAACAACGTTTACCTGTTTGACGTTATGTAAAATTAATTCAGACAAAGAATAAACTGAAAGACCCAAAAAATAAAAAAAAAACAAATAAACCGTGAAATCGGAGCTTACAATACCAATAAGAAGAATGCTTGCAATGAAGTCGTTTACAAAATGTAAGAACAAATAGAGCCGTATAGAAAGTAAGTGCTGTAGGAGAGGTCAATGCAGTCCTAACGACAGCTCAGACATTTTTAATAAACATACTTGAATTAAATTAAACCGAACATTTATTAATTCCCTGTATAATTTTATTACGCTTTGGCTACCACACACACACAAGTGGAAACTACTTGACACATTATGGCCACCTTAGGTGTAATTTACAAGCTGAATGAAATTTTTTGCTCCGTCGGTATCTAACAAATATAGCTCAAAAATCTGTATAACTAGTAGCAGTGTCTATAAACAGCGAGGCAGAGAGAGAGAGAGAGAGAGAGAGAGAGAGAGAGAGAGAGAGAGAGAGAGAGAGAGAGAGAGAGAGAGAGAGAGAGAGAGTGAGGGATGAAGAGACGACGACGACTTGACAAACAGCACGATAGTTTTCAAGCCCACACACAGCCCCGAACTACAACTACCAGTGGGAAGGAACAACCGAACCGTGTTTGTAACTATTCAAGATCAATCTATGTATATGGCAGGCGTATAGCAAATTAGATCAGAACCATCATCGTAAAATGTTCTAGCGAAGAGGCGTAGTATACGAGTGTCCCAGCGGCGACCGATATGGAGTGTCGGCCGGCTTTCCTCGCACAAAAAACAATAAAGACTAGAAACAATGGACCGTAAACTAATTAAGAACCGATCACTAACAGCGGCCTACAATAATTATTCAGAATTACTTGCGCCCACCCTTACCGGTGATAAACATCAAATCCTCTATAATATTCATTTGATCTGTCAGTGTTTTGTTACAGCATGAAGGGAACAGTCATAGAAAGAGGAATGAATTTGGAATTAAATTTAACAGAAGAATTAAAATTACTTATATAAATCCATTCTATTATTTAGTTCTATATTACAGTATCACATTTACTTCTGATAATTTTTAAAGATAACTGCAATGTTTAGAAGAAAAGTTGTCAACGGTTTAAATACTTGTTTCAATATTAAGTTAGAAACATTCCCTGACATGTCACAATTTTATTTATCACAACGGTGAGGTGTAATATAAATGGATAGTTAAGATGAACTGATTTTTTTTTACTGTTTATGCAGTGTTCCAAGAACTTGTGGTTCGTTGGTAGCAATCACGAGGTCTCCGTCAATTGTCTTCTGCTGCCGCTCATTAACTTGTAGGCCTAATAGTCATCTTAATAACATGCTTCAATAAACCTCTGTATAAACTCGTGCTTCTACTTCTCATGTACAACACTTGCAGCTCTTCTATCTACAGATCACTTGATCTAAAAAAAATCTAGTGTTTCTGACACTTTTCTTAACCTCTTTTAAGACTTCTTGAGTCCAACAGAAATACGGAATGTAGTGATATGAAGTCATCGAGTACAGGCCCTCCAAAGCTTGTGAGGAGTGTTAATGTTGCACTCCTGTGGAAAGTGCTTATTATTCCAGTAGAAAGAAATTAAGATTGTGGCGAACCGAGAAAATTGAGGATGGAAGCAGTAACAGAAAATACAAAAAGCAAAGATGTTTAATCGGTTGACAAAAATTGTAGTATTGACACTTTGCCCCAAATGTTGAAAAAAAAATTAGTATTTATTATCTCCAACGCTTTTTTCTTATATCGACACTGTCAATGACACCTTCAGATATAGGCCTACGTCAGCGTGACGGTAAGAAACTCGTGCAGGCATAAATTTCATCAGTTACCTTATTATTAATATTAAATTCATTTCTGTGTATGCAATTGTATTTAAATAAGGGTAGTAACAATACATGGGGTGTGTTAAGTTCGCATTATCTTAATGAAGGTGTGTCAACTGGCAAGGTGAAAATTGGTGGTAACAGCCTCATATCACTGAATGAAATGAAATGTATATATTATAACGATTCATATTAGCGTCCTATCTGAGCGTTATATGAAAGTGTTAGACTGTACGAGTATAGCAGCATAAACAAGAGAGAGAGCGTACAATCGCAGCCATCTCACTTTAATCTCGTCACAGCGACGTCCGCAACCGGTACGAACATGAAACTTTACTCAATTCAAATTATCAGTTCAACCTACAATAACTTCAAAACTAATAAACGGCAATTCTGAAAACAGCATTGTGTTCAGCAAGTGAAGCTTTATAAGTAGTCGCAATCCCAGTTAATATAATTAACAATTGAAGAAGTTATACGGAAAACGAACGTCGAAAGGAATAACAAGAGAATTATGCTATGTAGGAATTAGGTGTTTTCACACACACACAGATAAAGACCTAAGCAACAATATTCTGTGGTCAGATCTTTGAAAACACATTTGCAAATACCTGTAATCAATCAATTTGCAAATACAGGAAGTACGATTTTAACTAGAAATTCTCTGCCGTTTCAAACCTGTCATGGGGTGTTTGCTCGACCTGTTCGAGATTGTCGAGACTGGAAAAACGTATGATTTATTTGAACAACCAATCAGAAGCCCGTATTTAAAACAGACGCCAACTCAAACCGAGGGGTAGCGTTACTCTTCGTTCGAATCTTCAAGGCGCTAGTCGTATATAAATTACGTGCAGAAATTTTTCAATCACGCAAAGTTGTATTTAAGTAGAAGTTCGAGAAGTAGTCCGCAGTAGAGGAACTAGTACCGTTCAACAACACTCGCTGTGTATAACAACACATTAATTAATTAAATTATTAATTAATTAATTTATAATCAGCCGTGAAGTGACCTGAGCAACAGAGAGCGACAGCATCTGTAATTGCCAGAGCATCTTCTACAGGAGTGATCAACATCATTTCTTCTGTGCTAAACCATCAAAAGGAGGACCTCTACGGATTCCTATCTTCAGTCGACGCATCAAACAGTAAGAAATAGATTCATTGATCAATGAAATAAGCACTAAACAAATAATAAAAAGCAATAAACAATTTTTAAAAGACACTAAGAATCGCACACACTTTGTATTTAATGTGTAAGATTAGCTATAACATAGTATAAGAGTGTAGAATGGAAAGTGAGGTGTAGTATTGGACGTGCAAATTATTGCAGACCTGTTCTTTAGCACTGGTTTTGGAGATATGAATCTCTTAATTAAACCAGATAAGAGCAATAGGTCGTTTGAACGTCTTAATCTTTACTTTTCACACTCACTCGCTAATTATAAGAGTTAGGGTAGCAATAAGTCCTACAATTAACATTTGCAAGAAGTTTAAAATTAATTAAAACGTTAATTAAACATACTCAAGCAAAACTTTAAAGTGTTATTTTTAACGATTCCCCTTGAATCCACAATCACTGAACGAATCCTGAGAATTTGTGTCTCCATGCTCTGAGCTAAGCTGGAACCGTGTCATTAGTATCTGGGGTTTGTTCTGGCGCCCAGGTAAAGTAATCTCACGGGTAAGTAACGTTTTATCTAACATTCAAAATATTAGATAAGTGTGTTAGATAAAAGGAGCGTTGTATCAGTTTGGCGCCGCAACTAAGGGGCACGAGTAAATCACCAAATTTATATATAGAAATAAGCTATATATGAATTTAGAGCCGCAACTTTAGGGGCACGATTAAGCACGATTAAACTCCCAAAGTTATATATAGAAGTAAGTTATATATATGAATTTGGCGCGGCCAATTATGGAGCTCGAGTAATCTCGATTAAGCTCGATTAAGCTACCAAATTTAGCACAAAAGAAAGTTATATAATTTGACGTTGCTATTACCCAAGTGATTAGTTAAATTGTAGTATTAATTAATTAGAAACAAAGTGGAATTCAAGGTTAAAAATAACTGTTAAATAATTGTTAAATTAATTTGTTAAAAATACAATTAAAAAATGGCTAAATCATCAGCAGTAGATATGGCAGCAATTGAGCAAATGTTTAAGCAGTTGACCACTAAAATGGATGAAACAAAGGGTCAATTATCTAGTAAAATAAACGAAAATAATAGTAAATTATCTAGTGAAATAAAAGATACTAATAATAAAATTGAAAGTACAAATAGTCAATTAAATAGTAAAATTGAAAAAATAGAAAGTAAAATTGAAGAAAATAATTAAATGTTAGAAGAAAGTAATAAAAAATTAAAAACTGATGTTAATAATAAAATAGAGCAAACTAATAAATACTTGTCTATTGAAATGAAACAAATAAACGAAAATTTGTCTAGCCAAATACAACAAAGTAGTAAAGAAGCTACATTTAAAATAGATGAAGAAATAGCAAATTTAGCTACTAATTTAGCTGGTAAAATAGATGAGAGTAATATTAGGTTTGATAAACATACCGAAGAGGTTAAAACTACGTTAGAGGAATTTAGGAAACAAGTAAACACTAATTTTCGCCATCAAGACGAAACACTAAATAAGTTTAGAAACGAATTTCATGAAAGGTTAGAACAAAAAGTAACCCTCATTAACCAACAATTCAGCAAGTAACAGCTGAATTAAAAACACAATCGCTTCTGAATAAAGAAGAAATCCAGAATACTAGGGAAGAGTGTACCCAACTGGGTGAGAATATTAAAGAAGTTAAGAAACAGTTAGAGAGTAAGGCTAACAGTGACGAAGTACATCAAAAGGTGGAACAGCAGTTAAAGGTAATGCGGGAAGATCTGACTAACGCAATGAAGTCACAGCAAACCAAAGTCGTGAGGTGTGGCGGCTATAAGGAAGAACCGGAAAACCTTGTATTTTCAGGAAACCCACATGAGAATCCTGTGGAATTTCTAATGCTGTTTGAGGCTTATGTAGCTCGTGTAAACCCACTGATGGACGACGAGGACAAGAACGACATGTTAGGCCGATTTCTCAAGAATTGGGCAGGTACGTGGTGGAAAGTCGTCTCGGACAGAGTCCAAACCTACTCAGACTTCAGAGAGAAATTCCTGGCTCAGTACTGGAATATTCAGATACAAAGAAGGGTACGCGATCATCTGGAATTTGGTAAATATCATCCGTCAATGAATATGACAACCACAAACTACATATGTGCTTAATGTAATGGCACAAGCCAAGCATCTAACACCACCAATAGAAGAGAGAGACCTAGTGTATAAGCTACTGCGTCATTTCTCAGAACGCACTAGAGTAGCAACCACTACTACAGGGGTGGATACTCTAGAAAAGTTCATAATGGTAGTAGATGAGTGTCAAGATCTAGAGAGGGACCTGCAGCGAGTAAATAATCAGCTGAGTAACTACTCTAGAGGCAATCATCAGGAACCAACTTTCTATCCAGCAAAGAGGAGAGACAATGAACGTCCGAAAGAAAAAAGGTTTACCCCATATCCAGGTAACAAACCACAAATTCGGCCGGAATTGGAAGAGAAGGGTAGAAGTAGGAGTGTAGAAACCCGACCAAATAAAGGGTATAAGGTTTGTAAAACAACCATAACATCTACCGAGTCGCAACCGTCTACCAGTAAAATGAATACGGGAAACGGGAAGCCACTGCAGGTAGAAAGAAACAAAATTAAACCTACCATTACCTGCAGTGAAATCACCCAAGAAAACAGGTAAAAAGAAATTAGCTAATAATATAAAACAAGTGAGCGATAGGGAGTTCTTGTTAAAAGAAAAGCAAGAAGTGGGTAGAAACCATTATCCTGAATGTCCGGAAATAATTTGTAAGATCAATAATCTACTAGTAAGAGCGCTTATAGACACTGGCAGTGAAGTAACCTGTGTCAGCTCAAAGTTTGTAGATAATTGTCAGTTGCGAAATTGTCCCAGACTACCCGTAAAACATTGTAATGTACAGGGAGCTACTGGAGCCAAAATGCAAAAGATAACTGAACAAATTTATTTACCTGTCAGTTTAAATGGTAACCAAACACAAAGTGTAGCTCTAATAGTCCCGAAACTCATTCATGATTGTAATATTGGGGTAGATACGTAACTTGAATGGAAGGCAGAAATAAATTTTAAAAGAAATACCATTACTATGGAAATTAATACAAATAAAATTAATGTAAGTATTAAAGAATATAAGCATTGGAAATCGGTAAGTGTAGTAAAGAACTGTAAGCAGCTAAAGTCATTTCTAGGTTTAGCTAACTACTATCAGAAGTTTACAAGTAAATACGCGGAAAGTACTGTTCCATTGTTAAAGTTGTTAACTAAAGGGATTAAATGGAAGTGGACGAAGGACCACGATGAAGCACTGCAACAAGTGAATACTGTTGTATTAAATCATCCAAGGATAGGAGAAAGATTTTACTTGCAAACAGACGCCAGCAATATTGCTATTGGAGCACACTTGTATCAGATTGATGAGAAGGGCCAAAAACCGGTATTAGGATTTGTAAGTCGCACAATTAAAGGGGCAGAATTAACCTATTTTACGACAGAAACAGAGCTATTCGCGATAGTGCATAGCCTGTCAAAGTTTAGAAGTTATATTCTGGGTGCTAAACTTACTATAATCACCGACAATAAGGCGTTAGTATTTTTATTAAAGTGTAAATTGCTAGGTGCTCGTCTGACTCGTTTGATCTTGGCTATACAAGAGTATCAATTTGAAATACAGTGTTGTAAAGCGAAAGACAACTTGGTAGCAGATGTACTCAGTAGAAATCCACCATCAGAAAACAATATGGAAACAGATAACATTAAATATAGTAGTAATGATATTGGTATTTACGCGATAAAGCATATAACAAAACCTGAAGTAATTAGACGACTTAAGGAAATAGGTACTCATCAACAACAAGACCCTAGGATTAGTGTAGCTTGGAGAAGTGCAGTTACCAACTCCAAACCAGGATTTTCTATATATGGAGGTAAGCTATATAAGCTATGTTCCCATAGGAGGAAATATAGACAAAATATTGACCAATAAAGAAATAATAGTTTGAGCCAATAGGGTATGTGAATCAAACGTGGTCAAATAAAATAAATTTATAATTGTTTTGAATCAATAATAATAATAATGAAAGAAAAATATTTTTTAAATAAATGTTAGTATTGTTGTTTGAATTACTGACAATAATTGAGCCAAAATGGTAATTAAAACATTAATGGTCATATAAATTTCCAATATGTGTATACCATGTTAGGTTAAGTAACAAATTGTAATCTTTAGTTATAAGGTAGAGGTAAGGAAAAGTGTATTAGTGCAAGTTTTGTGCGGGAAAACCAAAAGTGCAAAATTTTAATTAGGGTAAAACGATATATTAAGAAAAAAAATTAATGATTTCTTAAAATTATCAATTTTTTTATACCTAGGGGGGGTATATATAAAGATTCATATTAGCGTTCTATCTGAGCGTTATATGAAAGTGTTAGACTGTACGAGTATAGCAGCGTAAGCAAGAGAGAGAGCGTACAATCGCAGCCATCTAACTCTAATCTCGTCACAGCGACGTCCGCAACCGGTACGAACATGAAACTTTACTCAACTCAAATTATCAGTTCAACCTGCAATAACTTCAAAACTAATAAATATACGGCAATTTTGAAAACAGCATTGTGTTCAGCAAGTGAAGCTTTATAATTAGCCGCAATCCCAGTTAATATAATTAACAATTGAAGAAGTTATACGGAAGACGAACGCCAAAAGGAATAACAAGAGAATTATGCTATGTAGGAATTAGGTGTTTTCACACACACACAGATAAAGACCTAAGCAACAATATTCTGTGGTCAGATCTTTGAAAACACATTTGCATATACCTGTAATCAATCAATTTGCAAATACAGGAAGTACGATTTTAACTAGAAATTCTCTGCCGTTTCAAACCTGTCATGGGGTGTTTGCTCGACCTGTTCGAGATTGTCGAGACTGGAAAAACGTATGATTTATTTGAACAACCAATCAGAAGCCCGTATTTAAAACAGACGCCAACTCAAACCGAGGGGTAGCGTTACTCTTCGTTCGAATCTTCAAGGCGCTAGTCGTATATAAATTACGTGCAGAAATTTTTCAATCACGCAAAGTTGTATTTAAGTAGAAGTTCGAGAAGTAGTCCGCAGTAGAGGAACTAGTACCGTTCAACAACACTCGCTGTGTATAACAACACATTAATTAATTAAATTATTAATTAATTAATTTATAATCAGCCGTGAAGTGACCTGAGCAACAGAGAGCGACAGCATCTGTAATTGCCAGAGCATCTTCTACAGGAGTGATCAACATCATTTCTTCTGTGCTAAACCATCAAAAGGAGGACCTCTACGGATTCCTATCTTCAGTCGACGCATCAAACAGTAAGAAATAGATTCATTGATCAATGAAATAAGCACTAAACAAATAATAAAAAGCAATAAACAATTTTTAAAAGACACTAAGAATCGCACACACTTTGTATTTAATGTGTAAGATTAGCTATAACATAGTATAAGAGTGTAGAATGGAAAGTGAGGTGTAGTATTGGACGTGCAAATTATTGCAGACCTGTTCTTTAGCACTGGTTTTGGAGATATGAATCTCTTAATTAAACCAGATAAGAGCAATAGGTCGTTTGAACGTCTTAATCTTTACTTTTCACACTCACTCGCTAATTATAAGAGTTAGGGTAGCAATAAGTCCTACAATTAACATTTGCAAGAAGTTTAAAATTAATTAAAACGTTAATTAAACATACTCAAGCAAAACTTTAAAGTGTTATTTTTAACGATTCCCCTTGAATCCACAATCACTGAACGAATCCTGAGAATTTGTGTCTCCATGCTCTGAGCTAAGCTGGAACCGTGTCATTAGTATCTGGGGTTTGTTCTGGCGCCCAGGTAAAGTAATCTCACGGGTAAGTAACGTTTTATCTAACATTCAAAATATTAGATAAGTGTGTTAGATAAAAGGAGCGTTGTATCAGTTTGGCGCCGCAACTAAGGGGCACGAGTAAATCACCAAATTTATATATAGAAATAAGCTATATATGAATTTAGAGCCGCAACTTTAGGGGCACGATTAAGCACGATTAAACTCCCAAAGTTATATATAGAAGTAAGTTATATATATGAATTTGGCGCGGCCAATTATGGAGCTCGAGTAATCTCGATTAAGCTCGATTAAGCTACCAAATTTAGCACAAAAGAAAGTTATATAATTTGACGTTGCTATTACCCAAGTGATTAGTTAAATTGTAGTATTAATTAATTAGAAACAAAGTGGAATTCAAGGTTAAAAATAACTGTTAAATAATTGTTAAATTAATTTGTTAAAAATACAATTAAAAAATGGCTAAATCATCAGCAGTAGATATGGCAGCAATTGAGCAAATGTTTAAGCAGTTGACCACTAAAATGGATGAAACAAAGGGTCAATTATCTAGTAAAATAAACGAAAATAATAGTAAATTATCTAGTGAAATAAAAGATACTAATAATAAAATTGAAAGTACAAATAGTCAATTAAATAGTAAAATTGAAAAAATAGAAAGTAAAATTGAAGAAAATAATTAAATGTTAGAAGAAAGTAATAAAAAATTAAAAACTGATGTTAATAATAAAATAGAGCAAACTAATAAATACTTGTCTATTGAAATGAAACAAATAAACGAAAATTTGTCTAGCCAAATACAACAAAGTAGTAAAGAAGCTACATTTAAAATAGATGAAGAAATAGCAAATTTAGCTACTAATTTAGCTGGTAAAATAGATGAGAGTAATATTAGGTTTGATAAACATACCGAAGAGGTTAAAACTACGTTAGAGGAATTTAGGAAACAAGTAAACACTAATTTTCGCCATCAAGACGAAACACTAAATAAGTTTAGAAACGAATTTCATGAAAGGTTAGAACAAAAAGTAACCCTCATTAACCAACAATTCAGCGAAGTAACAGCTGAATTAAAAACACAATCGCTTCTAAATAAAGAAGAAATCCAGAATACTAGGGAAGAGTGTACCCAACTGGGTGAGAATATTAAAGAAGTTAAGAAACAGGTAGAGAGTAAGGCTAACAGTGACGAAGTACATCAAAAGGTGGAACAGCAGTTAAAGGTAATGCGGGAAGATCTGACTAACGCAATGAAGTCACAGCAAACCAAAGTCGTGAGGTGTGGCGGCTATAAGGAAGAACCGGAAAACCTTGTATTTTCAGGAAACCCACATGAGAATCCTGTGGAATTTCTAAAGCTGTTTGAGGCTTATGTAGCTCGTGTAAACCCACTGATGGACGACGAGGACAAGAACGACATGTTAGGCCGATTTCTCAAGAATTGGGCAGGTACGTGGTGGAAAGTCGTCTCGGACAGAGTCCAAACCTACTCAGACTTCAGAGAGAAATTCCTGGCTCAGTACTGGAATATTCAGATACAAAGAAGGGTACGCGATCATCTGGAATTTGGTAAATATCATCCGTCAATGAATATGACAACCACAAACTACATATGTGCTTAATGTAATGGCACAAGCCAAGCATCTAACACCACCAATAGAAGAGAGAGACCTAGTGTATAAGCTACTGCGTCATTTCTCAGAACGCACTAGAGTAGCAACCACTACTACAGGGGTGGATACTCTAGAAAAGTTCATAATGGTAGTAGATGAGTGTCAAGATCTAGAGAGGGACCTGCAGCGAGTAAATAATCAGCTGAGTAACTACTCTAGAGGCAATCATCAGGAACCAACTTTCTATCCAGCAAAGAGGAGAGACAATGAACGTCCGAAAGAAAAAAGGTTTACCCCATATCCGGGTAACAAACCACAAAATCAGCCGGAATTGGAAGAGAAGGGTAGAAGTAGGAGTGTAGAAACCCGACCAAATAAAGGGTATAAGGTTTGTAAAACAACCATAACATCTACCGAGTCGCAACCGTCTACCAGTAAAATGAATACGGGAAACGGGAAGCCACTGCAGGTAGAAAGAAACAAAATTAAACCTACCATTACCTGCAGTGAAATCACCCAAGAAAACAGGTAAAAAGAAATTAGCTAATAATATAAAACGAGTGAGCGATAGGGAGTTCTTGTTAAAAGAAAAGCAAGAAGTGGGTAGAAACCATTATCCTGAATGTCCGGAAATAATTTGTAAGATCAATAATCTACTAGTAAGAGCGCTTATAGACACTGGCAGTGAAGTAAGCTGTGTCAGCTCAAAGTTTGTAGATAATTGTCAGTTGCGAAATTGTCCCAGACTACCCGTAAAACATTGTAATGTACAGGGAGCTACTGGAGCCAAAATGCAAAAGATAACTGAACAAATTTATTTACCTGTCAGTTTAAATGGTAACCAAACACAAAGTGTAGCTCTAATAGTCCCGAAACTCATTCATGATTGTAATATTGGGGTAGATACGTAACTTGAATGGAAGGCAGAAATAAATTTTAAAAGAAATACCATTACTATGGAAATTAATACAAATAAAATTAATGTAAGTATTAAAGAATATAAGCATTGGAAATCGGTAAGTGTAATAAAGAACTGTAAGCAGCTAAAGTCATTTCTAGGTTTAGCTAACTACTATCAGAAGTTTACAAGTAAATACGCGGAAAGTACTGTTCCATTGTTAAAGTTGTTAACTAAAGGGATTAAATGGAAGTGGACGAAGGACCACGATGAAGCACTGCAACAAGTGAAAAGTCTTTTTATAAATACTGTTGTATTAAATCATCCAAGGATAGGAGAAAGATTTTACTTGCAAACAGACGCCAGCAATATTGCTATTGGAGCACACTTGTATCAGATTGATGAGAAGGGCCAAAAACCGGTATTAGGATTTGTAAGTCGCACAATTAAAGGGGCAGAATTAACCTATTTTACGACAGAAACAGAGCTATTCGCGATAGTGCATAGCCTGTCAAAGTTTAGAAGTTATATTCTGGGTGCTAAACTTACTATAATCACCGACAATAAGGCGTTAGTATTTTTATTAAAGTGTAAATTGCTAGGTGCTCGTCTGACTCGTTTGATCTTGGCTATACAAGAGTATCAATTTGAAATACAGTGTTGTAAAGCGAAAGACAACTTGGTAGCAGATGTACTCAGTAGAAATCCACCATCAGAAAACAATATGGAAACAGATAACATTAAATATAGTAGTAATGATATTGGTATTTACGCGATAAAGCATATAACAAAACCTGAAGTAATTAGACGACTTAAGGAAATAGGTACTCATCAACAACAAGACCCTAGGATTAGTGTAGCTTGGAGAAGTGCAGTTACCAACTCCAAACCAGGATTTTCTATATATGGAGGTAAGCTATATAAGCTATGTTCCCATAGGAGGAAATATAGACAAAATATTGACCAATAAAGAAATAATAGTTTGAGCCAATAGGGTATGTGAATCAAACGTGGTCAAATAAAATAAATTTATAATTGTTTTGAATCAATAATAATAATAGTAAAAGAAAAATATTTTTTAAATAAATGTTAGTATTGTTTTTTGAATTACTGACAATAATTGAGCCAAAATGGTAATTAAAACATTAATGGTCATATAAATTTCCAATATGTGTATACCATGTTAGGTTAAGTAACAAATTGTAATCTTTAGTTATAAGGTAGAGGTAAGGAAAAGTGTATTAGTGCAAGTTTTGTGCGGGAAAACCAAAAGTGCAAAATTTTAATTAGGGTAAAACGATATATTAAGAAAAAAAATTAATGATTTCTTAAAATTATCAATTTTTTTATACCTAGTGGGGGTATATATAAAGATTCATATTAGCGTCCTATCTGAGCGTTATATGAAAGTGTTAGACTGTACGAGTATAGCAGCGTAAGCAAGAGAGAGAGCGTACAATCGCAGCCATCTAACTCTAATCTCGTCACAGCGACGTCCGCAACCGGTACGAACATGAAACTTTACTCAACTCAAATTATCAGTTCAACCTGCAATAACTTGAAAACTAATAAATATACGGCAATTTTGAAAACAGCATTGTGTTCAGCAAGTGAAGCTTTATAATTAGCCGCAATCCCAGTTAATATAATTAACAATTGAAGAAGTTATACGGAAGACGAACGCCAAAAGGAATAACAAGAGAATTATGCTATGTAGGAATTAGGTGTTTTCACACACACACAGATAAAGACCTAAGCAACAATATTCTGTGGTCAGATCTTTGAAAACACATTTGCAAATACCTGTAATCAATCAATTTGCAAATACAGGAAGTACGATTTTAACTAGAAATTCTCTGCCGTTTCAAACCTGTCATGGGGTGTTTGCTCGACCTGTTCGAGATTGTCGAGACTGGAAAAACGTATGATTTATTTGAACAACCAATCAGAAGCCCGTATTTAAAACAGACGCCAACTCAAACCGAGGGGTAGCGTTACTCTTCGTTCGAATCTTCAAGGCGCTAGTCGTATATAAATTACGTGCAGAAATTTTTCAATTACGCAAAGTTGTATTTAAGTAGAAGTTCGAGAAGTAGTCCGCAGTAGAGGAACTAGTACCGTTCAACAACACTCGCTGTGTATAACAACACATTAATTAATTAAATTATTAATTAATTAATTTATAATCAGCCGTGAAGTGACCTGAGCAACAGAGAGCGACAGCATCTGTAATTGCCAGAGCATCTTCTACAGGAGTGATCAACATCATTTCTTCTGTGCTAAACCATCAAAAGGAGGACCTCTACGGATTCCTATCTTCAGTCGACGCATCAAACAGTAAGAAATAGATTCATTGATCAATGAAATAAGCACTAAACAAATAATAAAAAGCAATAAACAATTTTTAAAAGACACTAAGAATCGCACACACTTTGTATTTAATGTGTAAGATTAGCTATAACATAGTATAAGAGTGTAGAATGGAAAGTGAGGTGTAGTATTGGACGTGCAAATTATTGCAGACCTGTTCTTTAGCACTGGTTTTGGAGATATGAATCTCTTAATTAAACCAGATAAGAGCAATAGGTCGTTTGAACGTCTTAATCTTTACTTTTCACACTCACTCGCTAATTATAAGAGTTAGGGTAGCAATAAGTCCTACAATTAACATTTGCAAGAAGTTTAAAATTAATTAAAACGTTAATTAAACATACTCAAGCAAAACTTTAAAGTGTTATTTTTAACGATTCCCCTTGAATCCACAATCACTGAACGAATCCTGAGAATTTGTGTCTCCATGCTCTGAGCTAAGCTGGAACCGTGTCATTAGTATCTGGGGTTTGTTCTGGCGCCCAGGTAAAGTAATCTCACGGGTAAGTAACGTTTTATCTAACATTCAAAATATTAGATAAGTGTGTTAGATAAAAGGAGCGTTGTATCAGTTTGGCGCCGCAACTAAGGGGCACGAGTAAATCACCAAATTTATATATAGAAATAAGCTATATATGAATTTAGAGCCGCAACTTTAGGGGCACGATTAAGCACGATTAAACTCCCAAAGTTATATATAGAAGTAAGTTATATATATGAATTTGGCGCGGCCAATTATGGAGCTCGAGTAATCTCGATTAAGCTCGATTAAGCTACCAAATTTAGCACAAAAGAAAGTTATATAATTTGACGTTGCTATTACCCAAGTGATTAGTTAAATTGTAGTATTAATTAATTAGAAACAAAGTGGAATTCAAGGTTAAAAATAACTGTTAAATAATTGTTAAATTAATTTGTTAAAAATACAATTAAAAAATGGCTAAATCATCAGCAGTAGATATGGCAGCAATTGAGCAAATGTTTAAGCAGTTGACCACTAAAATGGATGAAACAAAGGGTCAATTATCTAGTAAAATAAACGAAAATAATAGTAAATTATCTAGTGAAATAAAAGATACTAATAATAAAATTGAAAGTACAAATAGTCAATTAAATAGTAAAATTGAAAAAATAGAAAGTAAAATTGAAGAAAATAATTAAATGTTAGAAGAAAGTAATAAAAAATTAAAAACTGATGTTAATAATAAAATAGAGCAAACTAATAAATACTTGTCTATTGAAATGAAACAAATAAACGAAAATTTGTCTAGCCAAATACAACAAAGTAGTAAAGAAGCTACATTTAAAATAGATGAAGAAATAGCAAATTTAGCTACTAATTTAGCTGGTAAAATAGATGAGAGTAATATTAGGTTTGATAAACATACCGAAGAGGTTAAAACTACGTTAGAGGAATTTAGGAAACAAGTAAACACTAATTTTCGCCATCAAGACGAAACACTAAATAAGTTTAGAAACGAATTTCATGAAAGGTTAGAACAAAAAGTAACCCTCATTAACCAACAATTCAGCGAAGTAACAGCTGAATTAAAAACACAATCGCTTCTAAATAAAGAAGAAATCCAGAATACTAGGGAAGAGTGTACCCAACTGGGTGAGAATATTAAAGAAGTTAAGAAACAGGTAGAGAGTAAGGCTAACAGTGACGAAGTACATCAAAAGGTGGAACAGCAGTTAAAGGTAATGCGGGAAGATCTGACTAACGCAATGAAGTCACAGCAAACCAAAGTCGTGAGGTGTGGCGGCTATAAGGAAGAACCGGAAAACCTTGTATTTTCAGGAAACCCACATGAGAATCCTGTGGAATTTCTAAAGCTGTTTGAGGCTTATGTAGCTCGTGTAAACCCACTGATGGACGACGAGGACAAGAACGACATGTTAGGCCGATTTCTCAAGAATTGGGCAGGTACGTGGTGGAAAGTCGTCTCGGACAGAGTCCAAACCTACTCAGACTTCAGAGAGAAATTCCTGGCTCAGTACTGGAATATTCAGATACAAAGAAGGGTACGCGATCATCTGGAATTTGGTAAATATCATCCGTCAATGAATATGACAACCACAAACTACATATGTGCTTAATGTAATGGCACAAGCCAAGCATCTAACACCACCAATAGAAGAGAGAGACCTAGTGTATAAGCTACTGCGTCATTTCTCAGAACGCACTAGAGTAGCAACCACTACTACAGGGGTGGATACTCTAGAAAAGTTCATAATGGTAGTAGATGAGTGTCAAGATCTAGAGAGGGACCTGCAGCGAGTAAATAATCAGCTGAGTAACTACTCTAGAGGCAATCATCAGGAACCAACTTTCTATCCAGCAAAGAGGAGAGACAATGAACGTCCGAAAGAAAAAAGGTTTACCCCATATCCGGGTAACAAACCACAAAATCAGCCGGAATTGGAAGAGAAGGGTAGAAGTAGGAGTGTAGAAACCCGACCAAATAAAGGGTATAAGGTTTGTAAAACAACCATAACATCTACCGAGTCGCAACCGTCTACCAGTAAAATGAATACGGGAAACGGGAAGCCACTGCAGGTAGAAAGAAACAAAATTAAACCTACCATTACCTGCAGTGAAATCACCCAAGAAAACAGGTAAAAAGAAATTAGCTAATAATATAAAACGAGTGAGCGATAGGGAGTTCTTTTTAAAGAAAAGCAAGAAGTGGGTAGAAACCATTATCCTGAATGTCCGGAAATAATTTGTAAGATCAATAATCTACTAGTAAGAGCGCTTATAGACACTGGCAGTGAAGTAACCTGTGTCAGCTCAAAGTTTGTAGATAATTGTCAGTTGCGAAATTGTCCCAGACTACCCGTAAAACATTGTAATGTACAGGGAGCTACTGGAGCCAAAATGCAAAAGATAACTGAACAAATTTATTTACCTGTCAGTTTAAATGGTAACCAAACACAAAGTGTAGCTCTAATAGTCCCGAAACTCATTCATGATTGTAATATTGGGGTAGATACGTAACTTGAATGGAAGGCAGAAATAAATTTTAAAAGAAATACCATTACTATGGAAATTAATACAAATAAAATTAATGTAAGTATTAAAGAATATAAGCATTGGAAATCGGTAAGTGTAATAAAGAACTGTAAGCAGCTAAAGTCATTTCTAGGTTTAGCTAACTACTATCAGAAGTTTACAAGTAAATACGCGGAAAGTACTGTTCCATTGTTAAAGTTGTTAACTAAAGGGATTAAATGGAAGTGGACGAAGGACCACGATGAAGCACTGCAACAAGTGAAAAGTCTTTTTATAAATACTGTTGTATTAAATCATCCAAGGATAGGAGAAAGATTTTACTTGCAAACAGGCGCCAGCAATATTGCTATTGGAGCACACTTGTATCAGATTGATGAGAAGGGCCAAAAACCGGTATTAGGATTTGTAAGTCGCACAATTAAAGGGGCAGAATTAACCTATTTTACGACAGAAACAGAGCTATTCGCGATAGTGCATAGCCTGTCAAAGTTTAGAAGTTATATTCTGGGTGCTAAACTTACTATAATCACCGACAATAAGGCGTTAGTATTTTTATTAAAGTGTAAATTGCTAGGTGCTCGTCTGACTCGTTTGATCTTGGTTATACAAGAGTATCAATTTGAAATACAGTGTTGTAAAGCGAAAGACAACTTGGTAGCAGATGTACTCAGTAGAAATCCACCATCAGAAAACAATATGGAAACAGATAACATTAAATATAGTAGTAATGATATTGGTATTTACGCGATAAAGCATATAACAAAACCTGAAGTAATTAGACGACTTAAGGAAATAGGTACTCATCAACAACAAGACCCTAGGATTAGTGTAGCTTGGAGAAGTGCAGTTACCAACTCCAAACCAGGATTTTCTATATATGGAGGTAAGCTATATAAGCTATGTTCCCATAGGAGGAAATATAGACAAAATATTGACCAATAAAGAAATAATAGTTTGAGCCAATAGGGTATGTGAATCAAACGTGGTCAAATAAAATAAATTTATAATTGTTTTGAATCAATAATAATAATAATAAAAGAAAAATATTATTTAAATAAATGTTAGTATTGTTGTTTCAATTACTGACAATAATTGAGCCAAAATGGTAATTAAAACATTAATGGTCATATAAATTTCCAATATGTGTATACCATGTTAGGTTAAGTAACAAATTGTAATCTTTAGTTATAAGGTAGAGGTAAGGAAAAGTGTATTAGTGCAAGTTTTGTGCGGGAAAACCAAAAGTGCAAAATTTTAATTAGGGTAAAACGATATATTAAGAAAAAAAATTAATGATTTCTTAAAATTATCAATTTTTTTATACCTAGTGGGGGTATATATAAAGATTCATATTAGCGTCCTATCTGAGCGTTATATGAAAGTGTTAGACTGTACGAGTATAGCAGCGTAAGCAAGAGAGAGAGCGTACAATCGCAGCCATCTAACTCTAATCTCGTCACAGCGACGTCCGCAACCGGTACGAACATGAAACTTTACTCAACTCAAATTATCAGTTCAACCTGCAATAACTACAAAACTAATAAATATACGGCAATTCTGAAAACAGCATTGTGTTCAGCAAGTGAAGCTTTATAAGTAGTCGCAATCCCAGTTAATATAATTAACAATTGAAGAAGTTATACGGAAAACGAACGTCGAAAGGAATAACAAGAGAATTATGCTATGTAGGAATTAGGTGTTTTCACACACACACAGATAAAGACCTAAGCAACAATATTCTGTGGTCAGATCTTTGAAAACACATTTGCAAATACCTGTAATCAATCAATTTGCAAATACAGGAAGTACGATTTTAACTAGAAATTCTCTGCCGTTTCAAACCTGTCATGGGGTGTTTGCTCGACCTGTTCGAGATTGTCGAGACTGGAAAAACGTATGATTTATTTGAACAACCAATCAGAAGCCCGTATTTAAAACAGACGCCAACTCAAACCGAGGGGTAGCGTTACTCTTCGTTCGAATCTTCAAGGCGCTAGTCGTATATAAATTACGTGCAGAAATTTTTCAATCACGCAAAGTTGTATTTAAGTAGAAGTTCGAGAAGTAGTCCGCAGTAGAGGAACTAGTACCGTTCAACAACACTCGCTGTGTATAACAACACATTAATTAATTAAATTATTAATTAATTAATTTATAATCAGCCGTGAAGTGACCTGAGCAACAGAGAGCGACAGCATCTGTAATTGCCAGAGCATCTTCTACAGGAGTGATCAACATCATTTCTTCTGTGCTAAACCATCAAAAGGAGGACCTCTACGGATTCCTATCTTCAGTCGACGCATCAAACAGTAAGAAATAGATTCATTGATCAATGAAATAAGCACTAAACAAATAATAAAAAGCAATAAACAATTTTTAAAAGACACTAAGAATCGCACACACTTTGTATTTAATGTGTAAGATTAGCTATAACATAGTATAAGAGTGTAGAATGGAAAGTGAGGTGTAGTATTGGACGTGCAAATTATTGCAGACCTGTTCTTTAGCACTGGTTTTGGAGATATGAATCTCTTAATTAAACCAGATAAGAGCAATAGGTCGTTTGAACGTCTTAATCTTTACTTTTCACACTCACTCGCTAATTATAAGAGTTAGGGTAGCAATAAGTCCTACAATTAACATTTGCAAGAAGTTTAAAATTAATTAAAACGTTAATTAAACATACTCAAGCAAAACTTTAAAGTGTTATTTTTAACGATTCCCCTTGAATCCACAATCACTGAACGAATCCTGAGAATTTGTGTCTCCATGCTCTGAGCTAAGCTGGAACCGTGTCATTAGTATCTGGGGTTTGTTCTGGCGCCCAGGTAAAGTAATCTCACGGGTAAGTAACGTTTTATCTAACATTCAAAATATTAGATAAGTGTGTTAGATAAAAGGAGCGTTGTATCAGTTTGGCGCCGCAACTAAGGGGCACGAGTAAATCACCAAATTTATATATAGAAATAAGCTATATATGAATTTAGAGCCGCAACTTTAGGGGCACGATTAAGCACGATTAAACTCCCAAAGTTATATATAGAAGTAAGTTATATATATGAATTTGGCGCGGCCAATTATGGAGCTCGAGTAATCTCGATTAAGCTCGATTAAGCTACCAAATTTAGCACAAAAGAAAGTTATATAATTTGACGTTGCTATTACCCAAGTGATTAGTTAAATTGTAGTATTAATTAATTAGAAACAAAGTGGAATTCAAGGTTAAAAATAACTGTTAAATAATTGTTAAATTAATTTGTTAAAAATACAATTAAAAAATGGCTAAATCATCAGCAGTAGATATGGCAGCAATTGAGCAAATGTTTAAGCAGTTGACCACTAAAATGGATGAAACAAAGGGTCAATTATCTAGTAAAATAAACGAAAATAATAGTAAATTATCTAGTGAAATAAAAGATACTAATAATAAAATTGAAAGTACAAATAGTCAATTAAATAGTAAAATTGAAAAAATAGAAAGTAAAATTGAAGAAAATAATTAAATGTTAGAAGAAAGTAATAAAAAATTAAAAACTGATGTTAATAATAAAATAGAGCAAACTAATAAATACTTGTCTATTGAAATGAAACAAATAAACGAAAATTTGTCTAGCCAAATACAACAAAGTAGTAAAGAAGCTACATTTAAAATAGATGAAGAAATAGCAAATTTAGCTACTAATTTAGCTGGTAAAATAGATGAGAGTAATATTAGGTTTGATAAACATACCGAAGAGGTTAAAACTACGTTAGAGGAATTTAGGAAACAAGTAAACACTAATTTTCGCCATCAAGACGAAACACTAAATAAGTTTAGAAACGAATTTCATGAAAGGTTAGAACAAAAAGTAACCCTCATTAACCAACAATTCAGCGAAGTAACAGATGAATTAAAAACACAATCGCTTCTAAATAAAGAAGAAATCCAGAATACTAGGGAAGAGTGTACCCAACTGGGTGAGAATATTAAAGAAGTTAAGAAAACAGGTAGAGAGTAAGGCTAACAGTGACGAAGTACATTAAAAGGTGGAACAGCAGTTAAAGGTAATGCGGGAAGATCTGACTAACGCAATGAAGTCACAGCAAACCAAAGTCGTGAGGTGTGGCGGCTATAAGGAAGAACCGGAAACCTTGTATTTTCAGGAAACCCACATGAGAATCCTGTGGAATTTCTAAAGCTGTTTGAGGCTTATGTAGCTCGTGTAAACCCACTGATGGACGACGAGGACAAGAACGACATGTTAGGCCGATTTCTCAAGAATTGGGCAGGTACGTGGTGGAAAGTCGTCTCGGACAGAGTCCAAACCTACTCAGACTTCAGAGAGAAATTCCTGGCTCAGTACTGGAATATTCAGATACAAAGAAGGGTACGCGATCATCTGGAATTTGGTAAATATCATCCGTCAATGAATATGACAACCACAAACTACATATGTGCTTAATGTAATGGCACAAGCCAAGCATCTAACACCACCAATAGAAGAGAGAGACCTAGTGTATAAGCTACTGCGTCATTTCTCAGAACGCACTAGAGTAGCAACCACTACTACAGGGGTGGATACTCTAGAAAAGTTCATAATGGTAGTAGATGAGTGTCAAGATCTAGAGAGGGACCTGCAGCGAGTAAATAATCAGCTGAGTAACTACTCTAGAGGCAATCATCAGGAACCAACTTTCTATCCAGCAAAGAGGAGAGACAATGAACGTCCGAAAGAAAAAAGGTTTACCCCATATCCGGGTAACAAACCACAAAATCAGCCGGAATTGGAAGAGAAGGGTAGAAGTAGGAGTGTAGAAACCCGACCAAATAAAGGGTATAAGGTTTGTAAAACAACCATAACATCTACCGAGTCGCAACCGTCTACCAGTAAAATGAATACGGGAAACGGGAAGCCACTGCAGGTAGAAAGAAACAAAATTAAACCTACCATTACCTGCAGTGAAATCACCCAAGAAAACAGGTAAAAAGAAATTAGCTAATAATATAAAACGAGTGAGCGATAGGGAGTTCTTGTTAAAAGAAAAGCAAGAAGTGGGTAGAAACCATTATCCTGAATGTCCGGAAATAATTTGTAAGATCAATAATCTACTAGTAAGAGCGCTTATAGACACTGGCAGTGAAGTAAGCTGTGTCAGCTCAAAGTTTGTAGATAATTGTCAGTTGCGAAATTGTCCCAGACTACCCGTAAAACATTGTAATGTACAGGGAGCTACTGGAGCCAAAATGCAAAAGATAACTGAACAAATTTATTTACCTGTCAGTTTAAATGGTAACCAAACACAAAGTGTAGCTCTAATAGTCCCGAAACTCATTCATGATTGTAATATTGGGGTAGATACGTAACTTGAATGGAAGGCAGAAATAAATTTTAAAAGAAATACCATTACTATGGAAATTAATACAAATAAAATTAATGTAAGTATTAAAGAATATAAGCATTGGAAATCGGTAAGTGTAATAAAGAACTGTAAGCAGCTAAAGTCATTTCTAGGTTTAGCTAACTACTATCAGAAGTTTACAAGTAAATACGCGGAAAGTACTGTTCCATTGTTAAAGTTGTTAACTAAAGGGATTAAATGGAAGTGGACGAAGGACCACGATGAAGCACTGCAACAAGTGAAAAGTCTTTTTATAAATACTGTTGTATTAAATCATCCAAGGATAGGAGAAAGATTTTACTTGCAAACAGACGCCAGCAATATTGCTATTGGAGCACACTTGTATCAGATTGATGAGAAGGGCCAAAAACCGGTATTAGGATTTGTAAGTCGCACAATTAAAGGGGCAGAATTAACCTATTTTACGACAGAAACAGAGCTATTCGCGATAGTGCATAGCCTGTCAAAGTTTAGAAGTTATATTCTGGGTGCTAAACTTACTATAATCACCGACAATAAGGCGTTAGTATTTTTATTAAAGTGTAAATTGCTAGGTGCTCGTCTGACTCGTTTGATCTTGGCTATACAAGAGTATCAATTTGAAATACAGTGTTGTAAAGCGAAAGACAACTTGGTAGCAGATGTACTCAGTAGAAATCCACCATCAGAAAACAATATGGAAACAGATAACATTAAATATAGTAGTAATGATATTGGTATTTACGCGATAAAGCATATAACAAAACCTGAAGTAATTAGACGACTTAAGGAAATAGGTACTCATCAACAACAAGACCCTAGGATTAGTGTAGCTTGGAGAAGTGCAGTTACCAACTCCAAACCAGGATTTTCTATATATGGAGGTAAGCTATATAAGCTATGTTCCCATAGGAGGAAATATAGACAAAATATTGACCAATAAAGAAATAATAGTTTGAGCCAATAGGGTATGTGAATCAAACGTGGTCAAATAAAATAAATTTATAATTGTTTTGAATCAATAATAATAATAGTAAAAGAAAAATATTTTTTAAATAAATGTTAGTATTGTTTTTTGAATTACTGACAATAATTGAGCCAAAATGGTAATTAAAACATTAATGGTCATATAAATTTCCAATATGTGTATACCATGTTAGGTTAAGTAACAAATTGTAATCTTTAGTTATAAGGTAGAGGTAAGGAAAAGTGTATTAGTGCAAGTTTTGTGCGGGAAAACCAAAAGTGCAAAATTTTAATTAGGGTAAAACGATATATTAAGAAAAAAAATTAATGATTTCTTAAAATTATCAATTTTTTTATACCTAGTGGGGGTATATATAAAGATTCATATTAGCGTCCTATCTGAGCGTTATATGAAAGTGTTAGACTGTACGAGTATAGCAGCGTAAGCAAGAGAGAGAGCGTACAATCGCAGCCATCTAACTCTAATCTCGTCACAGCGACGTCCGCAACCGGTACGAACATGAAACTTTACTCAACTCAAATTATCAGTTCAACCTGCAATAACTTGAAAACTAATAAATATACGGCAATTTTGAAAACAGCATTGTGTTCAGCAAGTGAAGCTTTATAATTAGCCGCAATCCCAGTTAATATAATTAACAATTGAAGAAGTTATACGGAAGACGAACGCCAAAAGGAATAACAAGAGAATTATGCTATGTAGGAATTAGGTGTTTTCACACACACACAGATAAAGACCTAAGCAACAATATTCTGTGGTCAGATCTTTGAAAACACATTTGCAAATACCTGTAATCAATCAATTTGCAAATACAGGAAGTACGATTTTAACTAGAAATTCTCTGCCGTTTCAAACCTGTCATGGGGTGTTTGCTCGACCTGTTCGAGATTGTCGAGACTGGAAAAACGTATGATTTATTTGAACAACCAATCAGAAGCCCGTATTTAAAACAGACGCCAACTCAAACCGAGGGGTAGCGTTACTCTTCGTTCGAATCTTCAAGGCGCTAGTCGTATATAAATTACGTGCAGAAATTTTTCAATTACGCAAAGTTGTATTTAAGTAGAAGTTCGAGAAGTAGTCCGCAGTAGAGGAACTAGTACCGTTCAACAACACTCGCTGTGTATAACAACACATTAATTAATTAAATTATTAATTAATTAATTTATAATCAGCCGTGAAGTGACCTGAGCAACAGAGAGCGACAGCATCTGTAATTGCCAGAGCATCTTCTACAGGAGTGATCAACATCATTTCTTCTGTGCTAAACCATCAAAAGGAGGACCTCTACGGATTCCTATCTTCAGTCGACGCATCAAACAGTAAGAAATAGATTCATTGATCAATGAAATAAGCACTAAACAAATAATAAAAAGCAATAAACAATTTTTAAAAGACACTAAGAATCGCACACACTTTGTATTTAATGTGTAAGATTAGCTATAACATAGTATAAGAGTGTAGAATGGAAAGTGAGGTGTAGTATTGGACGTGCAAATTATTGCAGACCTGTTCTTTAGCACTGGTTTTGGAGATATGAATCTCTTAATTAAACCAGATAAGAGCAATAGGTCGTTTGAACGTCTTAATCTTTACTTTTCACACTCACTCGCTAATTATAAGAGTTAGGGTAGCAATAAGTCCTACAATTAACATTTGCAAGAAGTTTAAAATTAATTAAAACGTTAATTAAACATACTCAAGCAAAACTTTAAAGTGTTATTTTTAACGATTCCCCTTGAATCCACAATCACTGAACGAATCCTGAGAATTTGTGTCTCCATGCTCTGAGCTAAGCTGGAACCGTGTCATTAGTATCTGGGGTTTGTTCTGGCGCCCAGGTAAAGTAATCTCACGGGTAAGTAACGTTTTATCTAACATTCAAAATATTAGATAAGTGTGTTAGATAAAAGGAGCGTTGTATCAGTTTGGCGCCGCAACTAAGGGGCACGAGTAAATCACCAAATTTATATATAGAAATAAGCTATATATGAATTTAGAGCCGCAACTTTAGGGGCACGATTAAGCACGATTAAACTCCCAAAGTTATATATAGAAGTAAGTTATATATATGAATTTGGCGCGGCCAATTATGGAGCTCGAGTAATCTCGATTAAGCTCGATTAAGCTACCAAATTTAGCACAAAAGAAAGTTATATAATTTGACGTTGCTATTACCCAAGTGATTAGTTAAATTGTAGTATTAATTAATTAGAAACAAAGTGGAATTCAAGGTTAAAAATAACTGTTAAATAATTGTTAAATTAATTTGTTAAAAATACAATTAAAAAATGGCTAAATCATCAGCAGTAGATATGGCAGCAATTGAGCAAATGTTTAAGCAGTTGACCACTAAAATGGATGAAACAAAGGGTCAATTATCTAGTAAAATAAACGAAAATAATAGTAAATTATCTAGTGAAATAAAAGATACTAATAATAAAATTGAAAGTACAAATAGTCAATTAAATAGTAAAATTGAAAAAATAGAAAGTAAAATTGAAGAAAATAATTAAATGTTAGAAGAAAGTAATAAAAAATTAAAAACTGATGTTAATAATAAAATAGAGCAAACTAATAAATACTTGTCTATTGAAATGAAACAAATAAACGAAAATTTGTCTAGCCAAATACAACAAAGTAGTAAAGAAGCTACATTTAAAATAGATGAAGAAATAGCAAATTTAGCTACTAATTTAGCTGGTAAAATAGATGAGAGTAATATTAGGTTTGATAAACATACCGAAGAGGTTAAAATTACGTTAGAGGAATTTAGGAAACAAGTAAACACTAATTTTCGCCATCAAGACGAAACACTAAATAAGTTTAGAAACGAATTTCATGAAAGGTTAGAACAAAAAGTAACCCTCATTAACCAACAATTCAGCGAAGTAACAGCTGAATTAAAAACACAATCGCTTCTAAATAAAGAAGAAATCCAGAATACTAGGGAAGAGTGTACCCAACTGGGTGAGAATATTAAAGAAGTTAAGAAACAGGTAGAGAGTAAGGCTAACAGTGACGAAGTACATCAAAAGGTGGAACAGCAGTTAAAGGTAATGCGGGAAGATCTGACTAACGCAATGAAGTCACAGCAAACCAAAGTCGTGAGGTGTGGCGGCTATAAGGAAGAACCGGAAAACCTTGTATTTTCAGGAAACCCACATGAGAATCCTGTGGAATTTCTAAAGCTGTTTGAGGCTTATGTAGCTCGTGTAAACCCACTGATGGACGACGAGGACAAGAACGACATGTTAGGCCGATTTCTCAAGAATTGGGCAGGTACGTGGTGGAAAGTCGTCTCGGACAGAGTCCAAACCTATTCAGACTTCAGAGAGAAATTCCTGGCTCAGTACTGGAATATTCAGATACAAAGAAGGGTACGCGATCATCTGGAATTTGGTAAATATCATCCGTCAATGAATATGACAACCACAAACTACATATGTGCTTAATGTAATGGCACAAGCCAAGCATCTAACACCACCAATAGAAGAGAGAGACCTAGTGTATAAGCTACTGCGTCATTTCTCAGAACGCACTAGAGTAGCAACCACTACTACAGGGGTGGATACTCTAGAAAAGTTCATAATGGTAGTAGATGAGTGTCAAGATCTAGAGAGGGACCTGCAGCGAGTAAATAATCAGCTGAGTAACTACTCTAGAGGCAATCATCAGGAACCAACTTTCTATCCAGCAAAGAGGAGAGACAATGAACGTCCGAAAGAAAAAAGGTTTACCCCATATCCGGGTAACAAACCACAAAATCAGCCGGAATTGGAAGAGAAGGGTAGAAGTAGGAGTGTAGAAACCCGACCAAATAAAGGGTATAAGGTTTGTAAAACAACCATAACATCTACCGAGTCGCAACCGTCTACCAGTAAAATGAATACGGGAAACGGGAAGCCACTGCAGGTAGAAAGAAACAAAATTAAACCTACCATTACCTGCAGTGAAATCACCCAAGAAAACAGGTAAAAAGAAATTAGCTAATAATATAAAACGAGTGAGCGATAGGGAGTTCTTTTTAAAGAAAAGCAAGAAGTGGGTAGAAACCATTATCCTGAATGTCCGGAAATAATTTGTAAGATCAATAATCTACTAGTAAGAGCGCTTATAGACACTGGCAGTGAAGTAACCTGTGTCAGCTCAAAGTTTGTAGATAATTGTCAGTTGCGAAATTGTCCCAGACTACCCGTAAAACATTGTAATGTACAGGGAGCTACTGGAGCCAAAATGCAAAAGATAACTGAACAAATTTATTTACCTGTCAGTTTAAATGGTAACCAAACACAAAGTGTAGCTCTAATAGTCCCGAAACTCATTCATGATTGTAATATTGGGGTAGATACGTAACTTGAATGGAAGGCAGAAATAAATTTTAAAAGAAATACCATTACTATGGAAATTAATACAAATAAAATTAATGTAAGTATTAAAGAATATAAGCATTGGAAATCGGTAAGTGTAATAAAGAACTGTAAGCAGCTAAAGTCATTTCTAGGTTTAGCTAACTACTATCAGAAGTTTACAAGTAAATACGCGGAAAGTACTGTTCCATTGTTAAAGTTGTTAACTAAAGGGATTAAATGGAAGTGGACGAAGGACCACGATGAAGCACTGCAACAAGTGAAAAGTCTTTTTATAAATACTGTTGTATTAAATCATCCAAGGATAGGAGAAAGATTTTACTTGCAAACAGGCGCCAGCAATATTGCTATTGGAGCACACTTGTATCAGATTGATGAGAAGGGCCAAAAACCGGTATTAGGATTTGTAAGTCGCACAATTAAAGGGGCAGAATTAACCTATTTTACGACAGAAACAGAGCTATTCGCGATAGTGCATAGCCTGTCAAAGTTTAGAAGTTATATTCTGGGTGCTAAACTTACTATAATCACCGACAATAAGGCGTTAGTATTTTTATTAAAGTGTAAATTGCTAGGTGCTCGTCTGACTCGTTTGATCTTGGCTATACAAGAGTATCAATTTGAAATACAGTGTTGTAAAGCGAAAGACAACTTGGTAGCAGATGTACTCAGTAGAAATCCACCATCAGAAAACAATATGGAAACAGATAACATTAAATATAGTAGTAATGATATTGGTATTTACGCGATAAAGCATATAACAAAACCTGAAGTAATTAGACGACTTAAGGAAATAGGTACTCATCAACAACAAGACCCTAGGATTAGTGTAGCTTGGAGAAGTGCAGTTACCAACTCCAAACCAGGATTTTCTATATATGGAGGTAAGCTATATAAGCTATGTTCCCATAGGAGGAAATATAGACAAAATATTGACCAATAAAGAAATAATAGTTTGAGCCAATAGGGTATGTGAATCAAACGTGGTCAAATAAAATAAATTTATAATTGTTTTGAATCAATAATAATAATAATAAAAGAAAAATATTATTTAAATAAATGTTAGTATTGTTGTTTCAATTACTGACAATAATTGAGCCAAAATGGTAATTAAAACATTAATGGTCATATAAATTTCCAATATGTGTATACCATGTTAGGTTAAGTAACAAATTGTAATCTTTAGTTATAAGGTAGAGGTAAGGAAAAGTGTATTAGTGCAAGTTTTGTGCGGGAAAACCAAAAGTGCAAAATTTTAATTAGGGTAAAACGATATATTAAGAAAAAAAATTAATGATTTCTTAAAATTATCAATTTTTTTATACCTAGTGGGGGTATATATAAAGATTCATATTAGCGTCCTATCTGAGCGTTATATGAAAGTGTTAGACTGTACGAGTATAGCAGCGTAAGCAAGAGAGAGAGCGTACAATCGCAGCCATCTAACTCTAATCTCGTCACAGCGACGTCCGCAACCGGTACGAACATGAAACTTTACTCAACTCAAATTATCAGTTCAACCTGCAATAACTACAAAACTAATAAATATACGGCAATTCTGAAAACAGCATTGTGTTCAGCAAGTGAAGCTTTATAAGTAGTCGCAATCCCAGTTAATATAATTAACAATTGAAGAAGTTATACGGAAAACGAACGTCGAAAGGAATAACAAGAGAATTATGCTATGTAGGAATTAGGTGTTTTCACACACACACAGATAAAGACCTAAGCAACAATATTCTGTGGTCAGATCTTTGAAAACACATTTGCAAATACCTGTAATCAATCAATTTGCAAATACAGGAAGTACGATTTTAACTAGAAATTCTCTGCCGTTTCAAACCTGTCATGGGGTGTTTGCTCGACCTGTTCGAGATTGTCGAGACTGGAAAAACGTATGATTTATTTGAACAACCAATCAGAAGCCCGTATTTAAAACAGACGCCAACTCAAACCGAGGGGTAGCGTTACTCTTCGTTCGAATCTTCAAGGCGCTAGTCGTATATAAATTACGTGCAGAAATTTTTCAATCACGCAAAGTTGTATTTAAGTAGAAGTTCGAGAAGTAGTCCGCAGTAGAGGAACTAGTACCGTTCAACAACACTCGCTGTGTATAACAACACATTAATTAATTAAATTATTAATTAATTAATTTATAATCAGCCGTGAAGTGACCTGAGCAACAGAGAGCGACAGCATCTGTAATTGCCAGAGCATCTTCTACAGGAGTGATCAACATCATTTCTTCTGTGCTAAACCATCAAAAGGAGGACCTCTACGGATTCCTATCTTCAGTCGACGCATCAAACAGTAAGAAATAGATTCATTGATTAATGAAATAAGCACTAAACAAATAATAAAAAGCAATAAACAATTTTTAAAAGACACTAAGAATCGCACACACTTTGTATTTAATGTGTAAGATTAGCTATAACATAGTATAAGAGTGTAGAATGGAAAGTGAGGTGTAGTATTGGACGTGCAAATTATTGCAGACCTGTTCTTTAGCACTGGTTTTGGAGATATGAATCTCTTAATTAAACCAGATAAGAGCAATAGGTCGTTTGAACGTCTTAATCTTTACTTTTCACACTCACTCGCTAATTATAAGAGTTAGGGTAGCAATAAGTCCTACAATTAACATTTGCAAGAAGTTTAAAATTAATTAAAACGTTAATTAAACATACTCAAGCAAAACTTTAAAGTGTTATTTTTAACGATTCCCCTTGAATCCACAATCACTGAACGAATCCTGAGAATTTGTGTCTCCATGCTCTGAGCTAAGCTGGAACCGTGTCATTAGTATCTGGGGTTTGTTCTGGCGCCCAGGTAAAGTAATCTCACGGGTAAGTAACGTTTTATCTAACATTCAAAATATTAGATAAGTGTGTTAGATAAAAGGAGCTTTGTATCAGTTTGGCGCCGCAACTAAGGGGCACGAGTAAATCACCAAATTTATATATAGAAATAAGCTATATATGAATTTAGAGCCGCAACTTTAGGGGCACGATTAAGCACGATTAAACTCCCAAAGTTATATATAGAAGTAAGTTATATATATGAATTTGGCGCGGCCAATTATGGAGCTCGAGTAATCTCGATTAAGCTCGATTAAGCTACCAAATTTAGCACAAAAGAAAGTTATATAATTTGACGTTGCTATTACCCAAGTGATTAGTTAAATTGTAGTATTAATTAATTAGAAACAAAGTGGAATTCAAGGTTAAAAATAACTGTTAAATAATTGTTAAATTAATTTGTTAAAAATACAATTAAAAAATGGCTAAATCATCAGCAGTAGATATGGCAGCAATTGAGCAAATGTTTAAGCAGTTGACCACTAAAATGGATGAAACAAAGGGTCAATTATCTAGTAAAATAAACGAAAATAATAGTAAATTATCTAGTGAAATAAAAGATACTAATAATAAAATTGAAAGTACAAATAGTCAATTAAATAGTAAAATTGAAAAAATAGAAAGTAAAATTGAAGAAAATAATTAAATGTTAGAAGAAAGTAATAAAAAATTAAAAACTGATGTTAATAATAAAATAGAGCAAACTAATAAATACTTGTCTATTGAAATGAAACAAATAAACGAAAATTTGTCTAGCCAAATACAACAAAGTAGTAAAGAAGCTACATTTAAAATAGATGAAGAAATAGCAAATTTAGCTACTAATTTAGCTGGTAAAATAGATGAGAGTAATATTAGGTTTGATAAACATACCGAAGAGGTTAAAACTACGTTAGAGGAATTTAGGAAACAAGTAAACACTAATTTTCGCCATCAAGACGAAACACTAAATAAGTTTAGAAACGAATTTCATGAAAGGTTAGAACAAAAAGTAACCCTCATTAACCAACAATTCAGCGAAGTAACAGATGAATTAAAAACACAATCGCTTCTAAATAAAGAAGAAATCCAGAATACTAGGGAAGAGTGTACCCAACTGGGTGAGAATATTAAAGAAGTTAAGAAAACAGGTAGAGAGTAAGGCTAACAGTGACGAAGTACATTAAAAGGTGGAACAGCAGTTAAAGGTAATGCGGGAAGATCTGACTAACGCAATGAAGTCACAGCAAACCAAAGTCGTGAGGTGTGGCGGCTATAAGGAAGAACCGGAAACCTTGTATTTTCAGGAAACCCACATGAGAATCCTGTGGAATTTCTAAAGCTGTTTGAGGCTTATGTAGCTCGTGTAAACCCACTGATGGACGACGAGGACAAGAACGACATGATAGGCCGATTTCTCAAGAATTGGGCAGGTACGTGGTGGAAAGTCGTCTCGGACAGAGTCCAAACCTATTCAGACTTCAGAGAGAAATTCCTGGCTCAGTACTGGAATATTCAGATACAAAGAAGGGTACGCGATCATCTGGAATTTGGTAAATATCATCCGTCAATGAATATGACAACCACAAACTACATATGTGCTTAATGTAATGGCACAAGCCAAGCATCTAACACCACCAATAGAAGAGAGAGAGACCTAGTGTATAAGCTACTGCGTCATTTCTCAGAACGCACTAGAGTAGCAACCACTACTACAGGGGTGGATACTCTAGAAAAGTTCATAATGGTAGTAGATGAGTGTCAAGATCTAGAGAGGGACCTGCAGCGAGTAAATAATCAGCTGAGTAACTACTCTAGAGGCAATCATCAGGAACCAACTTTCTATCCAGCAAAGAGGAGAGACAATGAACGTCCGAAAGAAAAAAGGTTTACCCCATATCCGGGTAACAAACCACAAAATCGGCCGGAATTGGAAGAGAAGGGTAGAAGTAGGAGTGTAGAAACCCGACCAAATAAAGGGTATAAGGTTTGTAAAACAACCATAACATCTACCGAGTCGCAACCGTCTACCAGTAAAATGAATACGGGAAACGGGAAGCCACTGCAGGTAGAAAGAAACAAAATTAAACCTACCATTACCTGCAGTGAAATCACCCAAGAAAACAGGTAAAAAGAAATTAGCTAATAATATAAAACAAGTGAGCGATAGGGAGTTCTTTTTAAAGAAAAGCAAGAAGTGGGTAGAAACCATTATCCTGAATGTCCGGAAATAATTTGTAAGATCAATAATCTACTAGTAAGAGCGCTTATAGACACTGGCAGTGAAGTAACCTGTGTCAGCTCAAAGTTTGTAGATAATTGTCAGTTGCGAAATTGTCCCAGACTACCCGTAAAACATTGTAATGTACAGGGAGCTACTGGAGCCAAAATGCAAAAGATAACTGAACAAATTTATTTACCTGTCAGTTTAAATGGTAACCAAACACAAAGTGTAGCTCTAATAGTCCCGAAACTCATTCATGATTGTAATATTGGGGTAGATACGTAACTTGAATGGAAGGCAGAAATAAATTTTAAAAGAAATACCATTACTATGGAAATTAATACAAATAAAATTAATGTAAGTATTAAAGAATATAAGCATTGGAAATCGGTAAGTGTAATAAAGAACTGTAAGCAGCTAAAGTCATTTCTAGGTTTAGCTAACTACTATCAGAAGTTTACAAGTAAATACGCGGAAAGTACTGTTCCATTGTTAAAGTTGTTAACTAAAGGGATTAAATGGAAGTGGACGAAGGACCACGATGAAGCACTGCAACAAGTGAAAAGTCTTTTTATAAATACTGTTGTATTAAATCATCCAAGGATAGGAGAAAGATTTTACTTGCAAACAGACGCCAGCAATATTGCTATTGGAGCACACTTGTATCAGATTGATGAGAAGGGCCAAAAACCGGTATTAGGATTTGTAAGTCGCACAATTAAAGGGGCAGAATTAACCTATTTTACGACAGAAACAGAGCTATTCGCGATAGTGCATAGCCTGTCAAAGTTTAGAAGTTATATTCTGGGTGCTAAACTTACTATAATCACCGACAATAAGGCGTTAGTATTTTTATTAAAGTGTAAATTGCTAGGTGCTCGTCTGACTCGTTTGATCTTGGCTATACAAGAGTATCAATTTGAAATACAGTGTTGTAAAGCGAAAGACAACTTGGTAGCAGATGTACTCAGTAGAAATCCACCATCAGAAAACAATATGGAAACAGATAACATTAAATATAGTAGTAATGATATTGGTATTTACGCGATAAAGCATATAACAAAACCTGAAGTAATTAGACGACTTAAGGAAATAGGTACTCATCAACAACAAGACCCTAGGATTAGTGTAGCTTGGAGAAGTGCAGTTACCAACTCCAAACCAGGATTTTCTATATATGGAGGTAAGCTATATAAGCTATGTTCCCATAGGAGGAAATATAGACAAAATATTGACCAATAAAGAAATAATAGTTTGAGCCAATAGGGTATGTGAATCAAACGTGGTCAAATAAAATAAATTTATAATTGTTTTGAATCAATAATAATAATAATAATAAAAGAAAAATATTATTTAAATAAATGTTAGTATTGTTGTTTCAATTACTGACAATAATTGAGCCAAAATGGTAATTAAAACATTAATGGTCATATAAATTTCCAATATGTGTATACCATGTTAGGTTAAGTAACAAATTGTAATCTTTAGTTATAAGGTAGAGGTAAGGAAAAGTGTATTGGTGCAAGTTTTGTGCGGGAAAACCAAAAGTGCAAAATTTTAATTAGGGTAAAACGATATATTAAGAAAAAAAATTAATGATTTCTTAAAATTATCAATTTTTTTATACCTAGTGGGGGTATATATAAAGATTCATATTAGCGTCCTATCTGAGCGTTATATGAAAGTGTTAGACTGTACGAGTATAGCAGCGTAAGCAAGAGAGAGAGCGTACAATCGCAGCCATCTAACTCTAATCTCGTCACAGCGACGTCCGCAACCGGTACGAACATGAAACTTTACTCAACTCAAATTATCAGTTCAACCTGCAATAACTTGAAAACTAATAAATATACGGCAATTTTGAAAACAGCATTGTGTTCAGCAAGTGAAGCTTTATAATTAGCCGCAATCCCAGTTAATATAATTAACAATTGAAGAAGTTATACGGAAGACGAACGCCAAAAGGAATAACAAGAGAATTATGCTATGTAGGAATTAGGTGTTTTCACACACACACAGATAAAGACCTAAGCAACAATATTCTGTGGTCAGATCTTTGAAAACACATTTGCAAATACCTGTAATCAATCAATTTGCAAATACAGGAAGTACGATTTTAACTAGAAATTCTCTGCCGTTTCAAACCTGTCATGGGGTGTTTGCTCGACCTGTTCGAGATTGTCGAGACTGGAAAAACGTATGATTTATTTGAACAACCAATCAGAAGCCCGTATTTAAAACAGACGCCAACTCAAACCGAGGGGTAGCGTTATTCTTCGTTCGAATCTTCAAGGCGCTAGTCGTATATAAATTACGTGCAGAAATTTTTCAATCACGCAAAGTTGTATTTAAGTAGAAGTTCGAGAAGTAGTCCGCAGTAGAGGAACTAGTACCGTTCAACAACACTCGCTGTGTATAACAACACATTAATTAATTAAATTATTAATTAATTAATTTATAATCAGCCGTGAAGTGACCTGAGCAACAGAGAGCGACAGCATCTGTAATTGCCAGAGCATCTTCTACAGGAGTGATCAACATCATTTCTTCTGTGCTAAACCATCAAAAGGAGGACCTCTACGGATTCCTATCTTCAGTCGACGCATCAAACAGTAAGAAATAGATTCATTGATTAATGAAATAAGCACTAAACAAATAATAAAAAGCAATAAACAATTTTTAAAAGACACTAAGAATCGCACACACTTTGTATTTAATGTGTAAGATTAGCTATAACATAGTATAAGAGTGTAGAATGGAAAGTGAGGTGTAGTATTGGACGTGCAAATTATTGCAGACCTGTTCTTTAGCACTGGTTTTGGAGATATGAATCTCTTAATTAAACCAGATAAGAGCAATAGGTCGTTTGAACGTCTTAATCTTTACTTTTCACACTCACTCGCTAATTATAAGAGTTAGGGTAGCAATAAGTCCTACAATTAACATTTGCAAGAAGTTTAAAATTAATTAAAACGTTAATTAAACATACTCAAGCAAAACTTTAAAGTGTTATTTGTAACGATTCCCCTTGAATCCACAATCACTGAACGAATCCTGAGAATTTGTGTCTCTATGCTCTGAGCTAAGCTGGAACCGTGTCATTAGTATCTGGGGTTTGTTCTGGCGCCCAGGTAAAGTAATCTCACGGGTAAGTAACGTTTTATCTAACATTCAAAATATTAGATAAGTGTGTTAGATAAAAGGAGCGTTGTAATATATATATATATTACGACGCCTTATTTCATCTAACACTATTATCTAATATATTGAATGTTAGGTAAAACGTTACTCACCCGTGATATTACTTTACCTGGGCGCCAGAACAAATCCCAGATACAAATGACACGGTTTCAGCTTAGCTCAGCGCATGGAGACACTCTTTCTCAGGATTCGTTCAGTGATTGTGGTTTTCAAGGGGAATCGTTACAAATAACACTTTAATATTCCCTTGATTATTTGTAATTAACGTTTTAATTAATTATTTTTAAAACTTGAAATTTCTAATGGTAGGACTTATTTCTACCCTAACTCTTATAATTAGCGAGTGAGTGTGAAAAGTCAAGATTAAGACGTTCAAACGACCTATTGTTCTTATATGATTTTATTAAGAGTTTGCTATCTCCCAAACCAGTGCTAACGAACATGTCTGCAATAATTTCCACGTCCAATACTACACCTCACTTTCCATTCAACACTCCTATACTATGTTAGAGCTAATCTTATAATTAAAATACAAAGTGTGAAATGCTTAGTGTCTTTTAAAAATTGTTTATTGCTTTTATTATTTGTTTAGTGCTTATTTCATTGATCAATGAATCTATTTCTTACTGTTTGATGCGTTAACCGAAGATAGGAATCCGTAGAAGTCCTCCTTTTGATGGTTTTGCACAGAAGAATTGATGTCGATCAATGCTGTAGAAGATGCCCTGGCAATTACAGATGCTGTAGCCTACTGTCGCTCAGGTCATTCACGGCTGATGATTAATTAATTAAAAAAAATTAATTAAAGTTGTTTTACACAGCGAGAGTTGTTGAACGGTATTAGTTCATCTACACTGCGGACTACTTCTCGAATTTCATGCTTAAATTACACTTTTGCGTGATTAAAAATTTCTGTTCGTAATTTATACACGTCTAGCGCCTTGAAGATCCCATCGAAGAGTGATGCTACCCCTCGCTTTGAGTTGGCGTCAGTTTTAAATACGGGATGCTGATTGGTTGTTCAAATAAATCATGCGTTTTTCCAGTTTTTACAAACTCGAACAAGTCGAACAAACACCCCATGACAGGTTTCAAACTGCAGAGAATTTCTAGTTAAAATCGTACTTCCTGTGTTTGCAAATTGATTGATTACAGGTATTTGCAAATGTGTTTTCAAAGATCTGACCACAGAATATTGTTGCTTAGGTCTTTATCTGTGTGTGTGTGAAAACTCCTAATTCCTACGTAGCATAATTCTCTCGTTATTCCTTTTGGCGTACGTCTTCCGTATAACTTCTTCAATTGTTAATTATATTAACTGAGATTGCGGCTACTTATAAAGCTTCACTTGCTGAATACAATGCTGTTTTCAGAATTGCCGTATATTTATTACTTTTGAAGTTATCGCAGGTTGAACTGATAATTTGCTTTGAGTAAAATTACATGTTTGTACTGGTTTCTGATGTCGCGGTGACTTGTTTAGAGTGAGATGGCTGCGATTATACGCTCTCTCTCTTGCTTACGGCGCTACACTCGTACCGTCTATCACTTTCATATAACGCTCAGATAGGACGCTATTATGTATCGTTATATATACCCCCACTCGGTAAAAAAAAAAATTGATTATTTAATCATTAATTTTTTTTCTAATGTACAGTTTTACGCTGATTAAAAATTTGCACATATACTTTCGCACTTTTTCCCGCACAAAACTTCCACTACTACAATGTTGCTTACATATATCTTATAACTAAAGATTACAATGTTACTTAACCTAACATGGTATATTGGAAATTTATATGACCATAAACCATCATTATGGCTTAATCATCATTTTGGCTTAATTAATGTCAATAATTTAAATAACAATACTAACATTTATTTAAATAAAATTTATTATTATTATCATTGACCTTGATTCAAAACAATTATTTATTTATTTTATTTGACCATGTTTGACTCACATACCTTATTGGCTCAAACTATTATTTCTTTATGGGTCAATATTTTGTTTATATTTTCTTACACTATGGGAACATAGCTTATATAGCTTACCTCCATATATAGAAACTCCTGGTTTGGAGTTGGCACTCCTCCAAGCTACACTAATCCTAGGGTCTTGTTGTTGATGAGTAACTATTTCCTTAAGTCGTCTAACTACTTCAGGTTTTGTTATATGCTTTACCGCGTAAATAAAAATGTCATCGCTACTACATTTAATGTTATCTGTTTCCCTGTTGTTTTCTGATGGTGGATTTCTAATGAGTACATCTGCTACCAAGTTGTCTTCCGCTTTGCAATACTGTATTTCAAATTGATACTCTTGTATAGCCAAGATCCAACAAGTCAGACGAGCACCTAGTAATTTACACTTTAATAAAAATACTAACGCCTTATTGTCGGTGATTATAGTAAGTTTAGCACCCAGAATATAACTTCTAAACTTTGACAGGCTATGCACTATCGCTAATAGCTCTTTTTCTGTCGTAAAATAGGTTAATTCTGCCCCTTTAAGTGTGCGACTTACAAATCCTAATACCGCTTTTTGGCCCTTCTCATCAATCTGATACAAGTGTGCTCCAATAGCAATATTGCTGGCGTCTGTTTGCAAGTAAAATCTTTCTCCTATTCTTGGATGATTTAATACAACAGTATTTATAAAAAGACTTTTCACTTGTTGCAGTGCTTCATCGTGGTCCTTTCTCCACTTCCATTTAATCCCTTTGTTCAACAACTTCAACAATGGAACAGTACTTTCCGCGTATTTACTTGTGAACTTCTGATAGTAGTTAGCTAAACCTTGAAATGACTTTAGCTGCTTGCAGTTCTTTACTACACTTACCGACTTCCAATGCTTATATTCTTTAATACTTACATTAATTTTATTTGTATTAATTTCCATCGTAATGATATTTCTTTTAAAATTTATTTTTGCTTTCCATTCAAGTAACGTATCTACCCCAATAATACAATCATGAATGAGTTTCGGGACTATTAGAGCTACACTTTGGGTTTGGTTACCATTTAAACTGACAGGTAAATAAATTTGTTCAGTTATCTTTTGCATTTTGGCTCCAGTAGCTCCCTGTACATTACAATGTTTTACGGGTAGTCTGGGACAATTTCGCAACTGACAATTATCTACAAACTTTGTGCTGACACAGGTAACTTCACTGCCGGTGTCTATAAGCGCGCTTACTAGTAGATTATTGATCTTACAAATTATTTCCGGACATTCAGGATAATGGTTTCTACCCACTTCTTGCTTTTCTTTTAACAAGAACTCCCTATCGCTCACTTGTTTTATATTATTAGCTAATTTCTTTTTACCTGTTTTCTTGGGTGATTTCACTGCAGGTAATGGTAGGTTTAATTTTGTTTCTTTCTACCTGCAGTGGCTTCCCGTTTCCCGTATTCATTTTACTGGTAGACGGTTGCGACTCGGTAGATGTTATGGTTGTTTTACAAACCTTATACCCTTTATTTGGTCGGGTTTCTACACTCCTACTTCTACCCTTCTCTTCCAATTCCGGCCGATTTTGTGGTTTGTTACCCGGATATGGGGTAAACCTTTTTTCTTTCGGACGTTCATTGTCTCTCCTCTTTGTTGGATAGAAAGTTGGTTCCTGATGATTGCCTCTAGAGTAGTTACTCAGCTGATTATTTACTCGCTGCAGGTCCCTCTCTAGATCTTGACACTCATCTACTACCATTATGAACTTTTCTAGAGTATCCACCCCTGTAGTAGTGGCTGCTACTCTAGTACGTTCTGAGAAATGACGCGCTAGCTTATACACTAGGTCTCTCTCTTCTATTGGTGGTGTTAGATGCTTGGCTTGTGCCATTACATTAAGCACATATGTAGTTTGTGGTTGTCATATTCATTGACGGATGATATTTACCAAATTCCAGATGATCGCGTACCCTTCTTTGTATCTGAATATTCCAGTACTGAGCCAGGAATTTCTCTCTGAAGTCTGAGTAGGTTTGGACTCTGTCCGAGACGACTTTCCACCACGTACCTGCCCAATTCTTGAGAAATCGGCCTAACATGTCGTTCTTGTCCTCGTCGTCCATCAGTGGGTTTACACGAGCTACATAAGCCTCAAACAGCTTTAGAAATTCCACAGGAATCTCATGTGGGTTTCCTGAAAATGCAAGGTTTTCCGGTTCTTCCTTATAGCCGCCACACCTTACTACTTTGGTTTGCTGTGACTTCATTTCCTTAGTCAGATCCTCCCGCACTGCCTTTAACTGTTGTTCCACCTTTTGATGTACTTCGTCACTGTTAGCCTTACTCTCTATCTGTTTCTTAATTTCTTTAATATTTTCTCCCATTTGGGTACACTCTTCCCTAGTATTCTGGATTTCTTTTTTATTTAGAAGCGATTGTGTTTTTAATTCAGCTGTTACTTCACTGAATTGTTGATTACTGAGGGTTACTTTTTGTTCTAACCTTTCATGAAATTCGTTTCTAAACTTATTTAGTGTTTCGTCTTGATGGCGAAAATTAGTGTTTACTTGTTTTCTAAATTCCTCTAACGTAGTTTTAACCTCTTCAGTATGCTTATCAAACCTAATATTCCTCTCATCTATTTTACCAGCTAAATTCGTAGCTAAATTTGCTATTTCTTCATCTATTTTAAATGTAGCCTCTTTACAACTTTGTTCTATTTGGCTAGACAAATTTTCGTTTATTTGTTTTATTTCACTAGAGAAGTATTTATTAGTTTGCTCAATTTTATTATTAACATCTGTTATTAATTTTTTATTACTTTCTTCTAACATTTGATTATTTTCTTCAGTTTTACTTTCTATCTTTTCAATTTTACTATTTAAGTGACTATTTGTACTTTCAATTTTACTTTCAAGTTTATTATTAGTATCTTTTATTTCACTAGATAATTGACCCTTTGTACTATATATTTTACTATTAGTTTCATCCATTTTAGTGGTCAACTGCTTAAACATTTGCTCAATTGCTGCCATATCTACTGCTGATGATTTAGCCATTTTTTAATTTTATTTTTTATAAATTAATGTAACAATTATTTAACAGTTATTTGTAACCTTGAATTCCACTTCGTTTCAAATTTATTATTATTACAATTTAACTAATCACTTGGGTAAAAGCAACGCCAAATTATATAACTTTATTTCGTGCTTAATCGAGTTTAATCGAGCTTCTTAGTTGGCCGCGCCAAATTTATATATAACTTATTTCTATCTATAAATTTGGTGCTTTAATCGTGCCCCTTAGTTGCGACGCCAAATACATACGACGCCTTATTTCATCTAACACTATTATCTAATATTTTGAATGTTAGATAAAACGTTACTCACCCGTGATATTACTTTACCTGGGCGCCAGAACAAATCCCAGATACAAATGACACGGTTTCAGCTTAGCTCAGCGCATGGAGACACTCTTTCTCAGGATTCGTTCAGTGATTGTGGTTTTCAAGGGGAATCGTTACAAATAACACTTTAATATTTGCTTGATTATTTCTAATTAACGTTTTAAATAATTGTTTTTAAAACTTGAAATTTCTAATGGTAGGACTTATTTCTACCCTAACACTTATAATTACTGAATGAGTGTGAAAAGTCAAGATTAAGACGTTCAAACGACCTATTGTTCTTATCTGATTTCATTAAGAGATTGCTATCTACCAAACCAGTGCTATAGAACATGTCTGCAATAATTTGTACGTCCAATACTACACCTCACTTTCCATTCAACACTCCTATATTATGTTAGAGCTGATCTTATAATTAAAATACAAAGTGTGAAATGCTGAGTGTCTTTTAAAAATAGTTTATTGCTTTTATTATTTGTTTAGTGCTTATTTCATTGATCAATGAATCTATTTCTTACTGTTTGATGGGTTAACCGAAGATAGGAATCCGTAGAGGTCCTCCTTTTGATGGTTTTGCACAGAAGAATTGATGTTGATCAATGCTGTAGAAGATGCCCTGGTAATTACAGATGCTGTAGCCTACTGTCGCACAGGTCCTTCACGGCTGATGATTAATTAATTAAAAAAAAATTAATTAAAGTTATTTTACACAGCGAGAGTTGTTGAACGGTATTAGTTCATCTACACTGCGGACTACTTCTCGAATTTCATGCTTAAATTTCACTTTTGCGTGATTGAAAATTTCGGTACGTAATTTATACACGTCTAGCGCATTAAAGATCCGATCGAAGAGTGATGCTACCCCTCGCTTTGAGTTGGCGTCAGTTTTAAATACGGGATGCTGATTGGTTGTTCAAATAAATCATGCGTTTTTCCAGTTTTTACAAACTCGAACAAGTCGAACAAACACCCCATGACAGGTTTCAAACTGCAGAGAATTTCTAGTTAAAATCGTACTTCCTGCGTTTGCAAATTGATTGATTACAGGTATTTGCAAATGTGTTTTCAAAGATCTGACCACAGAATATTGTTGCTTAGGTCTTTATCTGTGTGTGTGTGAAAACTCCTAATTCCTACGTAGCATAATTCTCTCGTTATTTCTTTTGGCGTACGTCTTCCGTATAACTTCTTCAATATTGTTAATTATATTAACTGAGATTGCGGCTACTTATAAAGCTTCACTTGCTGAATACAATGCTGTTTTCAGAATTGCCGTATATTTATTACTTTTGAAGTTATCGCAGGTTGAACTGATAATTTGCTTTGAGTAAAATTACATGTTTGTACTGGTTTCTGATGTCGCGGTGACGTGGTTAGAGTGAGATGGCTGCGATTATACGCTCTCTCTCTTGCTTACGGCGCTACACTCGTACCGTCTATCACTTTCATATAACGCTCAGATAGGACGCTATTATGAATCGTTGTAATATATATATATTATATATATAACAACATAGATGCCTTGTCAATAATTTTTAATTGAATAAAATAAACACAGTCAGTATTATAAAGAACAAAAAACTGCCTTTGTATTATATAAAGAAAGTTGCATAAGGAAAGTTATATAAGGAAAGCTAGACTTAACGTTATAACGAAGTTTCAGGACTGTTTTGTCTAGATATTAACGTTGAATTACTGCAAATACCAGAAACATAAGGACGATACAAAAACCGCAAGCTAAATATGGTAGCCTACATGGAAATTACTATGCTATGAATAACAAAGTAATCATGAAGACGATAGGGAGTCTACGCAAAGGAACTAGAATGCAAATAAAGTGGAGGCAGGCAGCTTATTTGGGCAGAAAGCTAAAGTTCACAAGCTCGGAGGTCAAGAGAAGTCAGAAGTATACAAGGATAGTTTATTGTAACACGAAACAATTACTTGACTGTAGTACAGTGAATTGGACAGACTTGTTCTAAAGATAAATCACTAAAGAGTGACTAGCGACCCATTCCCTAAGTAATAGACAGACAAGTGTTGCACTGTTGCTCATGATATTGGTGAAGAAAACATAATTTCGAAGTCTAGACGATGATGAAATATGCAAGTTGGGAAGACGGGAGAAGATATGTCTCGAAGCGTGAATATGACGTGAAATGGCAAGAACTAATTTGTATGAAAGGGAAACATATTTAGAGGTAGATTAAATTGCAGTGGCAGTTAAGGAGGCGAACTGCGCTACTACTCATTTTGCCCACTTTTTGTCTACCAGCCTAGTCTGAAAACATCACGCTAGTGCTTCATATATATATCAAATCCTAAATTATAAAATGTACTGAGCTCCAGAACTTACTCACTATTTTGAACGACGTATATTTATTATTAGGGAAATTTCAATACTAAATTATTTTTCAATTATGAGAAAAATTGCGAAAAACCCTATTACTTCCATGCTCCGGAAGGTGTTCGAAAAAATCGTGTTCGAGATAAGGGCTGATTCTTATTGTATTACTCTCAAAACATTAAGAAAAGTCATTTTCCGAAAAACGTATGTGTGTATGTGTGTGTGTGTGTGTGTGTGTGTGTGTGTGTGTGTGTGTGTGTGTGTGTGTGTGTGTGTGTGTTTTCTCTCTCTAATGCAACTTTATTTGCATCTAATGCAACAATACTGCATGTTGTTATTCTCATTAATTATTAACAAATACTAATTAATAAAAATTCAGTTATAAAACACAATACATACATAGGCCTATAGCTAATAGTAATAACAATAATAACGCAACAATGAATAACTACGGTAAAACTAAACACAATTCGTGACCAAAACAGCCAAAAATAACAACAATACTATAACAATGTAAATCACAAAAGATCAAAATTTATACTGTTGTATAACGTTATGCCTATTGATTAATTAATATTCAATTCAATTAATCAATATTTGATTGGCCTACAGGTTAGTTTGTCTAGTTCCTGCAATATTAATCTTATCATGCCACGCGTTGGGCAGCCATATATAACGTTAATAGGGGTGTTCCTATTAATCAAGTGTTAATTAATAAATTTTGATCAAATTATTCAAATAGGTAATCGACAATGCTATCAATCAAGTGGTCAATAAATAGTGATTAATCAATAAAGAGTGATTAATCTTGTCTTCTACTACTAAATAAAACTTCAAGAATTAAAACATTTATGAATATGGTATCTGTTAAATTATATTGAGTCTAAATCATTAATTGTGGATTTTACTTTGAAAGAATTGTCTTGTATGCCAGGTCTTAAAATAAATTAACTCAACACTATCGAATCCATTATAAATTAAATTTATTATAATAATGCATGTCGCACGTATTCATTGCATAAAAGAAATTATGTAACAAGAGCATATACTACTATTTCAAAGAGATAATTAAACTCTATAACATATCTAAAATATCTGAAAGAAAAACAATCAAATGCTTACACATACTCGTGTTTAGTTATTGTATCATGAAATAAGACATAGTTGATGACGTTAAGAACTATCAATGTTGCGTGCTTGAGATTTGCACTAAGTGATATACTTCGTAACATATTTAAACACATATACACATGAAATACTCATATACCTGCAGTAAACATATTAAACACATACACATCTGAAATACTCATATACCTACACTAATACGATAATACATATGTAATATTCTATAATAGTATTTATTTTTAACTATGGATTCGTATTTATAATGGCTCTACTTTGAAATATCTCAGGCAGTTAGTTCTAAGTGACAGGTCAGCGGCATTACGATAAACTAGGAATTATAATAAATGGTTATTTTGGTACATTACTCAAGTCATCGTAGTGTCTCGCTCCCGTTGCATGTGTCCGCTTGGATCTGCTGGGTGACGATTGATGCTGGTCCTGGAACCACTCGTAACTTGCACTTCCAATTGTTATAAGTACATTGTTTCGGAACGCTAGTTCGCACTTCATGAAATCCGTTATAAGTTTTTATAATGTTATTATAGTTTAAGTTGCGATACTTGCGCTAAGGATTATATTGTCTATTCGTATCGCGTCAGTCTATTTATGCGTATTTTAGTTCGATACTTCCACGCACTTTGGTATTGTTTAAATACATGTTCGACTCTTCCGTAACGCCTAGATTGATTTCAAGTTCATTAGACGCATATAAAACATCATCGGCACTTGCCTCTATTCTACGAAATAATTTTGTATCACAAATTAAGTCTTATGTTGTATACCGATTCATTTCGTTTATAAAGAGTTCAAGTATATTACTACTGCATTATACAACTTCTTACGGCACTAATTGTATTAGTGTAATACTTAGAGTTTTACAAAGTTCATTAGTCGCGCATCGTCGCGAATACCACTGTTTCGGCTCAACGCTTCACGTCTTACTCCCGAACTTCCACTAATACCGAACACCAGTTTGAATATCACAAAACAAAATTTTTATGGAAACTGAGAGAAAATTAGAGTAATACTGCGAGAGCGTCTCCTCTTGCATACAGTTTTTATGCCATTCGCTTTCCCACTCTCGCTACTCCTTCGAACGCTTGATTTTCCCACCAAAATAGTTCTGATAAGACAATTGCTCGGATTTCCCTCGGTACTCTTGCCTCTAATCTGTGATTCTTGTGAATTCTCCACCCAGCGCCGTTTGGAGAGGGACGTTCTTCTTCGGGATTTGTTCTCTGGTCGTCGGTTCCCTTCGAGACCATCCCCTACAGTTACTCCCTTCTGAATCCTCGTTTCTAATTGGCTGACTGGCTTCTCTACTTGAATTTCACAGATTTATTCAAATAAATTAATAATAATAAATAAAGTGTGCTAAATAATTATGGTAAGTCGATAGGAAATAATTCTAGGTAAGTTTGTTTAAACCCCCCAAAGTAATAGTAAGTGAATAATAAAGGCTGAATAAATCTTAAGTTAAACTAAATGTGTGTAACGTGTAGCAGTAAATAAGAGAAAGGTAAATAATAATAAAAGTATAGTTGAATAGTCAACAACCAGTTGTGGCCAGTAAGAGAACAATAAAGCGTGTTAAGAAATTGTAGTAAGCAGCCACACACTCTCCCTATTGTGATAAACCGTTGCCTCCCTAAACAATGAATACCACCGCGCGTGAAATACAATGAATTGTGTAAAGTCTCTCCCCTTCCGCAAAGTTGTCTAGTTATGGTTAAAGAGATAATAAGAATTACCATCGTGAGATTCCGCTTCTCTCAAGTAACTATAATCTAGAGTGGAGTATGGGATCTTCTTTAGATTATTTTAGAAGTAAGTCTATGGTATATAATCAAGATAGAATTATATACATGTAAAGTAACTAGTCACAACGGCGCCGGCTGAAAAGGATAATGATGAGGCAAAAAGGTGCCAAGAGTTCATTTATGAATGCTGAAAGCTAACGTGTAGAGTTAGAGTAAGCTGATGTCAGTCGGGCCACGATATTGTGAGTTACTGTAATTAGGGAAATTAGTATTATAAGTTAGTACTGTAAGAAGTGAGATAAAGGGAATTTCACGAAGGCGAACATTTAAATGAGAACTAGATCATTTAAAAAAGAATAAAAAAAAACCGTGTACTACTAATAATAAATAATAATAATAGAGAAATTACACACGGAAATCCCTAAACATACTCTCGGTATATTAAAAAAAAAATTATACCGGCGTCTGTGGCTTAAGCGGCGGAGTATGTGACGATTTCATTAATAAAAATATGTTAATTAATTAAGTTGATAATATATAATCGGAGAAATTTTAAATTCTTAATAAAATCTCACATTGTAAACTAAATCTTATGGCAATCATTTAATAATAATAATATTTAATATAAGTCTAATAATAATAAAATTAAAAGGGAATGGAATTGTACAGAAAGGGTAAAGCTTATTAATTTATCCTGTATAAACAAGAACTGACCAGAAGTAACTTGTTTTCTGACCCCTAAATAAACTAAGTATTATTGTAAATTTGTTATTATTTAAATAATTAATTAAGACCATTGTTACGTACTTTGATAACTTCTGCAACTAAGAATATCACGATTTAATTATTTAATCAACCGTAGTCCTTTAATTAAAATTAGAAAAACGGAACTACTTTTATGTTGCCTAGTAATTGTCTTGAGATTACTACGCTCCCCTTAACTATTTTCTTTGACTTGTAATGGAGCGCTCACGCCGTAAGCAGCGTAAAGCGTTGTTTCGCTACGTATATATATAAAAATGTGAAAGGGTTGATACCATGACTATTTAAATAAGTAATTTGTGTGGTGATGACATCTCTCTATATTATAAAATAACGGACTATGTAATTTATACAGTATTACAACCTAGAAGGTGATAGTCAACTAATCTATCATCATGTGAAGTGTATAACAGTGAAACAAACTTTCTATCAATGTATTCTAACTACAAGAATTACTATGAATAACTACAGTCGCAGGAGATGAATGTACCACACCAGGAATGATTTCACATACTTCTAGAACTTCACCATCACAGTATGATAAGGTAACGACTGAACTTCAAGAAACATCAGGAGGACCGAAGAACTAATTCTGCAGCAACTTCAGGAAACACACAGGTGACATGGAGGCTTGTCTTCCATGGTTAAGAGTTACAAAATTATAAACCCAAAAAGACAATTTAAATTATCATATTAAAGACTTTAAAACTTATGTTTAAATGTAATAACATTAAAGACTTTAGAAACCTGACATTTTAGGTAACATGTAGTATAAAATCTAATAACGCTAGTTATAGCAAAAAGGTAAAGTTTAAACTAGAAGTTTTGTTGTTTTAGAAGATTAGTAAAAACCATTCTTCAAATGGTTAGAGTTTCAATATTGTACATGGCAAGGTGACCATAATTCATTTAATATATTTAATCCCGGATCCGTGGAATTAATCAATAAGATGTACATCATATTTTGAAGCCCCTTTGTAAAGTAGTAATTTATATATTTAATCATATAGTAAACTATATTGTTTGAGAACTTTCAATAGAGAAATTAATCACCAAATGTAATAAAGAGATGTCATCTAAGTACCAAGTAAAATGAGTGCATAAATCAACAGTCTCCCCTTCCAAATATCCTGCTATATAAATTGTTTATTTGTTGTGATTATTTTCAGTGCTTCACAACGAAGGCAGCCGGTATAATTGGCACATCCAATTATTACTGGTTCCCTACGTTATAACTCAAGAGAAGAGGTTATAACGCCTCCTTGTCTCCTGCACAGCATGAAAACAAGCCTCCCGTAGTCCTACTACATTGTCCGTGCTCCAGCTATTGTTTTTCAGTAAGTTTCACATATGCTTGGAACAATGCTCTTAGCTAGGCCTATCTATTCTCTTGCTACTGAAACGGATGCAAGGGTAATGTTCCTTTGTCATATTTGTAAAGTCAAGTGTTCCCACGCATGACCCTTTTCGTCGTAACACGTGTTGCAGCACGCTTTGTCTTTTAAACGGCTTTTATGTCATTTAAGTAGAGAGGAAAGGTTTGTTCCTTCCGTCGTTCACCCTCGAACAATGCTAACTCGTGTCAGTCTTGACGGGCTCTAATTGCTGGCGTATCTCCCTCGGAATATAAAAAAAAAATCAAAAAAATTTTCAAAGCAATAAGTACGTTATAGTTGACAAATATAAGAAAAGCTTTAATGTTTTTTCGTAATCCTATCTTTTTCTTGCATTGGCCAGACTCCACCACACATTGCAATATTTCTCCTGAAGGCCGTTTTCTCTTTATGTAAAATTTTACACTCATAAAGGAGGTGACGAACTGTCTGTTCTCCACTTTTGCAGCTACACATTTGATCATCTGAAATCTTGAAACGATAAAAATAAGATTTAAGTTTACCGTCGCCTGTCAGTATAGCTGTCAATTTGTGTAACACTGGGATATTTACGACAATTCTTTGTTTAATAGTAGGGAAAAAACAATTTAGTTTGAGCTCCATTTGTTGAATTTGCCCATTCATTTTCCCATTTTTATGTACTTTTATATCCCGCCTCAGTAATAACTGCACTTTTGGGAATGAGATCAAATGATATAAAGTTTTTTGGGGTTCCCTTTTTATTCGGGGTGTTAAATATACAGAGTTTTAATTTCACTTTTCGTGCTAAATATAAAGATTCTTAATTCTACAATGTGATTGCGTCTGACAACAAAGTATATCTGCTCGTTTAACTTGTGAAATCAATAATTACTGTTGGGCGCCAGAGCAGAGTACCTCACGGTTTATCAAATAATGACACTTTCTCGTTCAGATTCTAATAATACTCTATATTGATTCATTCATAATACAGATATGTACATTAAATTTCTAATTCTCCATACTACCCATTCTTTATACTTTATATGGTATCAATTGATTTATCAAGCATCAATCTTATAATTAATTACTTATTAAAACAAAATTTAATTGATTCACTAATCTTCAGAATTACAATTATTCATCATATAAATTTAATTACTAGTTTGCAATATTACATTTACTCATACCACATAAATTTTAATCGATATCATTTTAAGGCACATCATAATATTCTATCAACCATTATGAATCTCTTAATATACTAACATTTGCGTGTAAATTAGCCTCTTACTTAATTCCAATGGTTACTATATCTTAATTTATTTATTACGTTTTTTATATAGAGACTTAGCTATATCTACACATCTACTTATTATTCTTCTTGATATGTCATACTACATAATTTACTTTGGTTAGGATCTGAACGAACTGTGGGATCTTTTACAATGAGATAAGTTAAGTTCGGTAGACATTAATTACTATGTTTTGAAAATAATTGGTTTATAAATTGTTATTATAGTATTCTGTTACTTGTTTTGCAGGATTTCTCTGAGATGTCTGGTGTCTCCACTTTGCTCACTTCGCTCCACTAATAAGCACATTTGATTTATTACTTTTGTATCACACGTTCGCGTTTATACAATCGCCGCGCACATATGTTGTAAGATAATATAGAACAAATTCAAGTGAATTACTCTGTTTACGAGTTCTTGTCTGCTTTAAAATTTTATTAATTTTGAAATAGATTTATTATATATCGTTTACTTGATTATTTTTTGTTAATTGGTTTATTTTATTAAGTTACTTTAATTAATAAATAAGGATTATCAAGCAAAAACAGGCCGTCGCTGAGTTTACGGTTTCGAAAATGTCGCCAAAAATAATTGTTCTTAATAATTAAAAATAGATTGTGTGTGTTTTTCACAATCGATTGGTGATTCGACTCAGTTTTATAGGTTACCTGGCCTTTTCTATTAATTGCTTGATGTTCGTTACTCCAGCCGTATTCCTCTTCTTGCTTATCGCCTGCAAATCCTTTATCTTAATTTACTTTAAAGAAATAATATGCTTTGTAAGTTAACAAATCAATTTATGTGATGATTTTTAAACTCAGGGTAAGTTCAACGGTTCGTGAATCGAACGGAATAATAACCGTATCGACTCGCTCACCAAGCTCGACTCGAAAAAATACAACGTTAAAAATGAAAAACAATATTATTTTTTATGTCAGGTCCTGGATACTTTGAGCTGCTAAGAAAGATCAGAAAATGCTTACAGACAAAATACATACATCACAATTGGTTAGTTAACATTCTTAATAAATAATACAATTAAAATAATGTTTGAATTCAAGTACAGAGTCTATATCTGAATGTTAATCAAAATGGCGGAATGTCATACAAAATGGCCGTCGGCCTGGATCTGAGTAACCTCAGAATCTACTTCAATCAATTTCTTTAAATTAAATAATGTTTTAATAGTTTTATGTCAACAATGTTATTGAATAAAGTTTGGTTGAAGTTCACAAGTGTCTGGATTAACAGTGTTTTTTGGTGAATCTCGTGTTGTGTAAAGGTGTGACTATTTTATTATTAGGCTATTCCAATCTCACCGGATCGCTGATACAACCTTCATATTGGGAACGTATTAGTTTGAGTAACTCATCATCTTGCCATTCGGTTTTCAATTACTTCTGTTAGTATGGTTTGCCTGTGTAATTCTTTAATGTTTTTTCTTAATTTGGTATCGACATCTCTTTATTTTTACTTTTGGTCATTAATTATTCATCAAAATGTGATTCTCTGTTACATGGAGTTCATCTGTAAGCTTGAGTTTTAACAATAGACTAATTCGAAAAATCCGTTGAGTTAGCGATTGTGACCAAGCTTTTGTGAGCTCTGATTGGTTCTTATTCCCGACCCCTGGTCACGTGACGTTAATTATTCTAAATCTGTAAATTTTAAATCCGTCACCTCAAATTACCCCTTATTTATTTTTAGATTGAGTTAAATTTGGGATATACGATGTTGTTGTTTGGAAAAATAGAATTATTTTGATACCGAACGAGGCCCATTTCGACCCAGTACCACTTATTTTAACACATTTATAATTTTAAGTTTTTAGGGTTTTACATATTTTTTCTTAACACTTCTTATTGTCTTCTTTGCTATTTAAATATGTCCTAATAGTGTTGTATAATTTACTTATTACTAACAATAATGTCTGATACTTCTACATTATATATAACGTTACAATTTTAAATACCTATTCTTCATTTTCTTATAATAACAATAATATCGACAGCATGTCAGTTCAATGGCTTATCTTATGTGTTAATATTACCTTTCCCTATTCATCTGATTATTACAATTATGAGTTTTTACATATAATTTTGTCAATACCTTCCCTGTTTCATTAAGGTCAGGCTTCTATTTGATTTTATTTGGTTTGGTTAAGACTATTTTGGGCATTTTACTGTTTAAGTTCAACTCACCTCTTTTGGCCTATAGGTTTAGCATTTTGCCATTCCTTTACAATGATTTGTTACATAATATGAGGTTTCACCACGTACCTGATATTGATATTTCTGAACAGTTCTTATAACTACTGTTCTTGAAAAGTGAGCAAATCTTTTAACAAATAACTATAACATGATAAAATATAAACACTTACTTATAAGACAGTATCCTGTGGGTATACATAAAACCTTTAAATAACTAGTTCTAACACAATAAATCATGGGTGTACAAAAATACTTCAAACAATTAACTATAACATGGTACCCCCTGTGGGTATACAAAAACCCTTTACATAATGAATTATAATGTAATAACTCCTGGGTATATAGAACCCTTTAAACACATATAACCTTTTATTTACTGGTTCTTAATGTATATTTTTTTATGCATAAAACCATTACTTCACTTTCTCCTTCCTCACTGGTTTATAACATGATCTTTGATCATCACTATTTCCTACCTTGTACACTAATCACTTCACTTCCTTACAATATAAGTTTTTACAATTTTTCTTAAACTAATGCACATTTTTCTTACTTTCATCTGTATCATTGTATTGCGTTTTCTACAACTCTACCTATTTTCTGATCTTATTTCTTTTAATTAGTATTATTGTTATTAATTTATGTAGTACTTTTTATTTACATTTTACTTGGTCATTAACATGATTTTAGTTTATTTTCTTTTGTTATTTGTTATTTTTTAGTTCTTCATTCCTTTGTGTTGTCTTGTCATTAATGTGGTCCTTACTGTCTTGTTGCTTGTTGTATGTCTTTATTTCAGTTAGTTGTTTCATCGTTGGGTTTGTTTCTACCTCTCACTTACCATATCTATTGGGTTTATCACGTTATTAAGTTCTATTCTTCTAATTTTCATTTTAATTACAATATTACCTTGCTTTAACATTTATTTTGCTTCATCCCTTGTTTTGTTTTAGCTTGGAATCAGAATACACTGCTTAATACTCCCTTATTAGTAAGTTTTCTTTCATTTATTATTTATTCTAGTATTAGTTATTTATGATTTATTTATTTTAATAGTTCTTCTATGCATGGTGGTGATATGTATCGCCACAATGTATAAATATACTTCTTGTTTCGTACTTACGCGCACATAATAAATAATACTTTCTTGTCTCGTACTTCCGGGCACTAATCTATATGTTTTTCCTCCCACGGTACTAATTATTCCTTCCTACTCTTTATCATAACAATTTAGACATTATTTATAAGTTTGGAGTAACGTTGCCGTTATAATTACATTACCGGAGTTATTTTACTGAGTGACATAGACTCCTACCCCATCAGACTTTGATAGACTCCTACCCCATCAGACTTTGATAGACTCCTACCCCATCATACTTTGATAGACTCGCTACTAGTAGTAGTCCCGATTTTTAACATCTTCTCTTTTTATAGTTTACTTGGAGATATCCTCTCTTCCGTCATAGCTGATTCTTTTCCCATTGGTTCTATTTTGAAAATTTCCCGGTATGTTTGAATATACCCATTCTGACATCGTAATTATTTCGCGCTTCCTACTGACGCTTCTGCTTATTGGTCAATTGAGTGCGGCACGTTGCTTTACCGCGTGGCCGTTTTAACTTGTTAAAAACGACGCTACTTTCTAACTTTCACACTTTATGTTGAGGTGAATCCCATTGTGTTTTGAAGGACACAGCCTCACCTTTCTAACGGGACTTACGCGTTTTTTGCTGTTTTGATCATACAAAGCATTTTATGTTTTTATGACATGCAAGGTACAGGCTTCTATTATATTTCTATTTTGGCTGGCGACAGACTGTTGGCGCACTGGGCCTCACCCTGTTCATTCTTATTCTACATATTTTCTTTTTACATACATAACAATTTCTTACTTACTATTACTATTCATAATTCAATCATACATTATTAATAATTGTATATCATATTTGCTTAACTGAGAACTTGTAAAGTAATGTTACATCGTCCCCCAAAATGATTTGTCCACAATTGTACAACAAAATTTGGGAAAATCATTTTGTATCCTCTACACATATATATAGTAATTCAAACGAGGGTTTGTTTACTTTACCCGCACTGACCCACTTTCATAGCTCGGCTAGTAACGGTCTCCCCTCATTGTCTACTTTCACTTTCCCCTTTTTAGTTGTCAATGGTCGGTCATTCATATCTTACTGCTCTAACTATTCCACTACTTATTGTTTACAAATTTCGCTTACTAACTACATTGATACATGACTGACTCTGTTACACTAACTTATTACTATTACATTAGTTTTTTAATATGTTATCGCATTAAGGAATTCTAAATTTTTGTTGAATTATTATATTCTCAATTCCCCATTTATTGTATTCTCAATTTCATGTAGCATTTCACGATTATCTGCGCATGTATCATTCTGAGCAGGATTATGATCATTTCTTTCTTCTGAACTACATAATTTTGGTCTTTTCACCTTTTTCTTTACAGATTCCTCTGACTGTCAATATCAATAGACTGTATCAGTCTTACACCTTTTCCACTTGATATATTACTGCTCCCTATTTCTTCTTGTTTCACAGACTTAGGAATGGCACGTATTTTGATTCTTGGTACAGTCTGTTCCTATTTTCTAGGACGGCCTTTTGCTTTCTCCCTAATACGTTCTGCCACAACTTTCCTTTTACCACTTCTTGTTTTTGTTACACATTCTGCTTTATACGCACCATCTTATATAATTCTCATTTTCAAAGCACTGATAATTACTATCTTTAAACTTCTCTTTATGTTTTTGTATCTCACCTTTTCATCATCTCTCATTTCTTCTTTGTTTTCTGATAAATATCTGTCTCTTAATAAAGTCGCATGTTCGTCTGATTCTTCTATGCCTAAGGTGTTGAACATGTTTTGTGTCCGAAGGCAGCTGTGTGTGTCTCGATGAGTATCCATATGTATTTTTAATATGTAATTTGTTTTGAAGTTTTTGTTACACTTGGAACAATTCCATGGGGCTTCATCACTATGAATTGTTAAATGCCTTTGCAGGATGCCTCTTGATGTAAAACTATGTCCACACTGCTCACACACAAATGGTCTCTCTCTAAGATAACTTGGCTTTAAATGTGCTGATACTGCTGACTTACTGCTAAACCTTTTATGACATAGACGACGTGGAAAAACAACTCGTTCTTCTTTTGGCACATGAGACCTAGCAGGAAGGTTCAACAAAGAGTTTCTGTGAAATATTTTTTCACATTTATCACATTTTATCTGAGCTTGAGTCTGATGAAATTCCATACAGTGTGTACACAATGCATTCCAATTCTTACAGACATAATCACACACGTGACATTGAAAACGGAAAAGTGCAGGTACAAGAGCTTTAAAATCAGACTTTTTGAGCTTCTTAGACTGTTTGTATTTGTCCTCCTTCACTGCTCGTTCTAGGGGTTTTTTTCATTAACAACACAGTCTTTGTCTGCTACTTCACTTTCATTTTCTTCACTCACTACTTCCCTCGCTTCCGATCTAATTTTTGTCGGTAATTCTCGGTTCTCGCGCTTGCTCTCACTGATTGGCTGTTCTACTTGTACTCTGTGCTCGCTTAATTGTTGTGTCATGTTCTGTTTAATATCCTTTCTTAATTGACTATAGCTTTCATTAATGCTCTCTTTACAATCATCCAATTTTTCTTTTAGCCGCTCGGTATTTTCCGCCATTTGTTCCCTTGTTTGTTTATTATCTTCCTCTATTTGTTTATTATATTCCGCCATTTGTTTTGTTAATTGTTCCGTGAGTTGTTGTGTGAATTGCTGTAGTATTGTGGCTATGTCTATGTCTGTTATTGTACGTTGTATTGCGCTGATTACGTTTTCTTCTGCTCGTCCCCTTGCCTCTGAAGAAACCGGCGCGATTCCGTTATCGGTTAGTTCATCGACTATTTCCGTCTCCCCCATTTGGTTATTAATTTCAAACTCCCCTTCATTACTATCATGTACATCATAATCACTCGCCATTTTTACCTCACTATTTTTAGCTTCTTTAAAATTCCTTAATTTCTTACTTTTACTACGTGTTAACATTAAATTTTAAATTTTACACATATATCTTTTTACTGCCTACCTCATCTCATTCTACCGAGCTTTTTAATTCTGAATTTAAGCTCCACGTTGTTGGGCGACAAATATGAAGATTTTTAGGGTTTCCTTTTTATTCGGGGTGTTAAATATACAGAGTTTTAATTTCACTTTTCGTGCTAAATATTAAGATTCTTAATTCTGCAATGTGATTGCGTCTGACAACTAAGTATATGTGCTCGTTTAACTTGTGAAATCAATAATTACTGTTGGGCGCCAGAGCAGAGTACCTCAGGGCTCTGTACAATAGTAATAAGAATATCACCAATAAAATTCTTTTTTCCTCCTGATCATTTTAAGATCTCATAACATAGGTTTCTGTATTGTACTTCACAAAACACCATTTCTTAGTTTTTTCCTACTCTAACAATTTATATTTAAAATTAGTCTTTTTTTTGCTATACCACTAAGTTCCATTGCTTTACATTTGATCGTACGTTACTAACATAGATTTTTATACTACTGGTTACAAAATGTGAACATTAATTTTTATAAAACATCTGGTTTGTACTATAGACATAATAATGTCTAGAATACCTTGGAATATTATTGCTTCTTAAAGTACTAATGCTTATTTCTAAGACAAGTTAACATTCAATATCTGTTCCTTATACACTATTTTATCTATTAACATACATAACATTATTTAAAACATCCTTTTGTACACAATATTGTTCCCTTTTATCTACCCAGGTAGATGCAGGTTTTGGTAACATTATAATCTTTTTTAGATACATTTAGTTTGTCCTTTCAAACACTTGTTATCACTTATTTCTTAATCTAAATCAGTTTATATCTCACTTGCTATCACTAAATTTTACTTAATACTATTCTTTACATCTTTATTTTTCTTTAGTACACAATAGTGGTCCTTATTACTTACTAAACATTATAACAGTTTTCGTACAAAATAAAACTTTTATCACACCATTATTTAGTACTAATCCTTTTCTGAATTGTCTATGTTTTTATCTGTCACAAGCAGATACAACTACTTAATCTAATTGTATTGTTTTTTTATTATTTTTTATTTAGTTTATTCCATCATCATTCCAGGTATTGTTTACCCAGTTATTCTAAACCTTATAGGCTTTCACCTATTCTGAACATAACTTATTATCTACTGTAATTATGTTTCCAATGTTCACTCTAGATATGTTTGATAGTTTTGTTCTCTTATTATATTTTATAATATTCTTGACTTTACTTAATAATACACATATTTCATGACATAATTTTACTACTTTCTTATTGTTTTATACTTCAATCTATTTATGTTAAAATCTTTATTCTGAGGGAACCGTCACGTTACAATATATATATAAAATTGACATAGGTAATATGGTTTTAAAGCTGGTTATGTTAAAGTCTAAATAATCAAATAAACTGTCCTGTATATTTTGTATTAAAACGTTCACTTACGTAAATACTGTACACACCATGTATCTATAAAGAGTAAATAAATAATTTAAAAAACGTATACGCACACAAATACGCGCGTGTACGTTTGTGTGTGTAGCTGCAGGGGACCCCTTGACTGCTTCCAGTCGAGGGCCCCCAGGGATGCCAGTCCGCCCCTGCCCTTAGCTTACGTTGCCTCCAGGCGGTCTTGACACATCTCGACCCGCCTCCACCGACTGTCAACAGTCAGCTCCTTGGGACATCTCTTAGCACAATCTCATTAATATCGTTTGTGCAGAATTTGTCTGTCTCTTCGAATCAACTCATCATCAGTTGTTAGTTCCCAACGGTGAATGATGCTGACGGACGGCCATTCCTCGGCTTTTCTCCAATTTTGGTTTTCCTTTCTTGAAACATAATTTACGCAACGTCGTTCGCCGCTAGTGTTTAGTACAGTGTCGGTTACATACACCCTTCAACCGATTTTAGGTTTTATGAGGTGCGCAAATCTCTTTCATTACAAATTCTATGGTAGATCTTTGCTTTAATCTCAGATCTATGGATCTTGTCATTGCATCTGAATAAGCATTAGTATAGAAGCATACGTTAGTAGAGCAAGGATAACTCTACAACATCGTAAATAAGCATTTACCGTCACTCTGATAGTTCAGATTATACAGACACGCAGGTATTACTTTTTTGACTGAGCCTTGTAGTTAAGGACAACGGCCTTGTAGTTTTGACTTTTGGGACTACGTGTTCCAAAGAGCACGTGCCCTCGTCGCCTCGTCTTTCGAGGTGCAGTTTATTCTATTAAGGCAAGTAAAGGAGAAACGAGAGTTACTTCAAGTAATTGGATCTAGGAATAGAATTATAGGACGTATAAGACTAACGAGTTCATCACGAACATACTAGATGACAAGATAAAATGGGCAGGAAAGAACGGGGAAGACTCAGAAAGATAGCTGAATGGGTTGTGTGAGTCATGGCAGCGACAAGAAGTAACCTTCAACTATGGGGACAGATTTTTAAAGGCGGCCAGTAAATGTAGTGTTTCTGATGTCAAACCACCTGCCAACTCAGGAAGGAAAGAGAAAGGCATGAGTCATGGCATTGTAAGTGAGTGTCGCACACGTGTACGTACAGAACTGACTAATCCGTTACACTTAACGAACGATAATGAAACGCTGTCTCATTTAAAGCATAAACGTTATGTATATGAAAACCACGAAACACCTGACTTTTGCAACAAAAAATTGTAGCTAACATATTACACACGCACATTAACGTATAATTAACACGTGTTCCGAGTCGACAGACTGACTCTTGTCGGCCGGTTGCGACACACACACACTTGCAAAACCGTTACGCCACGTGTAGCAACTGCTGAAATATCACCCGCTTTCCTTTGTAGAATCGTCTCTATTTCAAACTGTTTAATTAGTTGACAGATAAAGTGCTTAGGTTCACAGAAACACATCGAGGGCTTGAAAAGTTGCACTCACCTGTAAAACTGCTTAGTTAGCAGAAAATCGCTGGAATGGTTATGTTCACCTGGAAACTTTACCGGCTTCACTGCTTGGCGCCTGACAAACCCTGGCTGGATCCCCCACACTCTATTTTTACATTACATTTACAAAAAACAATGAACACTTACTTTTACACTGAATTTTTACATTTATTTACATTACAAAACATTCTTCCAAATTTCCTGATTCTTATATTGGGTCACTATAAAATTTATTATGTGATAGTTACACATTGCTAAGGTTCCTAGTAGAGCGAAGATTGATAAAAAATAAGAATACGGTCGTGGCTTTATAAACCTAGAAAAGGCTCTTGACAGAGTGAAATGGGGTGCAATGTTATAGAAGTACTGGTCTGAAATACGGATATAGAGGAATCATTTTCAATTAAATAATTATCATATGGTCGTTAATAAGTTAAGAGGTGAAGAAAGGCGAGAAAATACAAACCAAGGAGTGTAGACATTATCTTCTCGCGACTTCTTTTTAATTTATACATGGAAGTAGCAATATTGGAGTTAAAAGGGGATTTTTGAAATGGGGGTTAAAATTGTGGAGCGAAGTTGGCAATATTCATATTTTCTGATGATATTGCTTTGTTAGAAGAAAACAAGGACTTGGAAGAATGTTGAATGGTAAAGGTAAGATATTGAAGGGTGAGATTCTTATAGGGTGAGAATTAGTGAACATAAAACTAGGATGACGAGATGTTAGAGGAGTGACGGCAGTAATGAACTGAACTGAATGGGATGATTTAAATGAGAGTGGGAGTGGGAACATTTAAAAGAGTGACTGAGTTCTGCTACTTACATTACATAGAGCAAAATCATAAAACATGGAAGAAACAAGAGAGATGAAAAAGCATTAGTAGAATTATACAAGCAAAAAGAGTTTGTAGAAGAGAAGCTTATTTATATGAAACATAGATTTAAATATTAGATAATATCTTTAGAAGCTGTATGTACGGAATGTGACCCTTTTGATTCGAGTCATCGTCTTTGGAAAAACCAGATAGATTGTAGCCTGAGAATTAATGCTTTCGAAGTGTGGTGCTACAGAAGGATTTTGAAGATCAAGTGAACAGACAAAAAAGGATAACTAGGTTTTTGGAGAAAGTTGGAGAGAGAAGAGGTGTATGGAAGACTTTTGTCAGATGACGAGCAGATAGACGGGACAGCGTACCCCAGACACACTAGTACAGGGGATGATGAATGGAAACGGTGTAGAAGACCACGGTCGGTTTACTTGAATCAAATCATTGCTGATATGGGTTTGAGTTGAGTTGTGTGACACGCATTCCCTGGGTGTAGGGGCGACCGAAGAACGACATCAAACCAGTCCGAAAACTGATGTCTAGAAGAGAAAGAAAGTAAAGCCTACAACAGGGTAGTATGGTCTCTGCCGCATCCCGGATTTTTGTCCCGTAGCCGTTTATCAATAGCAAGCTTCATGCCAGAAATCTCTTTTATCTGCTGCTCTTTCAATTCCTGTGATTCATTTTAGGCTTGATCTTAGTCTTAGTCATCTGCTTGGTTGACTATATTCTTTGTTCCTCCGTTCTCAGTGTCAGTACCACAAAAATGAGTTCTTTCGATGATTTCGATTATTCTATATTTCCTTCAACTTTGTTATATAATGTTGTGTTCTAGTCTGAACACCCCGGATCACTCTAAGGAAGTCAATTTCTATTGTCTCAATTTTTCAAGTTGTTATGATCAAATCAAGTGACACTTCTTCTGCCAAATGTTTTCCGCCCACCACTCGTTTAAGTCTTTTGTCCCACACTCTTCAAAAACTACTAATTTTCTTCGGCCGATGTGATGGTGTAGTCTGCTTTTGTACCGTTTTACATTTGCTTTCATTCTTCGTCATCATCGTCAGTTTACAAACGCACGTCCCTTATCTTTAGTGTTTGCATATTCACATTTTTATACTTACGGATAAGAAGTTTACATTGCTCTGTAGCAGCGTTTCCCAAGCTTTTTTTTTCGTGACCCGGTTATTTCAACATTTTAACTTCGCGACCCGGCAAATTATGCTTTTGGGAAACACTGACCTGGAGCAGCGTTTCCCAAACGTTTTTTCGTGACCCGGATATTTTAATATTTTTCCTTCGTGATTCAGTAAAAATTTTTTTGCCTTATTGGTAAAATTAAACAAATTTTATTGTTCAAAGATTTTTCATTTATTATTAAAGTAACTAAAATGTAAAAGTACAGTAAAACAATAAAAAATTGTTAATGAGAAGTTTGATGCTGTTTCTCGTCAACTAGAAAGTTCAGGTCTGCAGAAAAATATGACAACTTTATTCTATTGGGTTCGACATCTAATCGGTTTCTGTATTTATTTTTTAGAAAAACAAGTGTTGAGAAGGCTGTTTCACACTTGTAAGTTGTGACAAAAGGCATTAGAAACTTTATTGCCTTTTGTGCCAAAAATGGATACTCTTGGCGACAGGATAGCCAAAAATCCATCAATGGTATTTTGTCAAAACTGTCTTTAAGCGCTGTATCACAAGACAGTTCAATTATGGATTCAATATCTGAATCCAATAATTCCGTTTCTGATTCTATATTAATTGTGAAAGTGTTTCTTATCCATGCTTTGTTGCGATTAATTGGAGGAAAATGTTCTTTCAGATTTGTATGCAATCCTATCAGGTGTTCCTTGAGAGCACTTGAAATTTCATCAGGCATGGAAGTAATATTGTACTCTTTTCGCACTTCAGTTAGCTTGACAAAAGCATTATAATTTCCTGCTTCCACACGATGGATCCACAAACTGAGCTTTTTCATCGCAGCTTCTATCTTGTCTTGCACTTTGAATACAGTAACATTGTTGCCTTGTAACGAAAGATTTATTTTATTTAAAAAATAAAAAATGTCACAAAGGTAGGACAACTTAATCAACCAATTAACATCACTAAAACTATCTTTAAATTCAAATATTGCATCCTTAGCCGTTGGGGGATGTTGGTTTAAAAACATTAAAACTTCTTCTCTCATTTCAAAAAGTCTCTTCAAAACATTCCCTCTGGATAACCATCGTACTTCGCAATGTAAAAGAAGATGTTTATGTTCACTACCCATTTCTTTACATAATGCAGTAAATAACCTGGAATTCAGGGGACGACGTTTTATAAAATTTATAATTTTTATACACTCTTGCATAGCAGTTTGCAAAAGCAATGGCATTTTTTTTATGGCCAAAGCTTCTCTGTGTATGCTGCAATTCACCCATATACATTCTGGTGCCATGACTTTTATTTTTGGAAAAAGCACCGTACGGACGCCTGCCATTGCGCGGGCACCATCGCTGCTCAGTCCCACGCATTTTTTCCAGCCAATGTCATTTCGATTGATGTAAGTGTCAATCAAGTTAAAAATTTCTTCTGCTGTTGTTCTTGTATTTAGTGGTTTGCAAAATAGAAATTCTTCATTAGATGTATACTCAAAGTCATATCTCACAAAACACATTAAATTGGCATTGTCCGATATGTCTGTACTTTCATCGACTTGAAGAGAAAAAAAAACTGCACCGTTTTAAGCGATCTACAACAGTTTCCTCGATATTATCTGCTATTTCCACAATTCTACGCTTCACTGTGTTATTGGAGAGAGACAATATATTTATGCTGTTTTGCTGTTTTTTATCACATATTCGAGATGCCAATATTTTCATTGCTGGAACTATTAACTTTTCCGCAACTGTATGAGAATACCCAGTTTCAGCAATTAATTGGGATATTTCACAAGAAGCCATAACTAGATTTTCAGACAAAGCACCTTGAGAAAAATTCGAAGTCATAGTCTTCTTGCCAGCTATGAATTCTTTCTTTTTATTTATAAAGAAATCTATCGGCTTGTTAATGTAGGTCGGGTGTGTTAATTCTAAGTGGCGCTTCAATTTTGAAGGTTTCATGGACTCATTTGATAGTGCCGTACAACAGATAACACACAATGGTTTTTCATCAGCACCTTTCATGAAACCAAATTTTATATAATCGTCAAAATACTGTCGGATCCATGTTGTTTTCGTCTTTTTTGCATGTGTAATGGATAACACATCATGCGGCCGTTTATTAGTGCCACTCTCAGAACTCGTGCTTGGCTGACTGTCACTTAACTGTTTATTGTTAGTATCACCCACAAAAATTGTTTTAGTCTGCACATCATTTGATTGTTTATCGGTTCTAACCGGCACATTATTTTGTTGTTGTTTTAATAACCATTTATCCATTGATAAATTAGATGTAATAGTATGTAATAAATACAAAAAAAAAGTACGTAGTAACTGAACTAATAACTAACAAATAATCACTGAGAGTGAGAATAGACGCATGAAAATAAGAACTAAACTGTCACACGCTGAACACGTATTTATTAATAAGAAGTTATAGTGGAAACGCTGAGGGAAGTACACAAACGTCATCACTGCGCAGACTTGCGCAGAAACCAAAATACGTCCATGAACGCTATATTAAGACTGTACAGTGTCACGCGTGGTTAGATTTTCTTGTAGTTTTTTTTAGCTATTTTAAACTATGTATTTCTTGCTCCTATTTAAAAAATCAGTTAATCAGTAAAACGTTGCGAATTTTTCAGGTTTTCTGTACTTTTATGTACTTATGTATTTAATTACATACAGATCCTATTATGTATTATTAGTCACTTGATATAGATGTATATCTAGTGACTTTATTAGGCGCTTATTTTAATTAGATTATTTTTTTAAATAACATATTTTCGTAACTTTCGTAAAATTTTTCTGCGACCCTGCATCTTGCTTTCGTAACCCCGTACCGGGTCGCGACCCGGCATTTGGGAAACGCTGCTCTGTAGTATATGTTGTTTATGTTACTTTTAAGCTCAAGGGTTCAGCTCACCTTTCCAACACCAAACCGTTCTGATCTTATTCGACGAACCACTTAAGTCTCCATTGTTTGTTGCAATGTTACACAAATACATAACACTTCTTTTACAGCTTCATTCACAATCAGATTTTATCTGGTCAACTTGTTTAGCATTACTGTTTAATCTATAGTGTACGCCATCAAGTCTTACACTCGCTCCACGTTGAGCTCATTAATCATATTCTTCGTCTTAATTGTACTGTTCATTTATTGCTAGTAGATAAACTGTGTGCTATAATTGCATATATACATTCTACTCAACTAGATGATTGCTGACTATCAGGTTTTGGAGCTTGACGATTAGGCGATTGTTAAGTCCTCCGTTAGATTTAGATTACAGGAACCTTGCTTATTAGAATTTACATATTGCTGGAAACGTTGTTTAACGATGGCAACAACGAACTCGGTGTCCGGTTTCTCAAATCATGTTTTTCTGCTTTTATGTATTGGGACAACTGTAGTGTCTTCCAATTACGCATGAATCTTTTTCATTCCGATGAACTTACAAAAAGAATTCATTAGCGTTTCCGAGTTCCCATTCTCATTATCATTTCTACTCACTACTGTAGGACTTCGCTAACTTATAAACGCTCATGTCCTTACTAACCTAATGTCACATCTTCCGAAAATAGATCCTAAAGTCCTCCGCCACACAGAGCCGCTACGCAGAAAATCTATGCTATCAATCGGAACGTTGATACGTTAATGACTGAAACTAAAATCTATACTATCAATCGGAACGTTGATACGTTGAGCACTGAGACTAGAATCTATGCTGTCAATCGGAACGTTGATACGTTGAGCACTGAGACTAGAATCTATGCTATCAATCGGAACGTTGATACGTTGAGGACTGAGACTAGAATTTTCATTATTATATTATCACGTCTACGATGAGGTTCACTTAGAATCAGACGCCTTAAATCCTTAGAATTTCTGCCTTCCCTATATGTGTTTCATTTAATAATAGTACGTGAGGTATAACTTTTCTCCTTCAACGTCTCACAAGACGTACTGGACGATTCTTGAAAAACTTATTTTTGTCCATTTGTCTATTGCCTTACTGCGCAGATGTGAACTGCAACTGCAGCTGATATTGTAACCAGCCAGCAGTGCAGCTAGTAGTACTTGAACCTTTACTGCATCGAAGAAAAACCAATGTTGCATCAAAAAAGCTGCAAGAGTCCATCATCACCTGATAAAGGAGCTTTTTATACGTACATTCCTTGTATACATGAGTAAGTGTAATTCCTTGAAGATTTTATTATTGATTCATACATGTCTTGTGTAATCAAATGAATTTGTACAGTATGACAAGCGGATCAGTGAACGTATCAGTTCACATAATTATAACTAACGTCTTACTGAGCGTGTGTATGCCTTGAACATACTTATATGGAAGGCTCATTATGCGGCAATGACTTACCTAATTACGCGTATCTACACGCTACGCTTAATGACGTGGACAATACGGAGCAAAGTTGGACGATAAAAGCTGGGAATAGAAAATGTGATAAAAATATACTTGAGTAAATAGCAAATACGATAATTACAGTGTACTCGAGTTCTGATAAAACTACGTAGTTAATTAATGCCATAACTGGATGGTGATAATAATAATAATAATATAATGAAAATAATAGCAATTCAGCATAAATTAAGTAGTGACTGTGTACCAGCTAATAGAATGGATTGCTGGTTGTGAAAATAAAGTGCACGACCTATATTGGAATAACTGAACTACATATAAATACAGCCTTAGTTTATGTGTGATCGTAGTGTAGCCAAAACCATGCCCAGTAATACACCTTTATTTAGTCTTCCGGAATTGACGCATAATCTTCGAAACCCAACTTAAGTTGAACACGGCATATATAGAAGAAGAAATCATTGTAATAGGTAGAGGTGTGACATTTTGCTCCTAATTGAAATTAGTTTTTCACACCATTTGATATTTTCACTTGAATTTACATAGCTGTATACATTTAATCTTAACGATTAATTGTAATATAAGACACATTGACGATAAGACATATCATATGAACTTTTTTTTCTACGTAACCCAAAAAATGTATATTAAGATGGTACAAAACCAATATACTTTTTTATAAAAAAAATCGTTAGATCTTTGTTCGTTTATACGATTATATGTGAACAACAAGAGTCGTAAACTTAAAATAATAATAAACGATGCTTTCATATGACACTGTTTCTTACGCTTATCCAGTGAGGCGCCAACGCAGTGTGCTAAGTCTGCAGACGTCAGGATAGTAACAGGATAGAAAGACGCCAAAATTTCAGGCAAGGAGGAAATATTTGAAAAAAAAAATTATTATTCATTAAGTTAATTGTATTAACATTTCCGATGCTCTGGACGGGTATTCTCGCCAAATGTTTTATGTATGGTATGTCCTGATGTATTAAGTCGCACGTCATTTTAAATTGGTAAAGTGCTCAGAACTGTTTCGTATGCCTATGGCTGTAACTAACAGGACTATCATTGTGCATACAAGGTTAATTGTTTATCGTTAGTTATGAGTCAGCAGTTGAAACAAAGACAGATTCATTCAGTGCGTCTGTGATATGTTAACGCTGCGATATTTGATTGCTTGAGATTTTGTAATAAGTGAACAGGAATATCCATTGTTGTGGGAAGTATATTTTTCTTAACAAATAACATATACTGTATTACTGCATTTTCTTCCAAATTATTTTTGACGTTTTTGTTTTTGTACCCTTTTGTGTGTTTATTGTTTTTTATAAATTTTTTGTAATTCCTGGTTTTTGTTCAATAAACTTATAACTAATGTATTTTGAATTTCATGTTTACTCACTGATACGTTTTTATGAAGTGATTTTACTTCCTTGTTCCATAAGGAAATGGAAGTATGGTGATGGCGAAAAAAATCGTGTTCGAGATAAGGGCTGAATCTGATTGTACTACCCTCAAAACGTGAAGAAAAGCCATTTTCCGAAAAGTGTATGTGTGTTTGTTTGCGTGTCTGTCTGTGTGTATAATTTTTTCTACAGCCGAAATTGAGAAAAAACTATTCAATTACAGTTCGGCTCACACGAAGTCAGCAACTTCCACCTGCTTCCTGTACATGACACACTCAAATCGAGAAAGATAGCCAAAACTACCCCCCACCCAACATTCGAATTGAGAAAATGCGGATCGTTTGTTATCACAGATTCTAATCCGCTTAACCTCCTAAACAATAAAGACCTGTTGGAAATGATATCTGGCATGGAACGTTTGTCGGGGTAACCTAGAGTAACAGAGGTTATTAACATTTTACTTTCAGAATATTTATTAATTATAATGTTTTGACAACAGTGATAAGGTTGAAATTTTGACGTCTCAGCAGCAGACAGTGGAAAGGTTCAAGAAAAAACTAAGACATGGCTGTCAAACGTTCTGCTGTATAATAGCAGCAAATTTAATTATTCATTTAACACATATCCATAAAAGTAAATAAATATGTGGATTGGTTATGCTTTTTATTTGTATGTAACGTGTACAACTAAATAAAAGAGCATATACTTTATTTTCTTTAAAGTTGACGCTTGTAGATATGAATGCTGTCTGCTTTTTCCCTTTCAGAAATAAAGTCGGGGGAAGGAAGAGAGTGATGGTGTGAGGCAAAGAGAAGGAGAAGTGTGTGTGTGTGTGTGTGTGAGAGAGAGAGAGAGAGAGAGAGAGAGAGAGACGTTCACAATGACACTACAGACATACCTTACTAAATATGAGTTATTTCCCCTTTCCCCGCGTCACGCACCGCCTTCATGGAGGGTAAGTTTCTCAATCTGAGTGTTGATGACCGTTTATTGATTAGTGAACTTTTTCCAACCTTTCTCGCGGTCACAAAATATTTCTGAATATTTTGAAGATTCTTATGTGAGAAGACTCACACTCACATAGGATCCCAAATAGATAGTTCCCTATGAAAATGTTTTTAAAACTTACAACCGTAGTTTAAAAAGTGAAGAGTAAGTATTTTTATCGGTTCCTGCGACTGGGCTTGGGTGATTAGACTACTTTCTTGTGTCATGACTGACATACCGGTACAGTTTTTATCCGTATGCAAATTGTAACGATGGCCCGATCGATTCCTTTTCATGCTGGCAAAGCAGGCATTACATATCGCTGAGCTAGTTACAGTGATAATAACATTCAGCCAGACTAAATTTAATATAAACTAACTTATATCCTATGGTTGTAAAATATTAATACATAACAACCAACCCGAATACAATCTAATATCATAATATCACAACGAATTTCTGAAGCAATTGTGTTGAAAAATAACGCAAAATTAGTAGTTACTGTCCAGACCTGACACGAAAGCACGGCATTCCTAGTGTCTAGGCCTATATATAGAGAAAGCAAAGCCAAATGCTTTTTTCGACATGTAATATATATGATTTTTCAGTTCTGTAATGATAGGGTGTTAAACACTTGAGATGTGTGAGATTACCACAATAAATCTTAGGTATGTAGCCTAAGTAATTATTGCTCGTTAATGAGCCTGCCTAGTCGACGTTCACAAGGTCTGCCTTCCGTAAGTACTCCCGTGGGTGATTGGCAGGAAGTCTGTTATAAACATTCATAAATATTGAAACTCGCTTACAACAGTTCACTACACAGTAACAAAAACAGTTTAATGTATGTCCTTAGAGCTGAAAAATATCCTTGTTGAGTCAGTGTGTTGAAGTTTCCTATTTAGTGGTTAATTTAATTAATCTTAGAAGCATTTCATTAAATTGTTTTAAAAATTTCATTTTTTCTTTAGCTAACATTCAATTGTTAGTTCAGCAAAATTTTGCAGTATTATAATATTTTATTATTATTAATACTGTTATTTTTAACAGACTGTCTAGAATTTTTTGGTCTTGCTCATTTTGTAATCCTAATGAATTATTTCCGGTAACTAAAGTTAAAGAAATCTCATACCTGTCCACATTGCCACTATATACGGATTATTGTGAAGGAGTTGCGTGGAAATGCGTTGACATATTCTGAGACCTGTTCGCAGCGTATAGTGTCTCAATATCGCAACAACAAAGCTCTTAATATCACAAAACTACATATAGTAATTTTAGAAAAAAACGATCAGTTTCATAGGTTATTCTCAAACTAAGTTATCATATGTTTAAGTTATATACATATATACAACTTAACTACTTTTGTTTTCGTAGACATATCTGTCTGAACAGTCGCATTATCACATAGTAACCACGATTAACAATCTCATAATTTAAGAACCAAATACAAGTTTTTATTGAAATTAAGTGAAAAACTGACTGTTGACTGAAAATGATGGGTTGATTACATTAAGACGTTCCGCAAGACAATCCCGGGCAGGAATCCAACTGTTTTTGTAACCAAGGAGGGAAAAGTAAACAGTAAACAAAGTTTTCCTGGATGGGAGGGCCTAAATAAGAAATGAAGGAAATCAGGTAAACATTTTGTCCCAGGGTTATGACAATTATTATAATGATATGCTGTATAGTTCGTACTTTGTCATGATATTATCAGTATTTATAGTGGCTTCGAACATTTCCGTAATATCCTGTGATTTAAGAAATTGTCAGCTGATCAGACCAAGATGGAACATGAGTGGTGATGATAATGACAATTCATTTAGTTGGCATTTATTTTTCTACTTAGTTATTACCAAAAGTCTCTTGAATTATTCTATTATATTTCTATCGAACAAAATATGAGTAAACTCTAATAAAAAAAGAATAAAACACAACTGTTCGGACTAGAATTCAAGCCCGAAACATATGTGTAATTTAGTATAAGTGTAATTTAAAATAACGTAATACTAAAGCAATATATAAAAAGAGTGAAACTCAACCTCTAAAGGAAATATAAAATAACAAAGTGTAAACGAATGTCATCACGGATTCCACGAAACTTATCACCTCTCACTGCTTATGCCAGGAATATTCATTTAATTCGTTTCAATTTTTGTTATAAACACGCACCTCTCGCTTTTCATTAATTTTTATGAGTTCCTGATTAAATGTTATTACCTTACTATTCAGCTCCTTTGTTGGCGGTTACTGCAACAATTATCGATTTGTAAGTGTTTTTGGATAATTTACCTTCTGAGAATGTTGAGTAAAGTGCCTCTACGCAACACAGAGCTACAGTCCTTGGACTTGGTTCTAATATTCAATGTCGTAAGTTAACATTGTCACAGTTACAGCTCCGTTAAATGTTAAATGCGTTTTAACGGACAACAAAATATTCAAACGCACTTATATAACCATATACGTTGTAGCACAACGAAGTTTTTACCTTGTTCTACAAAATAAGATAATATATGAAAGGAAGGGAAGAAGTCATCTAGAAGGAATAATATCAACTTAAATAAAAATTAACAGAAAAGTATTTACAATTATAAATAAAAGAACTTAACAGAACTAGAAAAGTTGATTCAAAGGAATTATATGTAGTCAAAATATAGCCATAAAGTGTTGAAAAATAAATAATAAGAGTATCATATCAGTATAATAATAAGTAGACCCAGTAAGATATGGAGTAGTGAAGAGTAATAGCCCAGTACAAATAAATGAACATGACAATTAGCAAGATATGTAATAATAATGAATAATAGTTTGGAACAAATACAATAGAAATGACAATTTTTAAAATAAGGAACAGTAAGGAGTAATAGCCCAGGACTAATGAATTAAAGGGAAATAATAATCCAGATACCCAAAAAGATCTATTATAAAGACAAAAACCTCTAGAGCACCAAATAAATAATTCAAAAGAAATAAAATTATATCAACTATACCAATTTAAATGAAAAGACTAGCCCAAATAAGAGAATCCAATACATATAATTAAAAATGATGTAAAAACTTATTATAGTTAAAATAAATGTGATTAAGGGGAACACCAAAAACAAGTTTAAAAAAAAAGGACAAACAAAAGACAATTATTCATGTAAAGGTTTAATGTATTTATTTTTATAATTATTTTATGTTATTATTGTTTGTGAATACCATACAAGATGTGTTGATACTAGTAAATGCTAGATGTTAGAATGTAAGAATTTATTGTATTTTAATCATGTTAATTAATGTTATATTTTGTAAAGTAAGGAAAGGCAAATTAATAGTTCAAACAAACCAGAAATAGTGGATCAAAAAATATGAAACTAATAAGATGAATTAATAATAACTTTGCTAGGAAAATTGGAAATTAATGACCAAGACAAATTCAAATTTGACCATATAAATCTAATCAAAGAATTCAAGTTAATAGAACCTAGACTTATTTGATGTAAATTACCCTATTCAATATACATATACATTATCATAATAATAACCACGACCTATAATGGTAATGAGAGGAATCAACATGTGAAATTGACTTAAAATAGATGTTTGTACCAGGAAAGGCCATAATCAGTAAAGTGTACTAGTAAAATGCAAATAATTAGTTAAATGTTTAAAATAATAGCCAGATGTAAATTAGGTAAATTACAGATATTTAATTAGGAATCGAGTGAAAAATAAATTGTAACATAAAACATATTTTAAACCATGTAATAGGTAATTCTGTAAGTCAAAATAAGGCCTACAGATAAATTTCAAATATAAATTTCAAAAAATTAACAGAAAAGTATTTACAATTATAAATAAAAGAACTTAACAGAACTAGAAAAGTTGATTCAAAGGAATTATATGTAGTCAAAATATAGCCATAAAGTGTTGAAAAATAAATAATAAGAGTATCATATCAGTATAATAATAAGTAGACCCAGTAAGATATGGAGTAGTGAAGAGTAACAGCCCAGACAAATAAATGAACATGACAATTAGTAAGATATGTAATAATAATGAATAATAGTTTGGAACAAATAAAATAGAAATGACAACCAATTATTATCCAATTAAATATATATTATTTGTAATTAACACACACATTGTGGGTTTTATTACAACGTATTATATGAATGTTAGCGTTATAACGATAAAATGTCTAAATAAAATTTTTTTTTGGTAAGTGGACGTTGTAACTAGGGTTGCTGACAGATATACAAAGGTATACGATGGCTCGGTAACATGTGTTGTCCAAGACAAAGGAAGACAGGGTTTAGGCGAACAATGCCTCTGTCGCAGCAGCTGTACGGTGAAGCGAATTGCGGGTGACGCGCAATGACCCAAGAGAGACAAAGGCGAAATATATCGCTAAGAAGAGACAATAGATCGGTGACGAGGCGACATAGCGACGCTATCCAAAAGACAATTAGCCACATGCGTCGAGCTACACACCAAAACGCAGTGTTACATTGCTACAATAGACAGGAAAAGCCCGGCTTGAGTAGACAATACGCTTGCACAATGAACGAACGGCGGGACGTCCAGCCTTACCAGAAGGGTATGCGACGAAGGAAGGCTTGGAGAGCAAAATGTAGCAGCTGTCTGGAATACTCGGAATTGACCACACTCGTCGTGGGAACGACTAGGAGAAACTAGTAGACAATACGAGCAATTGGTCACGGGTAAGAAGCAGGATACATGGTGAACAAAAGAGCAGATGAGAGGGCCATACAGCAATTAAAAGCACTTTATCTAAAAAGGGCAAGTACGCCAAAATACAAGGGTGATAGACAGCCGTGAAATTGGTCATCCGACTCAAACGATGGGTGGAGCCAACCAGGAACGTGTAAGGGTAGGGAATAAGGAAGCCTATCAGAGTCGAGAATTGAGGAGAATGTCCCTACAAGAAGTGGTTACCAAGGAAACGAACTGGAGGAACGAATAAGAAACGAAGGGAGATGAGAATCTAGAGTGTTAAGGCGGAGTTTCCACCAGAAAACAAACGAAAGCCAATAGAAGCGCAGAGGTTGAGAAGTTAGTGGGATTTTGGGGGTATAAACTAGAGTGTTGACCGCGAGCGGGGGTCTTAAGTTTTTATTCTTATACCGGAGAGTATGTTCTCTTAGGGTCTGAAGTCTTGTTTTATAGATCAGAGAGTATGAACGCTGGAGTTGTATATCGGAAGTCTTATATCTTATATCTAATAGCCGAAGTCGAGAGGCAGATATCAAGAGTCGTATAAGTTATATATCGGAACTGACGGGAGTGCGGATGTCGTAACGGAGAAAAGTCGTATCGGTTGAAGAATCGGTGTGAGTACGAACAGACGAGAATCGGAAGCCGGTAATGGAACTTAGTGTTTTTTAAAAAACATGACGAAGTATAACTAAAATCGACTAACTATTTCTTTTATGAATTTGCTAACTGCTATAATTTTTTTATTGTTCGACTAAGCTTTTCGTCATTACTGACACCTTCAGGTCTTAAACAACGAAGAATAATTTAAAATAATTTAAACAATAATTTGAATTTAATATTAACCAATAATTTAAACATTTGAATAATTTAAACAATACGAAGAATAAAATCGACTAAGTTGGTCGTCTTGAGTAATATTATTATCAAGGACTTTAACGGAACAGAAGTGCTGTAAAATGTGTAAGAGATAGACAAAATGCCGAAACAGTGATAGTAAAAGAGATAAGTAGAGAACTAATTACAGTCATGAAATTAGAGACAATAATAATTATTAACACCATTAAATATAAACAAATGTCGTGTTAACAAAGTAAATCCACGGAAAAACAGTGTGAATCAAATCACAAAGCATACAACACGTAGTATATTTCAAGAAATCCTTATCATACTCAGAATAATGTAATGACACTTGAGTAGAACATTTCAGCAAAATTTAGAATTATCAAATAACATGTACTAAATTCGAAAGTCCAATCACCAGAACTAAACCAAAAGTTATATACATTTGTGTCGGAGTGCGAGAAGAGAAGTGATAAGTGCGAGTGCATGCTACGAGGTGATAATGCCAGCCGCAAGGATTTCCAGAAACCTGGAGACACAAGGAAACAGGATGACAGCGCAGAGGACTTTTCGCCATTGAACGGATTAACATACATCAAGTAAATTTTATATTCATGCACTACTAATTAAGTATAACACTGTCTGTAAAATCTGAAAGAACTCATAAGTAATAATGTTTAAAGAAAGTAATAACTAGTAGCTAGTCAGGGTAAATTCATAAGATAACTATTACAGATGATGGTAATTGATATCCAATCTTCATGAATCCATTTATTAAGAATTGTTTAATATAGAATAAAATGTATAATAATGATGGTTAAAGTATAATAAGTATCTAGATAAAGGGTATAGGAAAGTAAGCAAGTGTTAACAAAATAATAAACGATAGATTGATGTAATCAGTAAAATTGCAAGATATATGTTGTATTTCTTTTCAGGAGAATAAGTAAGTGAAGTCAATGCTATTAATTGTTATAAATTAAGTAAGTGACATCAATGCTATTAAGTATAATAAATTAAGTTAACCTTACAAAGCCTTGTGTATGTTGTCAATTATTTGAAAACACCTAAAGATAAAAAATTAGTATATAACATCAAAAACTTTATTAGTTATATTTGACGCCCACACATTTGGCGCACACACTATAATTGTTCAATTTGGCACCACAACCAGGTGATAATTAATTAAATAGAGTCATTAATTAATAAATTAATTAAATTAAAAGAGCAATAAACACCAATATTGTTAGATTTGGCGTCCCATCACGCGGGACATAGATAATAAAAAATAAACAAAATTTAATTATACACATTAATCGTAACTAATAGAAATAAAGTTACAATTTGGCGCTCCAGAAAGCGGGGCGCATCTTTTAAGTAATAATTTGGCGTCCACCGCTGGGCGTAAAAGGGAACAACTCCTTTTATAGTTACAGCGTTAAATACGCAAATACTAGTAGCAAAACAGTAACAAGAGGAGAAACGATTAGACAAAGAGAACAATAAACCCTTCATAAGGACGGATATAGCAGTGAACATTCAAGCGTAAAGAAGAAACATGATATAATGAGGATGTAGAGGAGGTGTATCGTCTGTCTATGATCAGCTGTTAGCGTGATCCGCCGGTAGCCTTGGAGGACTGCACAATTTATGCACCTTCCTATTCTTTTTTATGGCACTACTATTGTGACTCACGACTAACTGTTTACAAACACATAGGGCACGCCGCACGTGTCCCGGCTGAAACCCTAATAAAGTACGTGATTTGTGAACGTCTGTTTGTCATCGATACGTACACGTGTATGGTACATGCGCACGCGTACCTACACAGATGTAGGTGTACGTATGTGTTATGTGTCACTTGAATATATTACGTCAGTATCCACGAGAGCAGTACAACGCTATAAATCCCATAGTTGTCGAACGTAACGCCACGCCTGTATAAGGGTATTGAACGTCTGACGTTTCCTGATTTCAATCAATCGCGGAACGAGGATCGATCGACTAGAAAACTTTATAGTTTCCTTACCTCATCCCGTGATTCTGCAATCCTTGCAGAATCATTGACTCATTTTAAAGCGTTAAATTAATTCGTATTTTTGTTTTTCTTTTCCTGTCCCTTACATTACTTTTTAATAAAGAAAATTAACATTTCTCAAAAAGTCTTACGCTCGTCATTTTCTAAATTCCAATCTATTCTTATTATGAAAGTTTTGTCAGCGTCTTCTCTTCTCACATTTTATTCACCTCTTTTTACATCTAGTCACGTTCTATTCACCTAACAAATTTGATATGTCTGAGCAATCTTTTGAATTCCTTGTTCGCTGTGGTCGGGAAGCTTCCACTTTCCTTTAGCGTATTGTTTGTTTTCACGTTCCTTCCTTATGCCAGTAATCTTTCAGCTATTCTTTGAGTCTGTGATAGTAATTATTATTATATACTACGTAAGCGGTATACTATTATCATTTTCAAAATAAGTGTATATCAAACATTTATCTTTTTTAAAACTATATGATTCTATTTATAAATTTGATGTTCATTCCTTCCTTTCATAAATGTTTTTAACAGTGGCAACGCTAAACGTTGTTAAAACCCTTTTGTCATTATGAATTAAGAAATCAAATTCATTAAACTTATAATTAATATTAGACCTATTTTAATTACTTTTTCTGTTGTTATTATTATTAACATTATATCAATATTAGCATTTGTTTATGTTTTGGGGGTCCGGTAACTAAGGCCTTAGCCCAACAACATCTACCAGAATTGTTGCTTGATTGGATGTCTTCCTCTCACCGACATTCTAGTTGACTCAACGAAAGTGAAAAGTCGTACACACTAAGACGCAAAATGACATTTTCAAATCCCAAACAGTAATCTTGCTGCTTTTAGGAAGGACAGAGTTCTGTCGATCGCTAACTGTTCGTTTTCGGGATCGCTAACTGAGATCTTCTTTCGGGCTACCTGTTACTCTGTGTCTCTGCCACAGTTCTGTACTACAGTCTTCAATTAAGTATATGTTTCACTGTAGTGCTATGTTGGTGCAGATGGGTCGTGCCTGTCCTTGTAGGATGTAAGAAGACGTCAAGTCAGTGTCCTCATTTCGTAGTCCGGTAATTCAGACGTCTTCACGACGACTGCCATTTCTCATTTACGGACGCCCTACTTCAGGACAGAAAGTTTGGTCTGCTGTGCATTCCACACCTCCTGCCACACATTACGAATGGTGGTTGTGGTAGCTACTTTTGCGTTGTATGGCAATTTCATCGGCTTGTGGACAGTTTGTAGAGTGTCTAGCTGCAGCGCCAGCTTCTCCATTACCTTCAATACCTTCATGACTCGGACACCAAAGAAAAGTAAAGGATGAAGTTGAATCAAGGTCATCTAACGCATGGCATAGCGCCATTAACTGCTGAAATAAAGAATCTACTGTGCTCGGATTGTCCAAGACAGAAAACATTAAATGCGTACAGATAACAACTTTTCTCACACCTCGGTGTTCAAAGACACGAAGAGCTTGAAACACTGTATACAATTCAGCTGTGCATGACAAACGTACTACCCACTACACTCCCCGTTTTCGAGCGATCAGTATAGACAGCAGTATGGTATTCGACGTATTCCTCCAGGACTGATCTAAAAAGGAGTTTCACTTCACTTGGGTGGCACAATTTCCTGCTTCTACTGGCGATTTGGTTTGTGAAGTAGACAGGAATGTGCACTTGCACTTGGACCGTTGATGCCTGGCTGTTGTAGCTGGGCTGTTTCGAACGCACGGACGACATAATATAATCTCGCAAGTGTGTTGTTCGCAATCAACATGTAGTTCATGTGACTCGTAGTGCTATTATTTTAGCCACATCTCTCACCAAGAGTAAATAACGTCGAAAATGTAATGATGTCATTCCCGCTTCACAAAATAATCTTTGTGCCGGACTAGTGCGGAGTTCGTCCTCTGTAGCACAGCGTACCCCAGTACTGTGAATAGGATGTATCTTTCTCAAGCACGACCTCCCGGCTGAAGAGTACACCGAGCATCTGTAATGCATTTCGGATGGCACTAACGCGGTGTACAAGCGCAATGAAATTTCTCTATCGGTTCCTCAGGTCTTATGGAAGATGCACCTAATGGCATTTAGTGAGGATTTGCACTCGGAGCCAGTTCATCCACATGCGCATTCCACGTTAAGCGTCTGTAGAAATTTAAGCCCAAAAATTCGATTTCAGGCTTATAGTGGAACTGAACACCGTTTATGGTTAGCATCGGGTCCAGGTACCTTCCTCGCTTGCGACAGAAGTGGACACAGGTTATCTTTTTCTCCGAGGAAGAAAAACCTATACTGTTAGCGTTTTCAACCAACGTGTCTATAGCGCCTTGCATTTTACGTTTAATCATTGTCATTTCTTTAGCCGAGTAGAATAGTGCAAGATCGTAAACGTACAAGCTCTTCCCAACAGACATTTCGATACTCTCAAATTTCCCGTTGATGGCTGTAATAAAAAACGTACCGTTCAACGTGTGATACTTGCGGTACTCCATTTTCCACTCTCTCCAGTAATTTTCCTAAACAGCACGGCAACGATACTGGACGACAGTTCTCTGCTTTAAAGGAATCCTTTCCGGCCTTCAGAAGCCGGATGACGATCGCCTCTTTCCGTCGTGTAGCGTGGGCCCTTTCGGGCGTAATACGGTGCCAGTAGTGTATCCATAACTATTTCCGGCAGTTGACGTATAATGTTGTAAGGAATGACGTACGCTTCCGTTGCAGTGTCGCTGGCAGCGCGGGGATAGCGGACTGTAATTCCCTCCTCGTGAAAGGTTTTGTACCCTTCAGTTTCGAGGCCAATACCCTGTTCGGCTTCAGCTTTTCTTGCGAGGAAATCGAGAGGATAACTTTCTGTACTACTGACCTCGGCATATTGCGTAGCCAGTGTTTGTAATTTCATCGGGATTGCATATCAATTCACCACCGTGCTCTATACATGCGGTAGACTTAAACATTGATGTGCCAGCAACTGCTCTGATCTTCGACCATACTTCTGTCACTGGGGTCGACGGTGTTGTAGTTGTGACGTTGTTTTCCCAGTTTAACTTTTAGCAGCAAGTATTGTTCTCCGAGCGGCAACTTGGAGTCGCTTAAAAGTGATGCGATCGTCTTCGGTCGGTGCTCGTTTGTACCTATTTAAGTCTCGTTGCTGCTCTCTTATTGTGTCTCTTACAACGGTGTTCCACCATGGTATCGGTGTCCTGGATGAACGATTACTTTCACTAACACCTCTATCCAAGTGATACAGCGGCCATGAAGCCTGTTCAATCAGCACGGTTCACGCGCCATCTTTTCACGGGCATTCAAAGTTGTTATGAGCACTGGGAAATGGTTGCTTCCGTGAAGGTCTGGGAGCACTCTCCATGACAGAAGTGAAGCAAGACTCGAGGTACACAACGAAAGATTGATAGCAGAGAAAGTGCCATTTCCAACACTAAAATGTGTGCTAACGTCTGTGTTTAAAAAAACAAGCGCATTGTTTAGCAATACATATTTAATTCTTAATCCAGCGCTGTTCGTCCTATAACAACCCCAAGTGGGACTATGGGCGTTGACGTCCCCAAATAGAGATGGTAGCTGCTCGACCAGATCCTGTAGATCTGCCGCTCGCCATGTAAAATCTGGTAAATATACCAGATCGTCGTCTTCAGTGGCTGTAGTACACTCATAGCTACTGAGTGTAGAGGCATAGCAAGTGGAATGCGTGTTGCTAAGAAATATAGCAACATCTCCCTAGCTCTGATGTGTGGTGTAACACCACAGCGGAATGTGTCATATGCCCTCACACCTATTAAAGAGTTCTTGTGTGCTCAAATATATTTCCTGCAAGTACACACACATTGGTGTCCAGTACCATATTCAGTTCGCTATAATGCGAAGCACAACCATTAATATTTCACTAAAGGATGCTCTCCATGCTGGATGTCGAAGAAGCAGTTCCTACAGACCGTGCTTACTTCCTAGGTATCTCTTTTGACCAGCCTTTCTTTGTTCTTTTGTAGATTGCCGGGCTCAGCCAGGTCACCGAGGACGGTGAAGTTGATGTTGTTATTATTATTGTTGATACTATTATTATTACAATTATATTACTATTACCACTGTTATTATTATTATTACTATTATTATTATATTACTGTATTATGGAGTGCTTCACGGACTTAATATAATGTATATGACTAGGTAATTTGGGCTAACTCCATTCGTTGGTAGGTTCATATAGTCAGTTTAGGAGATGTACGGTAGTTGCTAATCTGTACTTTGACAGCTTTGATATCTTTAATGATAAAAATAAATTTCTCATGTTGTGAAGAATGAAATTATTCTATGCACTGTCACGTTAGTCTTAGTATTGAATTGCAATACAAATTAGTTCAATTAAATTTTTTATATTTCTCTTCTATCATGTCTTTAACAAAGAAAACTGAAAACACCACAAATTGCATGTAATAAAGGTTTAGTATCGTTTCAACACACTTTTACCCTGATCGAATGGTTGCTCGACACTTGGAAGAAGATTTATTAATATTTGAATTTAATAAATAAATACTTGGTATAGTTAAATAAGTACTTTATTTTTCCTGACAATTGTTTCACCAGTGACGGCAGCTTCAGAGGTTAGATTTAAACTGAGAGATTTTAAGTTTATGTAAGCCGGGGGAGTTGTGGAGGTAGTGTATAATCAAGGGGGCAGCTGGAAAATCATCGGTTGCGTATTCTGCTGTTTGGAACAAAATAAAGGACCGTTACTGGATAATTATAAATCATATACTATTCGCTTTTGTGTGAAGACAGTTTACAAGTCAAACTACGTGTCACTTACACTAATGTAAATATACATAAAATATGTATAGTACAATTACTTGGCGATTATAAATAACACACGGTAAACTTTTGTGCAATGGCGTAGGCCACTGGAAGCGCGGAGCGGATTTATTTCCGAGGCACCCTCCCTTAAGACGGGTGTTTATTTCTAGGTAACACATAGCAAAAACACTTTACTGTTAGTGATAAATTATAACTTTCACTGGTGAACACTTACGTTTCTTAATGTCCTCGTACGTTTCGGTGTGCTGTTCGCACAGAATATTCTGTATTTAAACCTCGCTGAAGAAGATGAACAGCACACCGAAACGTACGAGGACATTAAGAAACGTAAGTGTTCACCAGTGAAAGTTACAATTTATCACTAATATTAAGTGCGTGAATGAAGAGGATGAACCACCAAAACAACTTTACTGTTACAGCCTATATTTATTGTCTAACTACTGTGTTGATACATCTAGTTAGGAAACTTTATAAGAATCTGTAGTAATGTTTGAAATAAAAATCCACTTTCATATTGTAAATACAAAGTTTAAAGAAATAATAGAAGTAGTATTATTTGTAGACTGCTTTAAATTATTACAATACTTCATAATATACAATAAACTTACATATTGCAAAATTTAACTTTGCTGCAAACAATACTTGGCAATTTTTTTTCAAGTCAGTGAGCAGTTTTAGTGCAATAAGTTAAACTTTATAAAATGGCCGTTTTCTAGTTTTAGTCTCGGAAAATTTTCGTTCGTTCCAGTAACGAGATTTTAAATAAACTGTTGGTGTCCTGGAATGTTAAATATTGTTCACTGGTGTAATCTCTTTAAGCTTAAGCCTACATGTTATCGCCCGGTATTTCACTCCGCCGTTTACATTTTCGTATCGAGGCACGGCCTTCTTGAGTCGCTGCTGCTGCCGTTGCCGTCCATGCTGTTTGGTGTTCAATTCCGACTGAGTGGTGACGCATTGACGCCAGGTAGAACTGACGCTTCTCTTTTAGTATGAATATATTTCTAATAATAAACTTTCCTTTAAATTTTTTTGTTTAATACGGTATCAGAAAAATATCTGTAAACATTTTATGAGGTAGGGTTGTAAGGTATTTTTCAAAATAATACGAAAAAATCTTTGGAATGTATTGAATAAATTCTGGATCTCTCCTAGTGTTGCGTTTCAGGAAGTGACAATATAATGTTTGCAAATGAATTAAAAAATTATCAGTTTATCGAGGTCCGCCCCCCCTTTGTCCGCTGCTGTTTGTGTCTAATTTAAGTAACCAATTTACAAATAAAAGCAATGTGCAAGTCTCAGTAAAATGTAATATATATATATATATATATATAATTGTATAATATTAAACTAATATAAATAAAACAGATTTAAATGATTAACTGAATTAATGTTGAAACTGTCCTCTTTATAAACAATGTGTATATATTTGACTGCGAGGAATTTGTGTCTAATGCAAATATGTATAAAATATGAATAATACAATTACTAGATGATTATAAATAACATACAGTAAGCTTTTCTGTCTAATTTACAGTAACCAATTTGCAAGTAAAACAATACGGAATTCCCAATATAATTTAAAATTCTTATAAACACTTGTACCCTGTTCCTCTTCTGATCCTAATAGGTGGATCTGCTGGCTATTCTCTACAAAAAAAGTATTAATTCTTAGCTTATCTTAATATAAACATTCCTGCTCGGCAAGTCAGTCGGAAGACATGCTAAACTTCTCAATCCTAATAATGAGACTCATTTCGTAAATCTTGCGAGCATTATGAACGTTGAAACAGTCGTTCTTGGGATCGGTTTTCACCGCAGATAATAAAGCTTTCATTGGTTTACAATGTGCAATTAATTAAATTGTGAATTAATTGAATAATTACTTTAATTATTTATTGATTAACAAATGATATCCTTAATAAGCCTCGCGATTGGTATCGCCATTTACATTGATATCAGTTAACAATTAATATTGTGAATTCAATTAAATCACTGAGCAAAAAGACTCTTAGAAAATTAATTTATGTTTTCAAAGATTAATTCAACATGTGGGTTATCTGTAATAATGAACGCATGTGTAAGATCAACTTAAATAACTAATTTATTATTCATTCATAACAAACATACAAAAACATTACATTTATACATATAAAAACGTCGTTGCACCTGTAAATACATACATATTTCAAAAACAAGTCCTAGTTTATATAATCGCTGAAAAAGACATACATACATAAATCATAGAATACAACACTTCAAATACTAATTATTGATGCGTTCATTAATCCCAGATAGTCTTTGTTAACATATTCGTTATTTATAACTTTTAACTCTAATTGTATTCATTACATTTATTTATAACTTCCCAGGGTAGGAATTCTTTGAAAGAATCAGGTCAGTAGTAGTTACTTAAAAAAATAATAAATTAATAATGGTTACTTGAGATTTTTATAATATCCATTTAGTGTTCAGCGATGTCCGGTCCTTGTGGAGATGAAGACAGAAAGACACATCTTGTTGACTGCCGTCGATAGCACAAACACTGTATACACCCACGAGAACTCGCGTCGAAATAGAGTTGTGTAAATAAGTAATGGATTTTGTGTTAGTTTGAATAATTCATTCTAAAATAAGTGTTGTATGTTCATTTTGCAACATTAATGTTTATGTCCGTTCGTCACTTATTTCACTTTCTATCAATGTATGTATGATTAGATTAGTTCGTTCAAATATTTCATGTTCTATTATGTTTAATGTGATTTAGTAGCACTGACTAATTGTAAGTTCGTCTATTTTGTACAATACACAAGTAATGATATTTGTACGTGTCGAGATTGTATTGTTCACTTTGATTGGTTACTACATGAGTCCGTTAAATCGCACTTTGAATTCCACTATTAGAAAATCACTAAGTCCGAATATTATGACATGACGATGTCACTAAGTCTGTTAATTTATATGAAACTGAAAGTTACTGAGATATACTGGCTTGAAAGTTTAAAATATACTAGTCGCAAAATTGTAATATACTAGCCACTTGAAGTTCCAAATATACTCGCCTCGTCCCTGTGTTAGACACATAGTTTTATCAGCTTGCCCCTACTCAAATTTTGTCTTCTGGACTGTCCACGCCTTTTCTTACTTGTGATAGGTGAGCTCATAGTTTTCTCGGAATATTTCGTCTCACTACACCAGGGTTTTTTCGGTTTCTATCTCCTGATACGCTTTTGCTTTTGGTTGCTATAGAAACTGTCCTCTCCACCGGTGTTCTTCGCAAACGTTGTACTCTGATAGGTTGTCAGACATCCCCAGATTTGTCCTGTTCGAACGTTGACCTATTTCGCAGAATTTCTAGCTATTAAGCGCCTGTCGATCACTCTTTTGTGTGTGGATATACGCTGTGTTTTTCTAAGTTGCCTTCATCTGTTCTTGGGTCCTTCCGAAGTATTGTTCTCTCTTACACCCCTTTTTTGTAACTATTAATAATTCTTGACATATGTTGGCTGGTGAAGACACCCTAACTTTCTACTCGTAAATTGCGTCTGATACTTAGACGTTACCTCCAGCTGTGTAGCTTGGCTAGAGTCCTGTCAATTATCCACTTCATACATTGTTTCTTAAAGTGCTGTAACGCTCCTTTGTAAACATCTTGTCCCCTTTTTTTGCAGTACCTCGTATTCTGACGTAACCTGACTGAACGTATGCCTTAATTCTCAGTACACGTGTGAGTGTCCTCGCCTGCTTTGTCTCGACTGTCGTGGGTAATAATTTTTAACTAAACTTCCCCTGTCATCTCGTACATCCAATTTCTATAGTTGAGTAGAACTTAACGTCTTCCTATTGTCTTGTTAGCGACGCTGTTCTGACATCTTCACATTACGTTTTATTTATTGCATCGACTAGAAGTCGGTGACACAACTTCGTGTGAACAAAATCCGTCGAGGAGAAAATTTGAAATTTTTAAATTTTTGCTCGTTACAGCGTCCTCAATTTTGATTTGATGATGTGACTTTAGGGAACAATTCAAATCCAAATTCTGCGCCCTGTACGTCGCCTCACCATGTTCATCTTCCTCCGGGAGGGATATAACATGTTAACCTACTTTTCATGACTTGTATTACAATTGGTGTACCCCCTTTTAGTTTAATTGCATCTACGAATTTATTGCTAACTATCTGGAATGGTTGAATGCATTTAACATCGTCGTATTTACATATTGATTACGTATAAGTACCTTATCTCTAATCACAAAACAAATCATAAATTCAATGGATGGTATGTACATTAATTAACCAAATAATTCATTTACCTTTTAGAATACTATCCATGCAATATAATATCAAACAAATCAATATTAAATTCAATAGATTTAATGTAACGCTTTACATATAATTAAAGAAAATCTCCTACAATATGTATCTTATGCAGTATAAAAAATCCTACCAACAATTTGTTCTTGAAAATTTTAATTATAATTAGATTGGTGACTGACATATCCGTTACGTTAGTTTTATTTGTATTCATATTGTTTGATCATCTATATACATACACATAATTTTTTTTTTGATAACGAGTTATTTGCTTCGTTCTAACATCAATTCAAATTCCTAACCTATCTATGATGTACATTCACTTTAACGAGATTTATTTGCAATATAGTTTATTAATTCAATATCACTTATTTACTTTTAAGTGTCCCTTTTTTTCACTTTGTTTCAATAATTTATTGCTATTCAAACAAGTTGTCGTAACTAAAATGTTCTTTGTATTCACTACAATAATTCATAAAGAATGTCAATCAAAATATTGACTCACACTTATTATCTAACATGTCATCAGTAATCTAATAACTAAGTAGGTTCTTAAGTTACAATTGACATTTAGATTACATATTTTCTTTATTGATTAAGCCAGCTTGAATGAGATAAGCGCGTCATTAACCCTAACGTAGATGACTTATCTCCCTCAGCTAACTCATTAAGACATGTTCTACCACTTTCTCCTTTTTTCATATCACATTCTGTTCTCTGGCTCATAATACTTCTTCATTTGCCTCACATTGAATTTCCCTCGGATCTTGCTTTCGTCATCGCAGTCGACGAGCTGGTATGTAGCATCCCCAAGAACTCGATGTACCTTGTATGGCCCACAGTATAGTTCACAAAATTTATCAGTCCTTTTCTGGATCGCGTCTGACTGATAATAGGTCCTTATTAAAACCTTTTCACCAATCTGGAACTTAGTAATGATTTTGGATTCATTACACAACTTAGCTTGCTTTTCCATCTTCTCTTTCATCTTTACAAATATTTGGTTGTGGTCAGCTCCTTTAACTTGAAGTATGTCTTTGTCTAGGTATTTTTCCCAAACTCTTGTCGGTTTTTTGCCGAGATGTCCCTCATAGGGTGTTACCTCTATAGTCTCGTGGTACGTCTCGTTAATGCAACTTTCGATTATAGATACATAACGCGACCACTTAGTATGTTGGTCACACACGAAGATCCTGAATAAATTTCCGAGCTGTCTATTAATCCTTTCAGCCAGATTCGCACATGGGTTTCTAATTGCGGTGTATCTTGGTTGAATGTTTAACTCATTTAAGCCGTTCACCCATTTTTTCGATGTGAACTGTGTCCCATTGTCAGTGAGAATCATTTTGGGTCTCCCAAACTCTTCACAATACTGGTGTACCCTCCTTAACGTGGCAGCGGTCGTTGCTCTCCTAAGTGTAAACAGTCGTACGTATTTTGTGAAATTGTCTACAGTAACGAACAAATATCTTACACCAGCGGACGAGACGGGTAGCGGTCCAAAGTAGTCCGTGCTCACTAGGTCACCCCTACCTAACGGGACAATAGCTTTTGTTCCGCCGAACAAGACCTTGTTACATGCGTCTTTGCATTTTTGACACACGTCGCACGTCCTTACGTAATTCTTCACTTTCTTCAACATTCTGTCTATGGTAAAATGTTCTTCTAATAACATTTTTGTACATTTCTTCGAGCCCAGGTGCCCATACATCCTGTGTATTTCGGCGATTACTTCTCCGGATACACTGTTCGGTATGTACAGTTTCCATTCCTTCTTACGTAGTCTATATAATTTCTCGTTAACATATCTATAAAATTTACCTACTTCCTTATCTAAACATTCTTCATTTATCTTATCTATAATAGTCCTAAGTTTAGTATCTTCAAGTTGATATTTTCCAATATCCTTAATTATTTTGCTTACTTTTCTATCCATCTTGATTATTATGTGATTAATTAAATATTCGCACGTATTATCGCTAATTTCTTCTAACGTGGCGTCTCCTGGGTTTCTGCTTAGAAGATCGGCAACAATGTTGTCTTTGCCCTTGCAATGGACGATATCGAACTTGTACTCTTGGATACTTAAAATCCAGCGTGTTATTCGTGAATTATTTAAATGGCATTTGTTCATAAAGGTCAATGACTTATTATCTGTGATAACGGTTAAAGGTTGCCCTAATATATATATATATATATATATACGGAATTTTTCGAGACATCTCACAATACTCAATAGCTCCTTTTCAGTGGTGTAGTAATTTCTTTCTGCACCCTTGAATGTTTTGCAAGTAAATGCTATAACTCCGATTTTTCCTTCCTCGTCCAGTTGATATAGCTGCCCGCCATATGCAAAGTTGCTGGCGTCGCACTGCATGTAGTATCGTTGGTTTATTCGAGGAAACTTCAAGATAACTGTTTCTACAAATAGCTCTTTAACTTGTTGGAAACATTTGTTTAGTTCCGGTGTCCATGTGAATCTATGTCCTTTTCGTAATAATTCAAGTAACGGTCTGGTGGTTTCGGCGTATTTATCCGTAAAGCGGTTATAAAAATTTGTTAGGCCCAAGAAACCCTTTAGTTGCTTTTGGTTTCGAGGTGTTGGAAACTTCATAATTGCGTCAATCTTCTCATCCGTCGTCTGGATTCCTTGCGTAGTTAGACGATATCCAAGGTATGCAATTTCTTGCCTAAAAAATTGCGACTTATCTAAATTGATGGTCAAATTCGCTCTTCTTAAGTTAGTCAACAATAAATCCAAATGTGATAAATGTGTTTCTAGATCTCCGGAATAACATAAGCAATCGTCTACGTAAATGATGGTGTTTTTCTTAACTTCTTCCTCCAATACTGTGTCCAATCCCCTGGTTAGTGCAGCAGAACTGGTACTCAGTCCAAACGGCGTAACTGTGAAGCGATAACATTTGCCTTCATACATAAAAGCGGTGAAATTCCGGCACTCTGGCTTCAGTGGTACTTGCCAGAAACTACTTGTTAAGTCTACGGTGGATAAATACTTCATTTCACTACATCTAGCTAAAATATCGTTTATCGGTGAGGCTCCCTCATAGTCCGGAATCGTCACGCTGTTCACCTTCCTCGCATCCAGACATAATCGTACTCTTCCATCTTTCTTAATAACAGTAACGAGTGGGTTGATATGGGCGCTGTTGCATCGCTCAATGACCCCATACCGTAACATTCGACTTATCTCATCATCCACCTTCCCTTTATATGCTAATGGGACAGGCCATCCTCTCTGGAAGTACGGTGTCCGGTCTGTGACTTGGAACTCGTGAACGTATCCTTCGATCCTTCTGGGGCACTCCCTGAATAAACTTTTATTTCTTACGAGAATTTCTCTTAACCTCATCAATATTCTTTTATCTCCGCAGTCAATGCTCTCCACCTTCTTATCGATGTTTCGCATGATATCTTCGTCTTCTTCTATGTCCACCACCTCCATATGCATAATTGGCACTGTGCACGCTGCTTCGTCAGCCTTTCCTTTTAATTCGATGACCCTTTTTCCCATGTCAATGAGACATCCTGCTTCCTGGAGAAAACTAATTCCTAAAATACATGGTTTTATCAGGTCTGGTATAATGAGGAACACACATTCATACTTACTCCTATCGATATCTATATCACATAATATCTGCTTCCTTATTAATTATGATTTATTGCCTACCGCGCTAATTATTAAAGTATTGGTCATAGGTAAAATTTCATAAGGTGCTATGTTTTGCTTATTTTGATTGAACCAAGATTCCGATAATCCATTGATAACGCTTCCCGTGTCAAGCAGAGCTTGTACCGTAATATTATTGTTAAATTTTATAGTTATTTCTGGACATTTTATTATTCGTTGGACAATCTCCTCGTCATCATCGTATAACAATTCGTTTCTTAAGTCAGGTAGTATTACATTAGTTTGATAACCATCCGTATTGTTGGCTATCTCCTTTACTGTACAAATGAATTTTTTTTTCTTCTTGGCGAGCCGCTTTGGGTTCATTGCTCGATGTCGAAGCACCCTTATTGACAAACTCTGTTGTATTTACGGGTCGCCTCTCCCCAGTGAGGTGCTGTTGTGTGTTTGCGGGCGTTCTCTCACCCCAAGCCTTCTTCTGCGTTCCAGTCGTTTTGTTTGTAAAACTTTCACTTTCCTTGTATGAATTTCTCCCCTCGTTCGTTGTTACATAACTCGACTCTCTGTTATTTCTTGGGTGAATTTGTGTATATTCTATAATTAAAGATTGAAAGTTTGGAATTGTTGTAATTCCTCTCGTGATAACAGCGAGCTGGATCTCACGCCCAAAATGACGCGCGATTTTCCGGATCAACTGTCTGTCTGTCAGAGTAGGTGATAATTGTCTACTTTCCAATAATATGCGCTCTATATATTGGATCGCATTAATTGGACCACGCCAATCAAATCTCCCATATTCAAGATGATCCCGTATGCTGTCTTGCCGTTCTTGTCCCCAGTATTTTTGCGAGAACGCTTCTTTAAATTCTTCAAAATTGGATATTTGGCTTCGTATAACTCTCCACCAAATTCCGGCGTCTAACTCTAAATGTCTACCTATCCACTTAATATTATCAGTGGGGTAGTATAGTTCCTGTACCTCGGACAGCTCCTTAAGAAATTCCATGGGGAATCTGTCAGTACCGTTATATTTGAGGTCGTTGTGGTTAGGTCCATTAATTCGGTTCATCGTGCCACACTCACCTTCCATTAATTGTCTCTGTAGTCTCTCCTGGTTCTCCTTTACTTTTGTTAAATGGCATTTCAATTCTTCTATTCGCGTCGTCTTTTCTTTTGTGGTTTCGTCCAACTTCTGTTCCGTTGAACGCTGTCTCCCGTCGACTTCTTCCAATTTCTGCATCATGTTGTTGTTTGTTTCACCTTGTTCTTGTTGTTTCGTTTCTGCCGTATGGTATCATGTATTTCGGCCTTTAACTCTTCATGCTTCTTATTGGCGTCTTTGACGTGAGCATCAAATTTATTATGAATATTTTTAACTGTTGTTTGGGTATTGTGGATCGCTACCATCCATTCTTGGCGATCGGTTTCTCGTGCTTCCTGTATCTCTTCGTATTTCTTGTTCGCATCTTCTCTCAACTCTCTTACTATATCATCTTGTTTCTTTTATAATTCATTGATCTTCCCTTCCCAGGCCTGCTGGTATTCTCGTATCTCGGACCGTATCTGCGTAAGCTGTTCCGCTGACTGTCGTTTCATCTCTTCCTTATGCTGGTCGAGCTTTTCACTAATTAATCTACTACTTTCTTCTGGTTTCTCTAGTTTTTCGCTAATTAATTTACTATTTTCTTCTTGTTTTCTGCTACTTTCTTCTTGTTTCTCTAGCTTTTCGCTAATTAATCTGTTACTTTCTTCTTGTTTCTCGCTCTGTTGTCGGATAAAATCCATCAACGTTTGTAGACTCACGTCTTCTGGTTTGGACATCTGTCCTCGCGCCCTATCCTCTTGACTCCCTACAGCGCTATTTGGGTCACTAGGTGTGGTGTTATCTTCAGTGTTTACCACACCTAACTGGTTAATAATGTCGAACTCTACGCTATCGGAATTGCTTGCCATCTTTGCTTTCCTACGCGTGATCATTCAAACTGACTTATGACACTAATACTTATTTTTATTTCTTATTTTATAATGCTACTTTGTCTACTTTTACTACTGCCTGATCTTTGCCAAACTTGTACATATCAAATACTTTTATTACTACGTATCATGCCGTGCGGTTGGGCGCCATTTAATACAATGTGCAATTAATTAAATTGTGAATTAATTGAATAATTACTTTAATTATTTGTAGATTAACAAATGATATCCTTGATAAGCCTCGCGATTGTATCGCCATTTACATTGATATCAGTTAACAATTAATATTGTGAATTCAATTAAATTACTGAGCAAAAAGACTCTTAGAAAATTAATTTATGTTTTCAAAGATTAATTCAACATGTGCGTTATCTGTAATAATGAACGCATGTGTAAGATCAACTTAAATAACTAATTTATTATTCATTCATAAATTATAATCATACATATAAAAACGTCGTTGCACCTGTAAATACATACATATTTCAAAAACAAGTCCTAGTTTATATATTGTAACTAAATTGTTTGTTACAAATTTATATATTTCGTGTTTAGATTTAAAAATAATGTTTGTGTTAAAAAAAATTCTGTTTATGAAAATTTTTTTATATATATTATATAATTAATTAAAAACAATTAATTAATTGTGTTCTGTGGTGTTCTGAATCGTTTATTTATTGTTTTAATTGTTTTATTGACTTTTCAGTATTTTTAAATTCTCTCGCCACTTGATAGATTCGTCTCCAAGAACAATCGATTTGTTTACTTTTCTTATTTGGAGGTTATCTTCCCTCTTCGTGGTGAGATCCTGGTTGTTACTTCTATTAAATTTAATTATTATATTATTTATATTCTAGGAATGAAAAAACTGTGTAAGTATGGAATAAATAAGAAATTTTATTAACAATTCAATATCTTTTGACTCTTTATCGATTTGTCAATCGATTCTCAGGGTGTTGTTTTATCGTACAATTATTTATATCAGGATTCTTTTAGCAGTTATTTTATGGTAAGTCAGAGAAATAAGGGTTAAGTTTATCAAGTATAACAGTACAAATATATCACCTTAAAAATTAAAAATACAGATATAATATTTAATATAAAATGGTAAGTAAGCAGTTTTCAGACCAATCCGTAGTGAAGGCTGTGGTGAGTTGTATTGTGGGTAATCAATGATGGCTGCCTCTCGTGTATAGTTGGAAGCTGGTCTCACCTCGCTGATTCAAAGTTGAAATAAATATGCTTTTCCTCTGAATTTACGTCCTGGTGGCTGCAATTCTTCCTTCTGGTGTTGGTGGAGTGTCTCTGGTTCAGTTTTGGTGTTGTACTCGGAAAAATAGTGTAGAATTAAGTCAAGTTCACTTTTGTCGGTTAGGCTTATTTTCGCACTTTTATGGTTAAGTGTTATTACTGTTTTAATGGTTTTAAAAGTGTAATCACTGGTGTTCTGTTCTGTATAGTGTTAGTTGAATGTTTGTAGGTGTTTATTTCACTCGGTCTCCGTTTAAAATATGTTTTTTGTCGAAAATCCCGTTCGTCACTTTTACTACTACTACTACTACTACTCTCCAGCACTACAGCCCATGGTGAGCCTTGGCTTCCGCTACGACCCGTCTCCACTCAACTCTGTCCATTGCCTTCAATCTCCAGTTCCTAATGCCCATCTTTCTCAGATCTTCTTCCACATCCTGCTGCCATCTTCTTCGAGGCCTGCCTCTTCTTCTTTTGCCCAATATCGTTCCACTTAATATAGTTTTGATAGTTTTGGGCATCCTCGTAACATTCATACGGGATACGTGTCCCAGCCATCTAATTCTAGCTGATTTTATGTGCCTCACCAGGTCTTGTCCACCAATCAACTCATTTATTTCACTGTTATTTCGGATCCTATACATATTCCCTTCCTTCTCTGGTCAAAATATCTGCCTCAATATTCTTCTTTCAAAAATTCTTAGAGCGCGTTCGTCACTTTTAGGCTTCGAAAACGTTCGCCATTACGGTTGTAGCAAATAGGTTAAAGTTTTTAAGCACACGTATCAAGTGTATCATTCAACGTTCAATAATCAACTAATTTACTTCCTCCTTCCTTGGCCAAAGTCTTAGCCAAGACTTCAAAGCATTGTTCGAAATTTCTATTGCATCCTGTGGATGTGATAATTTACATTATATAACTGATTATATTTTTGTTATTCTTCAAATCTATTAGCTAGTAACTACTTAATCTTCTTCTTCAGTTCATTCTGCGTAATTTGATACCAAATAATGTAGTTTTATTAAGTTTTTAATCTAAAATGGTATTTTTGTTTCTTCATTTTGTAATATAATTTTTAAATCTAACTTCCTGTCCTTGTCTTTCAAATGAAGCCATATTATAAGTTATATTATTGATTATATTAAATTTCAGATTGTAATAAAAGGTTTATCTTCCCTTAATTTCTTGCAATTGGCTTAATCGGTTATGTTTTAAAATATTATTCAGTAATATATGACTCCCATCTCTAAATTTTGAGTTTTTAGATTTCCATTTTTAACAATAATTCTGGATATAATTTTACAAAATCTTCCTTACTTATATTTCTAAGTACATGACTTTATTACTGATTTACTTTATGTAAATTCCTTTAGTTTAAATGTATTTCTATACTTATTTAATCAAATTTGATGCTGTTTTTTAGTTTTTAACATTTGGCCTAGATTTCTAATAGTTTTTACATACAAAGTTTTTTAAAATAATACATATTGATTTATACCCTCTCTGACTTTAATTGCTATTGTGACATAGATTGACATTTTCTTATTTTAACAAGTTAACAATTAGTATATGGTTCATACTATTAATGCATAACATATAAATCAAATTAACATTTTCTTATTGTAAACAAAAATAACAATTAGTATATGGTTCGTACCATTAATACATAACATATAAATCAAATTAATATTTGTCTTTTCAACTCAGACATTGTATACTTATTGATTGATAAAATACACAAGAAATATTATAAATAAGGAATGTTAGGTTCTGACATTTAAACTTAACTATTGCTAACACCTTATTCTATACAAACAAATATAATTATTATAATCTTATCCTATATTTCTTAAACTAGGTTTGAATATCAGTTTTTATCTGTTTTTTGGTTTTTTGTGGTAATGATACCTTGTCACTTCACTGTTATTATGGCCTGCTCTGTTTTATTTTATTCATTCTAATGAATGTTATTTAAAAGAGTGGCAGTTATTTACTAAAAACACATGTATTATAGGTCATGATAATACTCTATTTACATTATTCATGAACACAAATTAAATCACTTTAAAGTTGTAGTATTTCATCATCTACTCAGTTTGTGAACACCAATATTGAAATATAAGGTTTATTTTCTATAACACTAAAACTTTCACTGATTCTCTGTTTATTCCTTGACTCTAATTCGAAATAGTTATATAGTTTTACTAGAATCAAGAAATCTATTTATAGGTTATAATGAAGATTTGTTTTTTTGTTGTTATATTATTATCTCACATTGGTTCACTTTCAATTCTTACTCTATACACTTTTTGGTTTACATCTATGGTACATGTGGTTTTTACCTTTGATATTTTGTTATACTTGGATTTATTATTATTATTATATTTATTTAGGGGTTTGAGTTTTTTTATAAGAGCATTCCTTCTTCTTGTGGATGCTGTCTTACTCTTGTTTCTTCATTGATTCCTCCTCTTCTTCTTGTTTCTTATAAAATTATTTTCTTCATCTTCTTGTGGATGTCATCAGGTTTTGATTTTCTTCCTCACCTACTCTTCTTGTTTCTTACAAAATTTACTTTTCTTGTTGTGGGTTTAGTCATTTTCTGGGTTTCTTCCTTACCTACTCCTATCCTAACTGGGTATTACCAGTTTTCTCATATTTAGTTTTTAAAATTGGTTTTGATGATTCATCACTCCTTGTAAAATTTATTTTACATGAACTTTTATTTTAATCAATGATTGTATTCCACGGTGGTTTTTAATTAATTCTTTATTTTATTTTGCTTTCTCGGATTTAACAATGTTAGTATTTTATTTCTATGATCATTTTACCATTCATTTTTATGGGCTTATCTGTCATGCTACAATATTCGCTGAAAAAGACATACATACATAAATCATAGAATACAACACTTCAAATACTAATTATTGATGCGTTCATTAATCCCAGATAGTCTTTGTTAACATATTCGTTATTTATAACTTTTAACTCTAATTGTATTCATTACATTTATTTATAACTTCCCAGGGTAGGAATTCTTTGAAAGAATCAGGTCAGTAGTAGTTACTTAAAAAAATAATAAATTAATAATGTTTACTTGAGATTTTTAGAATATCCATTTAGTGTCCAGCGATGTCCGGTCCTTGTGGTGATGAAGACAGAAAGACACATCTTGTTGACTGCCGTCGATAGCACAAACACTGTATACACCCACGAGAACTCGCGTCAAAATAGAGTTGTGTAAATAAGTAATGGATTTTGTTTTAGTTTGAATAATTCATTCTAAAATAAGTGTTGTATGTTCATTTTGCAACATTAATGTTTATGTCCGTTCGTCACTTATTTCACTTTCTATCAATGTATATATGATTAGATTAGTTCGTTCAAATATTTCATGTTCTATTATGTTTAATGTGATTTAGTAGCACTGACTAATTGTAAGTTCGTCTATTTTGTACAATACACAAGTAATGATATTTGTAAGTGTCGAGATTGTATTGTTCACTTTGATTGATTACTACATGAGTCCGTTAAATCGCACTTTGAATTCCACTATTAGAAAATCACTAAGTACGAATATTATGACATGACGATGTCACTAAGTCTGTTAATTTATATGAAACTGAAAGTTACTGAGATATACTGGCTTGAAAGTTTAAAATATACTAGTCGCAAAATTGTAATATACTAGCCACTTGAAGTTCCAAATATACTCGCCTCGTCCCTGTGTTAGACACATAGTTTTATCAGCTTGCCCCTACTCAAATTTTGTCTTCTGGACTGTCCACGCCTTTTCTTACTTGTGATAGGTGAGCTCATAGTTTTCTCGGAATATTTCGTCTCACTACACCAGGGTTTTTTCGTTTCTATCTCCTGATACGCTTTTGCTTTTGGTTGCTATAGAAACTGTCCTCTCCACCGGTGTTCTTCGCAAACGTTGTACTCTGATAGGTTGTCAGACATCCCCAGATTTGTCCTGTTCGAACGTTGACCTATTTCGCAGAATTTCTAGCTATTAAGCGCCTGTCGATCACTCTTTTGTGTGTGGATATACGCTGTGTTTTTCTAAGTTGCCTTCATCTGTTCTTGGGTCCTTCCGAAGTATTGTTCTCTCTTACACCCCTTTTTTGTAACTATTAATAATTCTTGACATATGTTGGCTGGTGAAGTCACCCTGACTTTCTACTCGTAAATTGCGTCTGACACTTTGACGTTACCTCCAGCTGTGTAGCTTGGCTAGAGTCCTGTCAATTATCCACTTCATACATTGTTTCTTAAAGTGCTGTACGTACGCTCCTTTGTAAACATCTTGTCCCCTTTTTTTTGCAGTACCTCGTATTCTGACGTAACCTGACTGAACGTATGCCTTAATTCTCAGTACACGTGTGAGTGTCCTCGCCTGCTTTGTCTCGACTGTCGTGGGTAATAATTTTTAACTAAACTTCCCCTGTCATCTCGTACATCCAATTTCTATAGTTGAGTAGAACTTAACGTCTTCCTATTGTCTTGTTAGCGACGCTGTTCTGACATCTTCACATTACGTTTTATTTATTGCATCGACTAGAAGTCGTTGACACAAATTCGTGTGAACAAAATCCGTCGAGGAGAAAATTTGAAATTTTTAAATTTTTGCTCGTTACAGGTTCATCCCATTGCAATGAGATGCTTAGTAACGTTATTACGTATCGTGTCTCCCGTGTTAATTTGCCTCACGTTGGATGCGTCAATTTATTACGAAACTCGTACTAAGGGTATTATTAGGATTATATGTTGTGATAAAGATTGGTTTGTCAATGATGAAAACCGATTGAGTACATAGTGTATCAGTTGTCCAGTGTGGTTATTTATTTTTGCGTGTTTGTGTGAAGTGATTTAATATATAATTTTGAAGACTGATTTATTCTGCCTCGTTTAATAATTAGAATTGGTTTATTTTTAATTCGTCAGTTACTATGTTCGAAATTAATTCAAATGTAGCGGTCGAGTTGTTCCAAACAATTGTCAACGATCACTTCGATATATGTTTTAACCCTATTCCTTGAGGTTAATCTCGGTTTTGCAGTTTCTGTGGTTCCACCGACTTCTCTACGTCTTCTTGATCTTCGTAAGTTTAAGATAAATATTGATTATGTCTTACTTTCAAGAAATAAGAACGCATGATGTAACGTACCAAATTTGGTAGTTACATAGAGTAACCAATTATTACGTCAAGTGACGGGAGATCATGAAAATATTTCAAAGTACATAAAATAATGTAAAAAAAAAGTGTGTATCTACAGAGATATATTATTGAAAAAATCCAACAACGATGAAGGAAGAGTAATATAGCATCATCGAGTACAAAGGAGAAAGAAAATGACAACGAGCCAATATAAAATGTTAGAAACCAGGCCCAATAGATTCCAAACAGTGAGGGGAAGCAACAAAAATAATAACTATTTAAAATGAAGAAGAGACAACTCAAGAGCAACCACAATGATGGCAAAACAACCAATTTATTTATAAATATGAATACTATGGAACAACGACTACCACAAATGGAAATATTGAAGAAGATGACGAGAATAAGTGAACATTGATTATCACAAGTAAAATACAACCCAGGAGAACACCGATAGTGAACAACAATTAAACAGAAGAAGAAAGGAAGAAGAAGAGCAAAGGAAACATAACATGAAGAATGAAGATAATATATGGACAATACAAGAAATCACCATTCACCAAGTATACAAGGAACTATACTAGTGACCGGAAGAAGTATAACGATTATCAACTATGAAGAAACCAGTGTTTAGCATAATTAAGCAATCACAAACAGTAATAGTGAAAACTTAATGTAAGTGTGAGAACCTGTAACAAGTTAACCATTTCTAACCCAAATAAACCCCACAGACAATACAAGTGAGAAGGTTTATAACAGAGGAAAATGCGTTACCATTATAGTGGAAGAATCAAAGATTAAATAGTTAAAATGCACAGACAATTAGTGTGACCGGTTTAATCAAGATTGTAACCCAAAATAGATAATCATAAGACCACCAAGAGAAATGTGAGATAGAACAGTAAAATAATTGTTCATAGAAACTGATAATAAAAGCTTTGTAAACTTTAAAATGAAATATAACTAAATGCCACAGCAGGACAGGACAAGATATAAATAAAGTCCAGAATAAATAATAACAAATAAGCTAGTTTGTTAAGTATCAAACAACCAATGTACCAAAAATTAGGTACAACACAACAGGAAATGTAATACTATTAGATTAAGAATACTTGTGTTATTGTTTAGAAAAATAGTGTAAACATGTGTATTAATCAACAATTAAACCATTGTAATAGAATACCATAATGAAATCATAATAGTAGAATCAAATACTGCATAAGAATATGTTGCACAATTGTGACCAAATAACATGATACATAACCTCATAGGAAGTGCACCTATAACATAAAGTCATATATATTAATTAAACCAAGCAACTATCAACAATTGTTTCAATCAAAGACTAATTATAAATAGTAATGCAAACTAATAAATAATATTTATACTGAAATACACAGCACATAAAGCAGATTCAATATGATAGCATAAAGCTAGAAGAACAGAAACCCAATGTGACAAGTTAGTTAAGCAAAATACATTATTAAAACTTATTAAAGGATTACTGAAAATGTTACCAGTAGTTAGAAAAATATCTAATACTACTATGAGAACAGATCACAATTATAATAATAGTAGTTTTATAGTCAAATTATTGAAAACTAACTGACTATGATTGTAGAACCAAATGTAAACAAACACAACGTGACAAGTTAGTTAAGCAAAATACATTATTAAAACTTATTAAAGGATTACTGAAAATGTTACCAGTAGTTAGAAAAATATCTAATACTACTATGAGAACAGATCACAATTATAATAATAGTAGTTTTATAGTCAGATTATTGAAAACTAACTGACTATGATTGTAGAACCAAATGTAAACAAACACAACGTGACAAGTTAGTTAAGCAAAATACATTATTAAAACTTGTTAAAGGATTACTGAAAATGTTATCAGTAGTTAGAAAGACATTTGATACCACTATGGGAACACATGTCAGATGTAATAATAGCAATTTAGTAGTTGATTTATTAGAAACTAACTGACTGTCATTGCAAAACCTGATGTAAACAAACCCAATACTAAGAATTGGAAAGCTTTCAGATAACGAAAGACTGATAAATACATTAAATAAACAAGGTACTATAGTTGTACACTATTTTAATTTGTAACATTATATACCTTATGTGGTAAAATAATTGAAAAAGTGACAATTTAAAGAAAAGAGAACAGAAGGTATTTTGATAGGACTATTAGTATATGAAAAACAATATTTTTCATAACATAAAGTGTAAACCAATGTAAATAAATGTATATATTATTGTTAGAATGCCAAACAAATGTAATTAAATAAGAAATAATAGCGTTATCAGCGATTATAAACAATCGAATATGGTCGTTTGAGGACGCCATTACCAAATATTGTTTGAATGGTAATTACAACTATTTCTGTATGAAAACGGAAGAGAAATTGACTCAAGACGTTTAATAATGAGTGTTATAGTATAATTGGAGCAAAATATGGTGAAATAAACTTATTAATATTAAGATTCACCATATGGGTTTTGTGAAATGTTGTAGTGAGTTAATAATGGACGGATTTTATCCTTGTTTAGACTTTAATTAAAGCCGCAAGTGTCCGCAATCTATTGCCACTAACCATTCGACGATACGATGATTAATAAAAAAGTTATAGCATTTATAAACTTTTCAGTCATTTTGTGTATCAACGCTTACGTCATTTATAGCCTCTAACCCAGACAAAAATTTGTAAAAAATTAAAAGTTTTATTTAACTGAGGTGTTTTGGGGTAGAGAGTTTGACAATTTAAACCAATCAAATGGCTTAAAGTAGCCAGACAAGCAGGAGACGCTTGGATGAAACATTCAGTCTACCAGCACCATTCAACGAGCAAGGTTGATGAAGAAATGCATCAAGATTTTATTTAAATTGTGCGCGACACATTCATAAGTTACGCTATACACACATAACCTGTACACAACAGAGTAATAACGAGTGTCCAGTGCTAAGTGAATTAAAATAATAAACCGGCCAGTGTATAATAAACGTCGTGTTTTCGTGTTTTGTGTTTTATAAAAAACAGGGAGTACTCTATTTTTATTATTTAACGAATTGAATGGAAATAATAATTTTCGTTAGTGAACGAAGAATTATTGTTTGGGTACTGCTCTAGTCAGAAGTACCGAAGTGCATTACTCATGATGAAAATTATCAGAATTAAATAAAAGAATTATCTCGCATTTATTAATTTAAAAAATAAATGTGTTACGATTTTATCGTAATTAAAGAAATCAATATTAATTTAAATATCGAAAATATGAGTGTAATGAATAGTCGCTCATTTGACTCATTTCGTTTGAATTGACGAATAAATAGTTGATTGCGAAAAATATTCTAATCAACTGATAATTATCCATCAGATGCAACATGAATAAAATATATGTGTTTATATTATTAAGAATTTAATGAATAATTTAATTATTCAAAATAACTACTTACTTTTGTTAACTAACCTAGAAATAACAACGACAACTTTGTCACCAAGTAATGATTCTGTTCTCAAATAATTTCAATCCAATGAAAGCTATCACAAGAGTTTTTTTTATTATAGATCTTTTTCTCTTGCCAATAAATGATTTTTATAACCAACTAATAAATAATAATAGTAATTTTTAACAGTGCAGCACAAAGCACGTGTTGTCAAAGTAACTACTGTACCCATTATACTCACCGTACGATAGTACGATATATATCGGTTTTATGGTACTGACTTTTATAATTTTAATATTTGTTTGTTTTTTGTAGTAATTCTTTATTAAATATTGTTAGAAAAGATAACATCTTGTATCTGGTATCATGCAACTTCCAAGAACACACGAATTTGGTAATGTAACTGTGTAAAGAGGACATAACCTCGTTAACTAAATTATTGTACCAGACCCCAGTGTTACCAGCCTTGAGGTTAAAAGAGCTCAAGAATTGTTTATAATAATTATTATTTTGTAAAGACATTGTTGATTGATTGTTTGAAAAGAGTTAATGGCATTTCAGAATTGTTAATAAATCCCGATTTATTTACCAGTGGAAAGAGTTTTTGATTTCAAAATTAAAATAGTTTAATTTTCATAACTAGTTCTATCAGAAGGTGGCGGTAGAATTTGAATGTTCAGTACAATTCAAATTAGAGTTAAGCCATTATTTTACTTTATTGTGCATGTGTATTACTTAGGATATTCAAATAGAATATCCGTATATGTGTATAAGTGTATGTTGCAGCAGAAGAAGTCACCAAACAGAACATTGATAACATCCACATATGGTAAGTGGGGAGGTGAACAGTGAAGTGCTAAATACTTTTTTAAACTGAAAGAATTAAACGTGAACACCCACAACACGCTACTAATAATCAACACAACACTAATAATCGATTCAATTTAAATCTTATTATATATTATATCCTTACAAACAAGATACTTTACAACGTGGCGCCCAACGTCGGGCGCGAATTAGGAAGAAAACAATTAACAATTTAGGCAATTAAACTAATAATTTCCTAACCTAATTCGACGAAAAGACAGCAAGTGCATTACCAGGGTAACAAGATGTACAGAAGGTCGACTTCGAAAAAACGAGCAGCAGAGGCAGAGAGGGAGGCCAGGTTAGAAGATAAGAAGCTACATCAGCAGAAGATGTCGAAGAGATTTTGTTAGAAATCGAAGATAAGCAACCTGAACCGGCGTAGGAGGTTCAGCAACCGGATGATGAACCGGAAGTCATACCGCAGGAAATTCAACCTGAAGTAAGCCAACCCGAGAGACCGATGCAACCAGGAGACATGTACGTCATAGAAATGTTAATGAGTATGAGAGCATCGATGGAAGAAGGCCAGAAGAGGATGGAGGAATCATTAAGCAGAAAAATAGAAGAGAGCCGGAAATCATCCAAGGAGGACAATCGAGCATTAAAGGAGGACAACCGATCCACAAAGCAAAGTATTGAGTCACTGAAGGAAGAGTTGAATAGCAAAATACAGGAAACCAGTCAGTCCACTAACCAGAAAATGGAAGAAGGCCAGAAGGAGAGCCAGAAAAATATAGAATTGTTGAAGGAGGAGTTAAATGACAAAATAAATGAAACCAACAGGAGGATGGAAGACGGACAGAAAAAGACTGAAGAGCTATTGGAAAAGAAGATGGTAATAATGAAGGAGGATTTGTCCGCGGAGTTGGGAATTAAAATTGACGAAATCAACAAGAAGATTGACGAAATCAATGAGAAGATTAATCGAGATATCGAGTTAATGAAGAACGATAACGAGAAAATGTGGCAACAAGAGGCCATCAATAATGACAGAGCGGAAGAAATTGCCAAAAATACAATCGAAATAGTTGACAAGAAAGTAGAAGAGAATTCAGAAGCAACAGAGGAGAGGATTGCCATCTTAACAACTGAGATACATGAAGAAATATCAGATATACGGAGAGAAGGAGAAAATAACAAACAAAAAATAGTACAAACGGAAACAGATGTCAACCACCGGATCGACAATATTGAGAGAATCCACAACGCCCAGATAGGAGTAGTGGAACGGAAGCAAGCAGAGGTGATGTCAGCACAGACCACACTGGGTGAGAAATGTGAGGAAATTGCAGTCAAGGTGGACGCAGTCAAACACCAAGTAACTAGTGACAGAGACCAATTGACAGAGCGCCAGCAAAGGGAGTTCAACGATATTCGGGATGAAATGAACCGCTTACGAACATTCCCAAATATTTTATCTGGACTGACACATCTGGACGGTAGGGAACAGATAGATTTCCGTGCTTACGTGAAGAACCCACTGGAATTTTTAGAGAGGGTGGAGGAAATTATAAGCAGAAACAGAGAAAATAGATGGTCCGTTATAAAAGGAATGCTAGATGAATCATTCCGGAATACCTTTGACAACTGGTGGACAGCGACCCGGCATGAAGTGGAGAACTATGCTGCGTTCAAAGTAGCATTCAAATTGAAATATTGGTCTGATTCTACCCAAAATATTATTAGGGACGACATCACCAACGGTAAATATGACCCAAATGGCAGACAATCCATGACTACTTACTTTTTAGGTAAGATCTGCCTGGCCAGAAACCTGGAGCCAGCCATCCCGGAGGAATGTTTAGTCACAAAGTTAGCTTACCACTTCAATCAGGGAGTATCACAGGGTAGGCTCAATTCACAAATAAAGACCATACAAGGAATGTGCACTCTGTTGGAAAGTCACGAGCGAGAACGCTACTACCAGAGGAACCGCCAGGGTTCCGGACAGACGTATGATCGGGGCGGACCAGGAAACGTGAATCCCACCAATAACAGTGACAGGAACAATTATGGAAGGACATTCAACAACCCTCCACGTTTTCATAATCAACAAGGGCCACGACAATGGAGGTGGTAACCATAATGATCATGCGGACCGAGGGAATATCAATAACCCCCGACCAAATGGATATCAGAGGGACGGCCATTACCAACGAGGTAATAATTATTACCGACCCTACAATAATCAATCCCCAAATAACCAGCATCGACAGGGTAATGGGAACCACAACAACAACCAGTTCCGAAGAGTGAATTACACTCATGCTAGCAGAGGGGGAGGTAGGCGAAATTATTACCAAGGGCGAAGAAGCTTCCCTAATCACCATAATAATTCAAATCACAGCGACGGAGAGGATCGAGAGTCTGGTTACAGGTCGAACAGAAGCGACAGTAGTGAAGGTAACCGACCAGTCACTCGAACAACCGAAATTTACCACAATGGAAATGGGCAAGGAGCCCAGGAACCAATAGCATCAACCTCAACAGACAGGCACACAAACGGTGACCTGCCTTTAAATGGGAACCGGCAGTGAAAAGCCTAACAACACCCTCACTGAACCGGACTATTGGGTCTAACATTTTGGCGGCTGAATTGGCATCTATTCAAATACATCGCAATAATTATCTCAAAAACATTAGGCAGGATCTAATGGAAGAAAAAGAAGACAGTATCAACGACACAACCAATAACGAGATAGCGTATATCTCAGTAAAAGTCAACGGGATAAATACAACGGCTATGGTAGACACCGGAGCGAATGTCTCTTTAATCGACAAATTAGAGTTAAACCGAATACAATCGGAGAACCAAACAACGATACCAACACTACCCATCAATAATATCATACTCATTGGAGCCACTGGGCGACAGAATAAAACCATTCGACACCAAGTACAGTTGGAAGTATCGAGCAATGGAGAGACGATTCCAGTGGTTTTCCTCGTAGCAAGTGGACTACCATTTACACTACTTATTGGATGCGACATACTGCGAAAGTATGCAGCCATAATCAATATGGATAAAGATACAGTATTATTGAAAACAGATGAAGTTGAATGGACTGCAAATCTCATAGAACATAGGAAGGCACCCCCAGAGCATGTAATCTATTATATACGGGAAGGCCAGGACCATAAGAAGATGTCCATCAACAGGGAAGTTCGCAGCAATCCAGAAGATGTATTATGGGTAGAGGAAGATTAATGAAATTAGAGCATTCCAAACAGATAACATTGACCATGTGTTGACTAATGAACAACGAGAAAACCTGATACAATCTATAATCGATACCGACATGTATTCTCTGATACACCTGGCAAAATAAAAAACTTTCGGTGTGAATTGGAATTCAAAGATCAAACGGAGTTTAAGAGAAAGTCATATCCGATCGCTTTTTCACTTAAAGAAGCCGTTCGTGAAGAAATACAGAGATTAATTGAAAATGATATCATTGAAGTTAGCAACTCCCCGTACACTAATCCCATTGTTGCTGTACCTAAGAAAAACGGCGCAGTGAGGATTTGTCTGGATGCGAAGGAAATAAATAAGTCCATAATAAATGACAGGACGTCGCCTGGAGAAATCGACGAGATATTAAAGAAATTTTATGGCACACGGTATTACAGTATATGGGACACTGTATGTGGTTATTGGCAGGTGGAGTTACACCCCAATAGCAGGAAATTTACAGCATTTATTTTCGAAGGCCGTAACTATCAGTTTAAAAGGTTACCCTTCGGCCTTGTAAATTCTGTGGCCATTTTTGTTAAATGCATGGATGAGATATTAGGACATAATACATTGCAATTTACTACAGTGTATGTAGATGACCTACTAATTGCATCAGATAATTGGGAAGAACACTGTAACCGGGTGGCACAAGTACTAAATAAATTAGAAGAAAATAACATAACGCTCAGACTAGAAAAGTCAAAATTAATAGCCAAGGAAGTGCAATTTTTGGGGTTCAACTTGTCGGAAATTGGAATCACACCAGCCCAAGAGAAGATGGAAGCAATACAGCGTTTCCCGATACCAAAGAACAAAAAACAATTACAGTCGTTCCTCGGTATCTGTAATTACTACAGGAAATTCCAGCACAACTATTCGGAATTAACGGCTCGATTTTCATCACAATTATCATCAAAGGAAAAGTGGAGATGGGGGCCTGATCAAGACACAACCTTTGAGCTAATAAAGAAAAAATTTCTCGATACAGTAATGCTACACCATCCCAATTTTGAAAAACAATTTTTTATGAACTGCGACGCTAGTGATGTTAGCCTTGGTTCAGTATTATATCAGGAGGACCAGGAAGGCAATCATCAAGTGATTAGTTTCGCAAGTAGAACACTTAACAAATGCGAACGGAACTATCATACGACAGAAAAAGAGCTCCTGAGTATAGTGTTTGCATGTGAGAAATTTAGAACCTTCATTTTAGGATACCCTATTACGGTACGAACAGACCACAAGTCTATATCTTTTCTAAAGAATTGTAGGTTAAAACATGGTAGACTGACAAGGTGGACACTGACGCTCCAAGAATATAACATCCAATGGGAATACATCCCCGGGAAAAGCAACATAGCGGCCGACGTGTTGTCCCGAGTGAACATCATAGCCCAGACATTCGAGGGAGAAAAAGAAACCATCGCCAAGGTCTACCATATCTTAAAAAACAAGTCTGATTTAACCAACATATTATCTGACATAAAAATTCATCAGAATAAAGATCCTAAAATCTCACAAATAATCCAACGATTGGCAGAAAATGATGAAAAAATAATACCATATTACTGTACTCACAACCAATTACTATTCACTAAAACTCAAAAATATAGTGAGCAATGGAAGGTTGTCATACCTAAAACTATTGAGAAAGAACTAGCAATTGATTACCATGTGCGTTACGGTCACATGGGGGCAGTCAAAGTAGTCAAAGCACTACAGGAACATGTATACTTTAAAGACATGAACCGCAGGGTGAGAAAATATATTCAAAATTGTCACGTATGCCAATTGGTGAAGTGTAGCAATGAGAAAAGAGAAAATACTGAATACTGATACCCATAACTTCAACAGCAAAACTAGAAAAAGTATTTTTAGATATTTGTGGACCATTTCCACGAAGTGGTGGAAGGCACCAATACAAATATGTGGTAATCATATTCGACCACTATACGAAGTTCACAAAACTTTATCCAATAAACAGAGCTACAACTAACAAAATACTCGACATTGTAATATCCAGATACATACCCGAGGTAGGAAAACCACTATCAGTAATTACAGATCACGGAACGCAATTCCGAGGACGAAGATGGCGGGAAACTCTAATCCATCAAGGCGTGAAGACATACAAAACGTCTGTGTATCACCCCAACATCAACCCTGCTGAGAGAGTGTTGAGAGAAGTAGGAAGGATTTTAAGAACCTACTGTCACAGCCAGCAGAGGAGATGGGAGGAATATCTATCCCCGGCTGAAGACTTCCTGAACTTAGCTTACCACCAATCAACAGATGAGACACCCTATATGGCTATGTATGAGCGAAGACCACCCCGAGAAATTACAGAAATTATAAAATTTCCTCCAGAAAATGAATTCAGATTTAATAAAACCAAATTTTACAATAATACAGTTGAACGAGCTGACAAACTTAGGCTCAAATACCAGAAATCGCAACCTAAAATCGTAAAATACGAAGTGGGAGACAAGGTACTCATAAAAAACCGAGAACTCCCAAGTGCAATTGAAGGTATTGCGAAAAAACTGCTACTGCTATTCACAGGCCCATATACTGTTACCAAAAACAACATGAATAACACTTATGAATTACAAGACCCAATAACTAAGAAAATAAAGGGCACATACAACCAAGCTTCAATGAAACGGTATATCGAGAGTTAAATTATAAGGTAAAAGTGAAATATTGCGATGAAGATTATTTGTTATTGATACTAAGTGAAAAATGAAAATATAATTGTAAGAATAAATGTTGACTATATGAAAAAAGGGTGAAATATTGCTATGAAGATTATTCGTTGTTTATACTAAATAAGAAGTGAATATATATATAACTATGAAAGTAAACGTTGACTATATTGTAATTATGTAATGTAAAAATATGTTCTAAAGAAGTTATGTAAAGGATAAAGAAAATTGTATTTACCAGTAATAGTGCTACTACAATTAATATAATACGAGAAAGACACCTTACATCTTTGGCACAATTTATATTTCCAAGAGCCAAGTCAACAAGTAAACCAACAACTTACCCGTACTACAATTATTATCATACGAGGCCGACACACTACATCTTTGGCACAGCAAATTCCAAGAGCCACGTCAACAGTAAAACAACAACTTACCCGTACTATTAATAAAAACAAAAATTATACGAGACTGACACCCAAGATCTTTGGCATATATAATGTAAATTAATATATTTCCTAGAGCCAAGTCAACAAGTAAAAATCAACAACTTACCCGTACTACATGAAAGAAAATTATACGAGAAAGACACCTTCCATCTTTGGCACAATATATATTTCCAAGAGCCTAGTCAACAAGTAAACAACAACTTACCCGTACTACAATTAATATTAAACGAGAACGACACACTACATCTTTGGCACAAAATAATTTCCAAGAGCCACGTCAACAAGTAAACAACAACTTACCCGTACTACAATTAATATTATACGAGATCGACACCTTACAACCATGGCACAAATATATGTATGATATAAAATATTTCCAAGAGCCACGTCAACAGTAAAGTAACAACATACCCGTACAAATAAAAGAGGAGACAATGAACTAGATGATACATAGAAGAAGAAGAAGAAAATAAGAAATTGGAGGAACAAAACCGAATAAATATCATTAATGTAGATAAGAGATAACACACAACCATAGTGTTTTCTAGTGTCTTCTACTAGAAGAGAGCCTATATCCAATGGGCTATATCTCATTTGAAACCATGAGAATATATTCATGAATTATATCCAGTGAAGTGAATCCCGAAAATTAAGAAGATTATGAAGTGACGTTTAATGCAGTACCAAGAGAAAAGATTAATTGAAGACAAAGAAGAATGAAAAAATAATATATTAACGAAGATGATCATGAGAGTATACCAGTGATGAAATGTAAAACAAACTATCCCTGTAATATGTGAAGAATTTAGTTAAGTTGAATCAAGAAGAAGAGAGTATAACAATGTATAAACCGCAGATGCGTGAGATAATCCCAAGGATATTTATTATTTGTCGGAAGAACGACCACTTTATATTTTTTGATTATTTGAGATGAATTGACTGATGAATAATGCCAGCAATCATTTATATTATTGATGGAGATGATGTGCCTCCGTATTTATTGATGTTAGTATGGCCAGTGGAGTTGTATGCCAAAGTGAGCCACTCTGAACTGCCCCAGCTAAACTTATGTTAGGGAAATAGGGAACTAAATAAACAAGGGAGATAATTACATAGAAAAGAAATAATTATGATTCAAACAGAAGAAAGTGAAGGGATATATATAAAAAAGCATATGAGTCGACATGGAAACGTACAACAATTGATGAATTCTTCAATAAAATATAAATATACTAATTCAGAATTAATCAATTCTTATAGGAAGGCATATATAACGTACCAAATTTGGTAGTTACATAGAGTAACCAATTATTACGTCAAGTGACGGGAGATCATGAAAATATTTCAAAGTACATAAAATAATGTAAAAAAAAGTGTATACCTACAGAGATATATTATTGAAAAAATCCAACAACGAAGAAGGAAGAGTAATATAGCATCATCGAGTACAAAGGAGGAAGAAAATGACAACGAGCCAATATAAAATGTTAGAAACCAGGCCCAATAGATTCCAAACAGTGAGGGGAAGCAACAAAAATAATAACTATTTAAAATGAAGAAGAGACAACTCAAGAGCAACCACAATGATGGCAAAACAACCAATTTATTTATAAATATGAGTACTATGGAACAACGACTACCACAAATGGAAATATTGAAGAAGATGACGAGAATAAGTGAACATTGATTATCACAAGTAAAATACAACCCAGGAGAACACCGATAGTGAACAACAATTAAACAGAAGAAGAAAGGAAGAAGAAGAGCAAACGAAACATAACATGAAGAATGAAGATAATATATGGACAATACAAGAAATCACCATTCACCAAGTATACAGGAACTATACTAGTGACCGGAAGAAGTATAACGATTATCAACTATGAAGAAACCAGTGTTTAGCATAATTAAGCAATCACAAACAGTAATAGTGAAAACTTAATGTAAGTGTGAGAACCTGTAACAAGTTAACCATTTCTAACCCAAATAAACCCCACAGACAATACAAGTGAGAAGGTTTATAACAGAGGAAAATGCGTTACCATTATAGTGGAAGAATCAAAGATTAAATAGTTAAAATGCACAGACAATTAGTGTGACCGGTTTAATCAAGATTGTAACCCAAAATGGATAATCATAAGACCACCAAGAGAAATGTGAGATAGAACAGTAAAATAATTGTTCATAGAAACTGATAATAAAAGCTTTGTAAACTTTAAAATGAAATATAACTAAATGCCACAGCAGGACAGGACAAGATATAAATAAAGTCCAGAATAAATAATAACAAATAAGCTAGTTTGTTAAGTATCAAACAACCAATGTACCAAAAATTAGGTACAACACAACAGGAAATGTAATACTATTAGATTAAGAATACTTGTGTTATTGTTTAGAAAAATAGTGTAAACATGTGTATTAATCAACAATTAAACCATTGTACTAGAATACCATAATGAAATCATAATAGTAGAATCAAATACTGCATAAGAATATGTTGCACAATTGTGACCAAATAACATGATACATAACCTCATAGGAAGTGCACCTATAACATAAAGTCATATATATTAATTAAACCAAGCAACTATCAACAATTGTTTCAATCAAAGACTAATTATAAATAGTAATGCAAACTAATAAATAATATTTATACTGAAATACACAGCACATAAAGCAGATTCAATATGATAGCATAAAGCTAGAAGAACAGAAACCCCATGTGACAAGTTAGTTAAGCAAAATACATTATTAAAACTTATTAAAGGATTACTGAAAATGTTACCAGTAGTTAGAAAAATATCTAATACTACTATGAGAACAGATCACAATTATAATAATAGTAGTTTTATAGTCAAATTATTGAAAACTAACTGACTATGATTGTAGAACCAAATGTAAACAAACACAACGTGACAAGTTAGTTAAGCAAAATACATTATTAAAACTTATTAAAGGATTACTGAAAATGTTACCAGTAGTTAGAAAAATATCTAATACTACTATGAGAACAGATCACAATTATAATAATAGTAGTTTTATAGTCAGATTATTGAAAACTAACTGACTATGATTGTAGAACCAAATGTAAACAAACACAACGTGACAAGTTAGTTAAGCAAAATACATTATTAAAACTTGTTAAAGGATTACTGAAAATGTTATCAGTAGTTAGAAAGACATTTGATACCACTATGGGAACACATGTCATATGTAATAATAGCAATTTAGTAGTTGATTTATTAGAAACTAACTGACTGTCATTGCAAAACCTGATGTAAACAAACCCAATACTAAGAATTGGAAAGCTTTCAGATAACGAAAGACTGATAAATACATTAAATAAACAAGGTACTATAGTTGTACACTATTTTAGTTTGTAACATTATATACCTTATGTGGTAAAATAATTGAAAAAGTGACAATTTAAAGAAAAGAGAACAGAAGGTATTTGATAAGACTATTAGTATATGAAAAACAATATTTTTCATAAAATAAAGTGTAAACCAATGTAAATAAATGTATATATTATTGTTAGAATGCCAAACAAATGTAATTAAATAAGAAATAATAGCGTTATCAGCGATTATAAACAATCGAATATGGTCGTTTGAGGACGCCATTACCAAATATTGTTTGAATGGTAATTAAAACTATTTCTGTATGAAAACGGAAGAGAAATTGACTCAAGACGTTTAATAATGAGTGTTATAGTATAATTGGAGCAAAATATGGTGAAATAAACTTATTAATATTAAGATTCACCATATGGGTTTTGTGAAATGTTGTAGTGAGTTAATAATGGACGGATTTTATCCTTGTTTAGACTTTAATTAAAGCCGCAAGTGTCCGCAATCTATTGCCACTAACCATTCGACGATACGATGATTAATAAAAAAGTTATAGCATTTATAAACTTTTCAGTCATTTTGTGTATCAACGCTTACGTCATTTATAGCCTCTAACCCAGACAAAAATTTGTAAAAAATTAAAAGTTTTATTTAACTGAGGTGTTTTGGGGTAGAGAGTTTGACAATTTAAACCAATCAAATGGCTTAAAGTAGCCAGACAAGCAGGAGACGCTTGGATGAAACATTCAGTCTACCAGCACCATTCAACGAGCAAGGTTGATGAAGAAATGCATCAAGATTTTATTTAAATTGTGCGCGACACATTCATAAGTTACGCTATACACACATAACCTGTACACAACAGAGTAATAACGAGTGTCCAGTGCTAAGTGAATTAAAATAATAAACCGGCCAGTGTATAATAAACGTCGTGTTTTCGTGTTTTGTGTTTTATAAAAAACAGGGAGTACTCTATTTTTATTATTTAACGAATTGAATGGAAATAATAATTTTCGTTAGTGAACGAAGAATTATTGTTTGGGTACTGCTCTAGTCAGAAGTACCGAAGTGCATTACTCAGGATGAAAATTATCAGAATTAAATAAAAGAATTATCTCGCATTTATTAATTTAAAAAATAAATGTGTTACGATTTTATCGTAATTAAAGAAATCAATATTAATTTAAATATCGAAAATATGAGTGTAATGAATAGTCGCTCATTTGACTCATTTCGTTTGAATTGACGAATAAATAGTTGATTGCGAAAAATATTCTAATCAACTGATAATTATCCATCAGATGCAACATGAATAAAATATATGTGTTTATATTATTAAGAATTTAATGAATAATTTAATTATTCAAAATAACTACTTACTTTTGTTAACTAACCTAGAAATAACAACGACAACTTTGTCACCAAGTAATGATTCTGTTCTCAAATAATTTCAATCCAATGAAAGCTATCACAAGAGTTTTTTTTATTATAGATCTTTTTCTCTTGCCAATAAATGATTTTTATAACCAACTAATAAATAATAATAGTAATTTTTAACAGTGCAGCACAAAGCACGTGTTGTCAAAGTAACTACTGTACCCATTATACTCACCGTACGATAGTACGATATATATCGGTTTTATGGTACTGACTTTTATAATTTTAATATTTGTTTGTTTTTTGTAGTAATTCTTTATTAAATATTGTTAGAAAAGATAACATCTTGTATCTGGTATCATGCAACTTCCAAGAACACACGAATTTGGTAATGTAACTGTGTAAAGAGGACATAACCTCGTTAACTAAATTATTGTACCAGACCCCAGTGTTACCAGCCTTGAGGTTAAAAGAGCTCAAGAATTGTTTATAATAATTATTATTTTGTAAAGACATTGTTGATTGATTGTTTGAAAAGAGTTAATGGCATTTCAGAATTGTTAATAAATCCCGATTTATTTACCAGTGGAAAGAGTTTTTGATTTCAAAATTAAAATAGTTTAATTTTCATAACTAGTTCTATCAGAAGGTGGCGGTAGAATTTGAATGTTCAGTACAATTCAAATTAGAGTTAAGCCATTATTTTACTTTATTGTGCATATGTATTACTTAGGATATTCAAATAGAATATCCGTATATGTGTATAAGTGTATGTTGCAGCAGAAGAAGTCACCAAACAGAACATTGATAACATCCACATATGGTAAGTGGGGAGGTGAACAGTGAAGTGCTAAATACTTTTTTAAACTGAAAGAATTAAACGTGAACACCCACAACACGCTACTAATAATCAACACAACACTAATAATCGATTCAATTTAAATCTTATTATATATTATATCCTCACAAACAAGATACGTTACAACGTGGCGCCCAACGTCGGGCGCGAATTAGGAAGAAAACAATTAACAATTTAGGCAATTAAACTAATAATTTCCTAACCTAATTCGACGAAAAGACAGCAAGTGCATTACCAGGGTAACAAGATGTACAGAAGGTCGACTTCGAAAAAACGAGCAGCAGAGGCAGAGAGGGAGGCCAGATTAGAAGAAAAAAAAGCGACATCAGCAGAAGATGTTGAAGAGATTTTGTTAGAAATCGAAGACAAACAACCTGAGCCGGCGTAGGAGGTTCAGCAACCGGATGATGAACCGGAAGTCATACCGCAGGAAATTCAACCTGAAGTAAGCCAACCCGAGAGACCGATGCAACCAGGAGACATGTACGTCATAGAAATGTTAATGAGTATGAGAGCATCGATGGAAGAAGGCCAGAAGAGGATGGAGGAATCATTAAGCAGAAAAATAGAAGAGAGCCGGAAATCATCCAAGGAGGACAATCGAGCATTAAAGGAGGACAACCGATCCACAAAGCAAAGTATTGAGTCACTGAAGGAAGAGTTGAACAGCAAAATACAGGAAACCAGTCAGTCCACTAACCAGAAAATGGAAGAAGGCCAGAAGGAGAGCCAGAAAAATATAGAATTGTTGAAGGAGGAGTTAAATGACAAAATAAATGAAACCAACAGGAGGATGGAAGACGGACATAAAAAGACTGAAGAGCTATTGGAAAAGAAGATGGTAATAATGAAGGAGGATTTGTCCGCGGAGTTGGGAATTAAAATTGACGAAATCAACAAGAAGATTGACGAAATCAATGAGAAGATTAATCGAGATATCGAGTTAATGAAGAACGATAACGAGAAAATGTGGCAACAAGTGGCCATCAATAATGACAGAGCGGAAGAAATTGCCAAAAATACAATCGAAATAGTTGACAAGAAAGTAGAAGAGAATTCAGAAGCAACAGAGGAGAGGATTGCCATCTTAACAACTGAGATACATGAAGAAATATCAGATATACGGAGAGAAGGAGAAAATAACAAACAAAAAATAGTACAAACGGAAACAGATGTCAACCACCGGATCGACAATATTGAGAGAATCCACAACGCCCAGATAGGAGTAGTGGAACGGAAGCAAGCAGAGATGATGACAGCACAGACCACACTGGGTGAGAAATGTGAGGAAATTGCAGTCAAGGTGGATGCAGTCAAACACCAAGTAACTAGTGACAGAGACCAATTGACAGAGCGCCAGCAAAGGGAGTTCAACGATATTCGGGATGAAATGAACCGCTTACGAACATTCCCAAATGTTTTATCTGGACTGACACATCAGGACGGTAGGGAACAGATAGATTTCCGTGCTTACGTGAAGAACCCACTGGAATTTTTAGAGAGGGTGGAGGAAATTATAAGCAGAAACAGAGAAAATAGATGGTCCGTTATAAAAGGAATGCTAGATGAATCATTCCGGAATACCTTTGACAACTGGTGGACAGCGACCCGGCATGAAGTGGAGAACTATGCTGCGTTCAAAGTAGCATTCAAATTGAAATATTGGTCTGATTCTACCCAAAATATTATTAGGGACGACATCACCAACGGTAAATATGACCCAAATGGCAGACAATCCATGACTACTTACTTTTTAGGTAAGATCTGCCTGGCCAGAAACCTGGAGCCAGCCATCCCGGAGGAATGTTTAGTCACAAAGTTAGCTTACCACTTCAATCAGGGAGTATCACAGGGTAGGCTCAATTCACAAATAAAGACCATACAAGGAATGTGCACTCTGTTGGAAAGTCACGAGCGAGAACGCTACTACCAGAGGAACCGCCAGGGTTCCGGACAGACGTATGATCGGGGCGGACCAGGAAACGTGAATCCCACCAATAACAGTGACAGGAACAATTATGGAAGGACATTCAACAACCCTCCACGTTTTCATAATCAACAAGGGCCACGACAATGGAGGTGGTAACCATAATGATCATGCGGACCGAGGGAATATCAATAACCCCCGACCAAATGGATATCAGAGGGACGGCCATTACCAACGAGGTAATAATTATTACCGACCCTACAATAATCAATCCCCAAATAACCAGCATCGACAGGGTAATGGGAACCACAACAACAACCAGTTCCGAAGAGTGAATTACACTCATGCTAGCAGAGGGGGAGGTAGGCGAAATTATTACCAAGGGCGAAGAAGCTTCCCTAATCACCATAATAATTCAAATCACAGCGACGGAGAGGATCGAGAGTCTGGTTACAGGTCGAACAGAAGCGACAGTAGTGAAGGTAACCGACCAGTCACTCGAACAACCGAAATTTACCACAATGGAAATGGGCAAGGAGCCCAGGAACCAATAGCATCAACCTCAACAGACAGGCACACAAACGGTGACCTGCCTTTAAATGGGAACCGGCAGTGAAAAGCCTAACAACACCCTCACTGAACCGGACTATTGGGTCTAACATTTTGGCGGCTGAATTGGCATCTATTCAAATACATCGCAATAATTATCTCAAAAACATTAGGCAGGATCTAATGGAAGAAAAAGAAGACAGTATCAACGACACAACCAATAACGAGATAGCGTATATCTCAGTAAAAGTCAACGGGATAAATACAACGGCTATGGTAGACACCGGAGCGAATGTCTCTTTAATCGACAAATTAGAGTTAAACCGAATACAATCGGAGAACCAAACAACGATACCAACACTACCCATCAATAATATCATACTCATTGGAGCCACTGGGCGACAGAATAAAACCATTCGACACCAAGTACAGTTGGAAGTATCGAGCAATGGAGAGACGATTCCAGTGGTTTTCCTCGTAGCAAGTGGACTACCATTTACACTACTTATTGGATGCGACATACTGCGAAAGTATGCAGCCATAATCAATATGGATAAAGATACAGTATTATTGAAAACAGATGAAGTTGAATGGACTGCAAATCTCATAGAACATAGGAAGGCACCCCCAGAGCATGTAATCTATTATATACGGGAAGGCCAGGACCATAAGAAGATGTCCATCAACAGGGAAGTTCGCAGCAATCCAGAAGATGTATTATGGGTAGAGGAAGATTAATGAAATTAGAGCATTCCAAACAGATAACATTGACCATGTGTTGACTAATGAACAACGAGAAAACCTGATACAATCTATAATCGATACCGACATGTATTCTCTGATACACCTGGCAAAATAAAAAACTTTCGGTGTGAATTGGAATTCAAAGATCAAACGGAGTTTAAGAGAAAGTCATATCCGATCGCTTTTTCACTTAAAGAAGCCGTTCGTGAAGAAATACAGAGATTAATTGAAAATGATATCATTGAAGTTAGCAACTCCCCGTACACTAATCCCATTGTTGCTGTACCTAAGAAAAACGGCGCAGTGAGGATTTGTCTGGATGCGAAGGAAATAAATAAGTCCATAATAAATGACAGGACGTCGCCTGGAGAAATCGACGAGATATTAAAGAAATTTTATGGCACACGGTATTACAGTATATGGGACACTGTATGTGGTTATTGGCAGGTGGAGTTACACCCCAATAGCAGGAAATTTACAGCATTTATTTTCGAAGGCCGTAACTATCAGTTTAAAAGGTTACCCTTCGGCCTTGTAAATTCTGTGGCCATTTTTGTTAAATGCATGGATGAGATATTAGGACATAATACATTGCAATTTACTACAGTGTATGTAGATGACCTACTAATTGCATCAGATAATTGGGAAGAACACTGTAACCGGGTGGCACAAGTACTAAATAAATTAGAAGAAAATAACATAACGCTCAGACTAGAAAAGTCAAAATTAATAGCCAAGGAAGTGCAATTTTTGGGGTTCAACTTGTCGGAAATTGGAATCACACCAGCCCAAGAGAAGATGGAAGCAATACAGCGTTTCCCGATACCAAAGAACAAAAAACAATTACAGTCGTTCCTCGGTATCTGTAATTACTACAGGAAATTCCAGCACAACTATTCGGAATTAACGGCTCGATTTTCATCACAATTATCATCAAAGGAAAAGTGGAGATGGGGGCCTGATCAAGACACAACCTTTGAGCTAATAAAGAAAAAATTTCTCGATACAGTAATGCTACACCATCCCAATTTTGAAAAACAATTTTTTATGAACTGCGACGCTAGTGATGTTAGCCTTGGTTCAGTATTATATCAGGAGGACCAGGAAGGCAATCATCAAGTGATTAGTTTCGCAAGTAGAACACTTAACAAATGCGAACGGAACTATCATACGACAGAAAAAGAGCTCCTGAGTATAGTGTTTGCATGTGAGAAATTTAGAACCTTCATTTTAGGATACCCTATTACGGTACGAACAGACCACAAGTCTATATCTTTTCTAAAGAATTGTAGGTTAAAACATGGTAGACTGACAAGGTGGACACTGACGCTCCAAGAATATAACATCCAATGGGAATACATCCCCGGGAAAAGCAACATAGCGGCCGACGTGTTGTCCCGAGTGAACATCATAGCCCAGACATTCGAGGGAGAAAAAGAAACCATCGCCAAGGTCTACCATATCTTAAAAAACAAGTCTGATTTAACCAACATATTATCTGACATAAAAATTCATCAGAATAAAGATCCTAAAATCTCACAAATAATCCAACGATTGGCAGAAAATGATGAAAAAATAATACCATATTACTGTACTCACAACCAATTACTATTCACTAAAACTCAAAAATATAGTGAGCAATGGAAGGTTGTCATACCTAAAACTATTGAGAAAGAACTAGCAATTGATTACCATGTGCGTTACGGTCACATGGGGGCAGTCAAAGTAGTCAAAGCACTACAGGAACATGTATACTTTAAAGACATGAACCGCAGGGTGAGAAAATATATTCAAAATTGTCACGTATGCCAATTGGTGAAGTGTAGCAATGAGAAAAGAGAAAATACTGAATACTGATACCCATAACTTCAACAGCAAAACTAGAAAAAGTATTTTTAGATATTTGTGGACCATTTCCACGAAGTGGTGGAAGGCACCAATACAAATATGTGGTAATCATATTCGACCACTATACGAAGTTCACAAAACTTTATCCAATAAACAGAGCTACAACTAACAAAATACTCGACATTGTAATATCCAGATACATACCCGAGGTAGGAAAACCACTATCAGTAATTACAGATCACGGAACGCAATTCCGAGGACGAAGATGGCGGGAAACTCTAATCCATCAAGGCGTGAAGACATACAAAACGTCTGTGTATCACCCCAACATCAACCCTGCTGAGAGAGTGTTGAGAGAAGTAGGAAGGATTTTAAGAACCTACTGTCACAGCCAGCAGAGGAGATGGGAGGAATATCTATCCCCGGCTGAAGACTTCCTGAACTTAGCTTACCACCAATCAACAGATGAGACACCCTATATGGCTATGTATGAGCGAAGACCACCCCGAGAAATTACAGAAATTATAAAATTTCCTCCAGAAAATGAATTCAGATTTAATAAAACCAAATTTTACAATAATACAGTTGAACGAGCTGACAAACTTAGGCTCAAATACCAGAAATCGCAACCTAAAATCGTAAAATACGAAGTGGGAGACAAGGTACTCATAAAAAACCGAGAACTCCCAAGTGCAATTGAAGGTATTGCGAAAAAACTGCTACTGCTATTCACAGGCCCATATACTGTTACCAAAAACAACATGAATAACACTTATGAATTACAAGACCCAATAACTAAGAAAATAAAGGGCACATACAACCAAGCTTCAATGAAACGGTATATCGAGAGTTAAATTATAAGGTAAAAGTGAAATATTGCGATGAAGATTATTTGTTATTGATACTAAGTGAAAAATGAAAATATAATTGTAAGAATAAATGTTGACTATATGAAAAAAGGGTGAAATATTGCTATGAAGATTATTCGTTGTTTATACTAAATAAGAAGTGAATATATATATAACTATGAAAGTAAACGTTGACTATATTGTAATTATGTAATGTAAAAATATGTTCTAAAGAAGTTATGTAAAGGATAAAGAAAATTGTATTTACCAGTAATAGTGCTACTACAATTAATATAATACGAGAAAGACACCTTACATCTTTGGCACAATTTATATTTCCAAGAGCCAAGTCAACAAGTAAACCAACAACTTACCCGTACTACAATTATTATCATACGAGGCCGACACACTACATCTTTGGCACAGCAAATTCCAAGAGCCACGTCAACAGTAAAACAACAACTTACCCGTACTATTAATAAAAACAAAAATTATACGAGACTGACACCCAAGATCTTTGGCATATATAATGTAAATTAATATATTTCCTAGAGCCAAGTCAACAAGTAAAAATCAACAACTTACCCGTACTACATGAAAGAAAATTATACGAGAAAGACACCTTCCATCTTTGGCACAATATATATTTCCAAGAGCCTAGTCAACAAGTAAACAACAACTTACCCGTACTACAATTAATATTAAACGAGAACGACACACTACATCTTTGGCACAAAATAATTTCCAAGAGCCACGTCAACAAGTAAACAACAACTTACCCGTACTACAATTAATATTATACGAGATCGACACCTTACAACCATGGCACAAATATATGTATGATATAAAATATTTCCAAGAGCCACGTCAACAGTAAAGTAACAACATACCCGTACAAATAAAAGAGGAGACAATGAACTAGATGATACATAGAAGAAGAAGAAGAAAATAAGAAATTGGAGGAACAAAACCGAATAAATATCATTAATGTAGATAAGAGATAACACACAACCATAGTGTTTTCTAGTGTCTTCTACTAGAAGAGAGCCTATATCCAATGGGCTATATCTCATTTGAAACCATGAGAATATATTCATGAATTATATCCAGTGAAGTGAATCCCGAAAATTAAGAAGATTATGAAGTGACGTTTAATGCAGTACCAAGAGAAAAGATTAATTGAAGACAAAGAAGAATGAAAAAATAATATATTAACGAAGATGATCATGAGAGTATACCAGTGATGAAATGTAAAACAAACTATCCCTGTAATATGTGAAGAATTTAGTTAAGTTGAATCAAGAAGAAGAGAGTATAACAATGTATAAACCGCAGATGCGTGAGATAATCCCAAGGATATTTATTATTTGTCGGAAGAACGACCACTTTATATTTTTTGATTATTTGAGATGAATTGACTGATGAATAATGCCAGCAATCATTTATATTATTGATGGAGATGATGTGCCTCCGTATTTATTGATGTTAGTATGGCCAGTGGAGTTGTATGCCAAAGTGAGCCACTCTGAACTGCCCCAGCTAAACTTATGTTAGGGAAATAGGGAACTAAATAAACAAGGGAGATAATTACATAGAAAAGAAATAATTATGATTGAAACAGAAGAAAGTGAAGGGATATATATAAAAAAGCATATGAGTCGACATGGAAACGTACAACAATTGATGAATTCTTCAATAAAATATAAATATACTAATTCAGAATTAATCAATTCTTATAGGAAGGCATATATAACGTACCAAATTTGGTAGTTACATAGAGTAACCAATTATTACGTCAAGTGACGGGAGATCATGAAAATATTTCAAAGTACATAAAATAATGTAAAAAAAAGTGTATACCTACAGAGATATATTATTGAAAAAATCCAACAACGAAGAAGGAAGAGTAATATAGCATCATCGAGTACAAAGGAGAAAGAAAATGACAACGAGCCAATATAAAATGTTAGAAACCAGGCCCAATAGATTCCAAACAGTGAGGGGAAGCAACAAAAATAATAACTATTTAAAATGAAGAAGAGACAACTCAAGAGCAACCACAATGATGGCAAAACAACCAATTTATTTATAAATATGAGTACTATGGAACAACGACTACCACAAATGGAAATATTGAAGAAGATGACGAGAATAAGTGAACATTGATTATCACAAGTAAAATACAACCCAGGAGAACACCGATAGTGAACAACAATTAAACAGAAGAAGAAAGGAAGAAGAAGAGCAAACGAAACATAACATGAAGAATGAAGATAATATATGGACAATACAAGAAATCACCATTCACCAAGTATACAAGGAACTATACTAGTGACCGGAAGAAGTATAACGATTATCAACTATGAAGAAACCAGTGTTTAGCATAATTAAGCAATCACAAACAGTAATAGTGAAAACTTAATGTAAGTGTGAGAACCTGTAACAAGTTAACCATTTCTAACCCAAATAAACCCCACAGACAATACAAGTGAGAAGGTTTATAACAGAGGAAAATGCGTTACCATTATAGTGGAAGAATCAAAGATTAAATAGTTAAAATGCACAGACAATTAGTGTGACCGGTTTAATCAAGATTGTAACCCAAAATAGATAATCATAAGACCACCAAGAGAAATGTGAGATAGAACAGTAAAATAATTGTTCATAGAAACTGATAATAAAAGCTTTGTAAACTTTAAAATGAAATATAACTAAATGCCACAGCAGGACAGGACAAGATATAAATAAAGTCCAGAATAAATAATAACAAATAAGCTAGTTCGTTAAGTATCAAACAACCAATGTACCAAAAATTAGGTACAACACAACAGGAAATGTAATACTATTAGATTAAGAATACTTGTGTTATTGTTTAGAAAAATAGTGTAAACATGTGTATTAATCAACAATTAAACCATTGTAATAGAATACCATAATGAAATCATAATAGTAGAATCAAATACTGCATAAGAATATGTTGCACAATTGTGACCAAATAACATGATACATAACCTCATAGGAAGTGCACCTATAACATAAAGTCATATATATTAATTAAACCAAGCAACTATCAACAATTGTTTCAATCAAAGACTAATTATAAATAGTAATGCAAACTAATAAATAATATTTATACTGAAATACACAGCACATAAAGCAGATTCAATATGATAGCATAAAGCTAGAAGAACAGAAACCCCATGTGACAAGTTAGTTAAGCAAAATACATTATTAAAACTTATTAAAGGATTACTGAAAATGTTACCAGTAGTTAGAAAAATATCTAATACTACTATGAGAACAGATCACAATTATAATAATAGTAGTTTTATAGTCAAATTATTGAAAACTAACTGACTATGATTGTAGAACCAAATGTAAACAAACACAACGTGACAAGTTAGTTAAGCAAAATACATTATTAAAACTTATTAAAGGATTACTGAAAATGTTACCAGTAGTTAGAAAAATATCTAATACTACTATGAGAACAGATCACAATTATAATAATAGTAGTTTTATAGTCAGATTATTGAAAACTAACTGACTATGATTGTAGAACCAAATGTAAACAAACACAACGTGACAAGTTAGTTAAGCAAAATACATTATTAAAACTTGTTAAAGGATTACTGAAAATGTTATCAGTAGTTAGAAAGACATTTGATACCACTATGGGAACACATGTCAGATGTAATAATAGCAATTTAGTAGTTGATTTATTAGAAACTAACTGACTGTCATTGCAAAACCTGATGTAAACAAACCCAATACTAAGAATTGGAAAGCTTTCAGATAACGAAAGACTGATAAATACATTAAATAAACAAGGTACTATAGTTGTACACTATTTTAATTTGTAACATTATATACCTTATGTGGTAAAATAATTGAAAAAGTGACAATTTAAAGAAAAGAGAACAGAAGGTATTTTGATAGGACTATTAGTATATGAAAAACAATATTTTTCATAACATAAAGTGTAAACCAATGTAAATAAATGTATATATTATTGTTAGAATGCCAAACAAATGTAATTAAATAAGAAATAATAGCGTTATCAGCGATTATAAACAATCGAATATGGTCGTTTGAGGACGCCATTACCAAATATTGTTTGAATGGTAATTACAACTATTTCTGTATGAAAACGGAAGAGAAATTGACTCAAGACGTTTAATAATGAGTGTTATAGTATAATTGGAGCAAAATATGGTGAAATAAACTTATTAATATTAAGATTCACCATATGGGTTTTGTGAAATGTTGTAGTGAGTTAATAATGGACGGATTTTATCTTTGTTTAGACTTTAATTAAAGCCGCAAGTGTCCGCAATCTATTGCCACTAACCATTCGACGATACGATGATTAATAAAAAAGTTATAGCATTTATAAACTTTTCAGTCATTTTGTGTATCAACGCTTACGTCATGTATAGCCCCTAACCCAGACAAAAATTTGTAAAAAATTAAAAGTTTTATTTAACTGAGGTGTTTTGGGGTAGAGAGTTTGACAATTTAAACCAATCAAATGGCTTAAAGTAGCCAGACAAGCAGGAGACGCTTGGATGAAACATTCAGTCTACCAGCACCATTCAACGAGCAAGGTTGATGAAGAAATGCATCAAGATTTTATTTAAATTGTGCGCGACACATTCATAAGTTACGCTATACACACATAACCTGTACACAACAGAGTAATAACGAGTGTCCAGTGCTAAGTGAATTAAAATAATAAACCGGCCAGTGTATAATAAACGTCGTGTTTTCGTGTTTTGTGTTTTATAAAAAACAGGGAGTACTCTATTTTTATTATGTAACGAATTGAATGGAAATAATAATTTTCGTTAGTGAACGAAGAATTATTGTTTGGGTACTGCTCTAGTCAGAAGTACCGAAGTGCATTACTCATGATGAAAATTATCAGAATTAAATAAAAGAATTATCTCGCATTTATTAATTTAAAAAATAAATGTGTTACGATTTTATCGTAATTAAAGAAATCAATATTAATTTAAATATCGAAAATATGAGTGTAATGAATAGTCGCTCATTTGACTCATTTCGTTTGAATTGACGAATAAATAGTTGATTGCGAAAAATATTCTAATCAACTGATAATTATCCATCAGATGCAACATGAATAAAATATATGTGTTTATATTATTAAGAATTTAATGAATAATTTAATTATTCAAAATAACTACTTACTTTTGTTAACTAACCTAGAAATAACAACGACAACTTTGTCACCAAGTAATGATTCTGTTCTCAAATAATTTCAATCCAATGAAAGCTATCACAAGAGTTTTTTTTATTATAGATCTTTTTCTTTTGCCAATAAATGATTTTTATAACCAACTAATAAATAATAATAGTAATTTTTAACAGTGCAGCACAAAGCACGTGTTGTCAAAGTAACTACTGTACCCATTATACTCACCGTACGATAGTACGATATATATCGGTTTTATGGTACTGACTTTTATAATTTTAATATTTGTTTGTTTTTTGTAGTAATTCTTTATTAAATATTGTTAGAAAAGATAACATCTTGTATCTGGTATCATGCAACTTCCAAGAACACACGAATTTGGTAATGTAACTGTGTAAAGAGGACATAACCTCGTTAACTAAATTATTGTACCAGACCCCAGTGTTACCAGCCTTGAGGTTAAAAGAGCTCAAGAATTGTTTATAATAATTATTATTTTGTAAAGACATTGTTGATTGATTGTTTGAAAAGAGTTAATGGCATTTCAGAATTGTTAATAAATCCCGATTTATTTACCAGTGGAAAGAGTTTTTGATTTCAAAATTAAAATAGTTTAATTTTCATAACTAGTTCTATCAGAAGGTGGCGGTAGAATTTGAATGTTCAGTACAATTCAAATTAGAGTTAAGCCATTATTTTACTTTATTGTGCATGTGTATTACTTAGGATATTCGAATAGAATATCCGTATATGTGTATAAAGTGTATGTTGCAGCAGAAGAAGTCACCAAACAGAACATTGATAACATCCACATATGGTAAGTGGGGAGGTGAACAGTGAAGTGCTAAATACTTTTTTAAACTGAAAGAATTAAACGTGAACACCCACAACACGCTACTAATAATCAACACAACACTAATAACCGATTCAATTTAAATCTTATATCCTTACAAACAAGATACGTTACAATGTACATGAATTATTAACATTATCGCTTAATCTTTGCAAATTTAGTTCAAGTTGATGGAACTTTGCATTCGACATACATGCTAGTAACAATCGATATGTATCTCATGAGTGAATAATAAAAATGTTTTAAACATATAACGTGGGAATTCTTTTGGCTGCTACGAAAGGTTCCATTACATAATAAACAACAATATAGAGTACATTACAATTATTTCTAGTACTTATAATCTAATATGAGAGTTACAAAAATTATTCAACCAACTCGATGTCTAGCGATATTTAGTCCGCTACACACAGGGCATGCTGGTAACTGATGACGTCACCATCATGGCCGCCTTGCTTGTCTCTGAGAATGCCGGAATTTTGTGTATCAATATATTTTAAATAAAAGTGTTCCTCGTACACACTGATTCTTATATAATGTGTTTCACTTTATGATATGTCCACTAGTGATTGTTTGTGGTGTGGGTTATTGATGTGATCAGTGATCGTTCGTTTCGGATTAATAATTTTGTCAGTTATTAAGTTGAATTATACATTACACTTCTAAGCGGTATTAGCTGTGCGTCTCCTTGTTCGCTTGATATTTTCTTAATGATGTTTGTTCCTGGTTAGTGATATGATTTAAGTTAATAATTTTTTATATCTTCTGTAGTGGTTATTAACTTTTTCTTCCACCAAACGGTTTCTGAGTTTAGATTTTCTTTACTTAATATCTCAGCGAGCACTATTGAACTATCTTCAATCACAATTAACAATCAAATGTCATTTTCTTCTTTTTTAGTCATCGAACTGACCAAAATTTCTTAAATTCTGATTGGCCCCTTATGTACAGTTCAAGTGTTATATGGCCAATACCCCTTAATTACTTTAAATTTTACAAATTATCTTTAGCATATAACTTTATCATTATATCCTAATAGTTCATACAATGTTTATATAATTATTAATTATAAAATTACAAATAATTTGGTACTAAACATGTTTTGGTTTATTCCTGTAAAACCTTAGTACTTAGTGAATTTTCCAGATATATGATGATACAATTTATAATGGTTGTTGGTAGTTATACCTTGACCCCATGAGATACATATACTTAAATTAATTAATTAATAACATGAACTCTTATAATATATAACAAAACTCTTAATAATAATACTTAGGTTGACAATTTTAATTTTCATATTGTTTAACTATTGTCTGTATGATAAATCATTTATCCCTTACTTTAATAACAACTAAACACTTCTTTATAAAAAAAATAGTACACTATTTAACTGTAGTTTGTGTAACTATTACTATTATGCCACTTTTATCACTGTAAGGGGTTGTGCCCCTTTTTCTCTCCTTGATTATATACAATTTTGTTTAATACAATTTTTAATAATAAAGTTAATAAAATTAATACAATTTATATTAGTTAATACAATTTTATTTTTTGAATTTGTACTCTTTATCGGGTTTGTTTGGGTTACTCATGGCAAGTTATTTAGGCCTACTGGTTTCTTTATTTAATTTTGGTTTATATACTGCCCTATTCTACTGGGTAATTTCTGACTGGGTCTTGATGATATTAATTAAGCCAAGGTTGATGTTGTTGAGTCATATTTGGTTCCTTACTGATTTTCAAAACTTGATATTTTCTATTAATTATTTATTGATCATGGTTTTGTGTTCCCTCTCTGGATAGGGTTTCATTATTATATTTATAATTATTTTTACAACATTTTGTTTCGTTACAACGTAAAAAACTAGAGAGTAGCATGCAGACATAACCTGTTCGGACCAGCCTTGCACATCCCATTCCCATATCCTTTTGAGACAATTGATATACGCGTTAACGCATGGCGTCCTACACCTAGGCGCTTGGGTCGACGTCACTCAGATTGAGCCGGAGTGAGACGTCACTCGGAGGACCCGCCAAGTAAAAAAAATAAATGTGTACAAAAATTAAGTCCACATTATTAAGTTTTTTAAATTATTACAAAATACGTAGGCCCTACCTAACGATTTTAAAATATAATTGAAAAATGAGTTCAGAAAACAATTTATTTTTTCTTTAGATTAATATTTAGAATGCCATATTATTATTATTATTATTATTACTGTATTCTCCACTCAAAATTCATTTCTGTTTTTTCCATCTTTTTCGGGGCCTTCTTCATTCGTGATGTTTTTCAATGTTCATCTTTTTCTTGTGACCCAGGTTCTACCGTCGCCGTTCAGAAGATCATTAATCGTGGATGTAACGACGGTTTGATAGTTACTTCTTAGAAATTAAAAAAACGTTCATAGTGCAAAATATACTATTGTTACGACGGATTCCGCTGATTACAGTGAACTTCAACTATTAAAACAATTCATTTTACTAAAAACAGTAGAACATCCACAAATTTTATTAATCATCTTAACTCAAATTGTACTTAATTTTTCCAAATTCTTCTTCACAAATACAATAAGAATACAATATGTACCTCTCAAAATTCATAACTTCATACCAACTTGCTTCTACTTGTACATGCTCTTTCGTATTTGTACAATGTACACTACCTGTGTTTCATAACAATACGCAAAATGCTGTACTTTACAAAGTGGGAACTTGTTCCCATAAATTTATATTCGTCATAAAATGCTAAAATATATGTATGTATGTAGGGAATGCTTGTATGTTCCCTGCTAAAATGAACTCGCAGCGAATTTGGGTCAAAAACTAGGAACTAGGACAATTACGGACATGAATGAAATTTCTACGTCTATAACAAGAAAAACTCCATGTGTCATTAGCATGTCATTCGTAATAAAAATTCTTGTATTGTTGAAAAATAAAAGTTATTTTAAAAATGACTTTTTGATTTAAAGAAACAAATTTACTTTATAAAATACACTAATCACTTATTAATAATAAAAAGTATAGGCTATATATAGGCCTGTGTGTGTGTGTGTGTGTGTGTGTGTGTGTGTGTGTGTGTGTGTGTGTGTGTGTGTGTGTGTGTGTTTAATTAGTTTTTATAATATTAATAAGTAGAAAATCCCGTTTTCTTAACAGGAACGATACCTTAAACACATAGAAAACGATTTATGAGAAAAATTATTAATCGAATGAAAAAACAAATAAAGAATCCGGAATACCTATTTCTATACCAGAACAAGGATTCGTGAAACTAAAACGGTTGGTCATCGGTTGATCACGCCTAAACCTTGAAGAAAGAAGAAGAAAAATGTAAATAGCATTAGTTCTTTCATGAATACCCTTAGGGTATGATATAACCTTTCTCTAATCGTTTCTTCCACCGCGTTAACAAAAAATATCCTAATATTATCAAATGTCATACATACGTCTACATTGCGATGAAAATGTTGTCCATGGGACTGCAGGAAAAAATAATTTCAAAATAGTAGAATTAATTTTTTTAAATTTAAATACCTTTCAGACATAATTACATTCAAAACTGCAACCGCAATGTCGAAGTTGAAGGTCTCGGTCTAAAAATAATGCAACACTGTACTGTAAAGTTTTACCTTTTTTATCTTGTTCCGTTTGTTTTCTTTTTAATTGGTGTAAGCAATTATAAAGCCGCACGCACGCGCACCGGTCGACACGCACCCTTGTAACTGCTCATTGGTGTCTAACGTTCAAGTCGTGTAGATTACCGTTGGGAACGTTTGTCCTGAGGACAAAATAATTTAATAATGCAAATTCTTTTTTCATGAGCTGTTAATGAAAGTAATAATAAATGTCTGTTATCTGAATCATGTCAAACCTGTATGTGGAAAAAATATCAGCTTCAGATTATTACATATTTATGTAAATGACAGCTGGTTATTACATGATTTCTGTTATTATAACAGAATGAACACGTAAATACATGAGTTAAAAGAAATTAACGTCTGTAGAGTGTAAGATTAAAAAAGTACTTAACAAATATTCTTATATTTTTATTTAATATAGTAGGCTAATTAGGGTCAGAGTTATAAAGCTGCGCAGGCACAAGATTAACACTTTGAGTTCCGAGACCTTAATCCATCGTCCGTTCCCTACGACAACTCGTTTTGAAAAACTCATAAATAATTATTAAAATTTATTACACAAAATAATTTCCGCCTATTTTTTTATTTATCCCTTTTCTGAATAAACATTTTGCATTTGTATTATCATTATTTAATTCTAGTTAAAGCTAAATAAACTTTTTCAATAATTATGAAAAAAATTCCTTAAAATTTATGATTTCATCTAACCAAACAGATCAGACTACAGTTTATAACAGCGCATATATACAACAAAACTAAAAAAAAAAATTTAGGTACGTCATAACAATAACTTTCACTTTGAACCCACATGAATTAAAATTAAAATTTATAGTAAAAACACAGACCAATATAAACAAACACGCCAGTGTAAAATAATATAATACTAATGACCAATGTAGGCCTACAATAAAATTTAAAACAAACGGGCAGACCAATGTAAACAAACACGCAGGACTTATCAACTGTTGCAGTATAAAATAACTTCACTAAACTATAAATAGTTTACTTCACTATAAATAAAACAAACACTAAATAGCTAAAAACTTTCTTCGTTCTGTGGTGTATTATTAACACGTGAATTGTTTGGACACATTGGAAATCAGGTGACGTAATATTATGCCGTTTTACTTAAACTGTTTTACATTGTACAGCTCGTAACTGTAAGTTGTCTTAATATATATATATATATATATTAACTACAACGCTACCGTGAAATTGACCCCGCAAAATTAAAACACCACGCATAGAGGAAATAAAACTGCTAACTTCGAGAAACAATGGATATAACCCAAATCAAAAATCGTATAAAGTTTTTTCTGATGATATGATTGTGTGTGGCCATGTTATCTTTGTGTGAGGATTATTTCGTAAAGGAGCAGCATAATAAAATGACTGAAGGACAGATGACAAAACAGGTTGTGTCCTGTAAGCAAATGCCGGTAGTCGGAGCATTCGTCATTCTTCACTTTATGTACGTCTTTACTGCATTCTACTGCAGCATCATGTCTGCCTCTAATCGTTCTGTGTTCATTAAAGTGTTAGTGAGAATCGCACTGTAGGCATACGCTGTACGCTTTGCGAGGTCTCACAGTCAATGAAAGACATTGCTCCTTTACATATTAATCAGTTATTATGAATTTTACAAAATTTAACATTAAGATCCGTGAACAGGCAAGCCGGCAGACGACAAAAAAAAATATTGACAAGCGTTTGACAGGCGACCCGTTTGTCACCCCTTTGGAGCTTTCAATCAAACCAGATTTGGATCCCGATGTCAGTCACCTTAATTCATTTGTATACTGACGTGTGTGTGTGCGTGCGCGCGTGTCTATATTACTAGAGCCACAAAATAAATATGCGCGTTGTCTGGATACTGAAGTATCCAGGTCAATTTAGATCGACCCGGCGCGACGGGCTACGGTCAACTTTGCTTTTCTCTTTCCCCACGTCGGTTAAAGAATCAGGGCGTGGTACAATATTTTTATTGTTATTTATTATTTTTTATGATCAGGGCGGGAATGCTGATTGATTTATCTCGTTCACATCACAACGTTTTCGGCAAAGCCGGTTCAAGGTCTCCCTCGCTCTCATACTGTCGGATTACTGCAGACAGTGGACTACATCCGGGTTGGGTTACCCACCTTCCGAGTAACTGGTAACCTGTTTTATTTTGCTCTAGTTTACCTCCACAAGATTAAACTTGATCGGTTACTTGTGCGCACCACGACGACCCATTCATGCGGTATCGTTATACACAGATTACTCCGTACATAACGGTTTCATCACCGCAGTCACAGAGCTACGTGTTACATCCGGACGTCTTATTAATGATATAAGAATTTACTGGATTACTTAATATTACAGAAGCAGCGTTGACTTGAGTTCAAATGGTACTCAGTGCTATGTTATGCTGAGGACCAGTGTATTGAGGAGTATAACTCGCGCTCACGATTAGGTAGAAGACTATAAAGATTACGTCTGATAGAAATATAACCCACAGTTTAAATAGAACCCAGAACAGAGGTTATCAGAATAATCTCTCGGTAAAATACAAAATCATCTGTTCAATAACGACATGAATTTCGATGAGGATTTATTAAAATGTATATTTTTTAATAATTCTGTTTTATAGTTTGTTATTCTGAAGACAAGCGGATAAAGTAATCGTGGTGATTAGGGAGCAAAATAAATGGAGTACATAGTAATTTAGAGCAGTTAATAAATAGATTTAAAGCATAAATAACTTATGGATTTAACAAAAAGAAATAGATACTCCCATTATGGTTCAAAAAATCTTGTTGCAAATATTGTTCTACGTTTACATAGACTGGAGTTCCTATTCAATACAATTCGTATAGTCTATATTACGTGCAATAATGAAATATAGTTTTCTGCTGCCTGAAATGACTTTTCTGCACTGAGGCTTGTGATGTTTGCGTAGATCGTGTTGTATATTTTGAAGGATTAGGGTAACAAGTGAAGAAGCATAAAAGATAACAGATGAGGAAAAAATAATATGAATTACAATCCAAGAAAAGAATATTAGGGAACAACAGTATTTGTTGCCTCAGTAGAACGAAACTGAGAGAAAGAATGAGAGTAAAGCCTGAGAAAGGAATCTACGCAAACAGGTTGTGTGAGGGAAACGAAGGAAATTACTTCCGAGCAAGCATTCTTGAGAACTTTGTAATTCTATAGAATTACAGCCGCGGTCACGTTCAATAGTTTTGTAATATGATCAGCTGCACTAGAAACGTAAATCCTGAATTGAACACGTCATTAATAACAGACTGTTATTCACACTACAGAACAGAGTAGGCTATTGAAAACATACAGCCTCTCTAACTTTTTACAGCACAAACGTCATGATTCTCCAGAATAATGCGAGTATCAGATGAATTGCACTTTATGATCTTTTCGCTAAGTAGTCATTGATTTTTATAAAATCATCGCTAACCTTTAGTATCTGAGACACAAAAGAAACTTCGAACATCTACTTCCACATTATCCACTTCGAACATTATCGAACACCACTCAACATCCAAGCCATCGAAGATTATCAGAAACATGAAAATATTTTTGTTGTGTGTCTTCCTTCCTATTTCTATGCATACCCTTAATTTTGTCTTCTTTAAGTTTGTTTAAAATTTTCCGCCTTAAAAAATTCTTGAAATAACAACTATTTACAATTGTTAATAATATAACTATATACAACTAATCACAATTACAACTTATTTACGAACTCGCCGCAGTTTATCTGTTGTGTCAGCACTGAAACACCATATTGCTTTACTGACGTCATCACCTTAACGAACGTAAAAAAATTTAGACGAAAAGACCCAAAGGTTTCGCTAGCAACTCATAGATGGTCTGCTCAAATGTCAGTCTCTGTGAAATAGTTTGTTTTCAGCAAACTGAAAAGTTTGTGTTGGACCGTCCATCCTAGTTGTCGGATCTGGGCACGCATGACTAGGTCATTTCTTTGCCTAGGGATCTTGGGAAACATCTTTTCTTTTTAAAAAGACCTCAAAAACGAAAGCATTTTGGTGACATAAAAGGCTGCATCGGTATATAATTTCTCAAGGTAAAGGAGGGCGCAGTGATATTCAGTAATAACATATGTACAATTGTTCGAGAACTTTATTCTCAGACCTCGTACACTTCATATTTTATAAGTGTATACACAACAATTACGACTTAAGGATGTTATTGTCATCGTGGTCGTGGTTCTTATTATTTTTTCTGTTACTTTAATTAAGATGTGTTCTGTCATGCGCCCTCGTGTGGTATATACCGTAGTATTGACTGTGCGTTTAGTTCCGTCTGCTAAGAGGGAAACCCGTAGCGGCCGCTCGCCGTGACTAGTCGTAGCACAAACCGCCTCTGGCAATCGATATAACTATACTAATATAATAAACTCACTACTACCGCTTCTGTGTTTCTATATCCGTGTAATTTCCTCTCGTTTACGGATATAAGTAAACCAGTTTATAAAACAAACAGTCTATAAATATCTTGTTTATCCGTTATTTGTTAATTATGTAAGCCTATACATGACGACTTCACAACGTTCTCCAACTCCGTCTGACTTTCACACTTTGTCTCTTCTGTTTGTACTCGCACGATCAGAGCACTTCTCAATTTTGTCTCCCCACGTTCTTCAGTAATTTCTTTCTTTCCCGTTCTTGACATTGCCCATTTCCACACGGCCTTTGGTAATTTTCAATGCTCGGCATTCACCGACGTCACTCAACAGTCTCGGATACAGATTACATACATTTCTGGAGCCGGGCCGAAGTGAAGTACCTGGGCCTGTACATCGATCGTCGACTCGACTCACTTGGAAGAAACAGCTCCCTTTACAATTTCAAAAACTACACTGGCTGATTGGAATGAAGACCCAGGTTAGATTGAAAAACAAGCTGTTAGTTCTTAAGTTTACCATATACTGTACAAGAATTAATAAATCATCTGTTGTCAGATGATAACACAAATTAGGTACTTAGCTGATACAGCACAGCATCATATTTCCAATACCCACAGCATCATAAAACTGTCGAAATAGGCATTGTCATCATTGTTATCGTCAGCTGTTATTGGTTTGTATTTCTGACAAGCTTAGTCCAGCTCTCTGCATTATTCGAAATACTGCAAAGAAGGAAGACAGTAATTAAAAAACGTGCGCCGGAGAAGCTTTTTGGGAGAGTATTTCAGTGGTCTAAGAGGAGATGATACCAAAATATGTTTAAAAAATATGGGAATATAAGTTAATAATATAACTTAATAATATAAGTTAATGAATAACTTGTAGATTCCAGATATTTTGTTGCAAATACTATGTAACATTATTTGTGGATTAGTTTTCGGTATAATACAAGCACATGTCATATTATAAGCACCTTTGAGGAAAAGTACAGATTGCAAGAACGTCGGTACTTATTGCACAGCGCAAATCCTAGCACTCAAAATATAATAAATTATGCAAATTAATTACCTGAAACAGTTTTCTGCTATTCTGAAAATTAAGAAAAACATTTAAACTGATTTTGTTTTTATATAGTATCCAAGTCACTTTTTCACAATAATTTAATTACCTTGTATCCGTCAGTGACTTCGTTTTAGCGTTTTTTTTTATATAGACGCGTTTCGTGACATGTGTCACATCATCAGTAATCCTCGTCAAATGTTAAAATTCACATAAAAACACATTTGTACATATTCACTAAATCACAATAACGACACACACATAACACGATGTAATTTCGGCTCCGTTGGACCGGTCCGACCGCGAGTGTAGTTGCCGAGCCACTAATTAAACTAAGTCAATCCTTATCACCAGTCATTACCGTCACGCGCGATTATATTTGGGGCTATATCATATAGTGAGTGAGATTGAAACCTTAATTGTTCGTTTAATATACTGTTATTGTTGATATTCTTGTCTTTAAATGATTTATAAATCTCAAACTCCTCGACAGCGTCCATTAACCTACCCTTACCGCATACATGGATTGCTTTGAAATATTAGAAATATTTGAAATATTAATATTTGATGCAGATAGAGAAATTGAAACATTATTTGAACAGCCTTAGCAAGAACATACAATTTACCCTTAAAACAGAGGTTGACAATAAACTCAATTTTTTGGACCTGACTGTTACAAAGTATCTTAATAAATTTCAATATAAAATATATAGGAAACCCACCACCACAGATATTACAATACACGCCGATTCTCATCACCCATATAGTCAGAAAATGGCTGCCTACAACAGTTTTGTTCATAGGTTGGTAACGATTCCACTTAACCAAAAGGACTTTCAGGATGAATTGGATATAATAAGGCACATAGCAATAGCGAATGGGTACAAGAGTTCGATGATAGATAGACTTCTTAAGCGACACCTATATAAAACTAGATCCCACCATAATACCATCGATGATAATAAAGTTAACAAAAATAAAAATAATAATAAAAAGTATATAACGGCAGTGTACGGTAGCCTTTTACCTAACATTATATCCAATGTGTTTTCTAAATTTAATATAAAAGTCGCGTTTAAAACAAATAATAATATTTCAAATTTGTTACGCATAAAACAACCATTCCCGTTAGAAGAGAAAACAGGTGTTTACAGAATGTCATGTGATGATTGTGATTGTTTCTATCTGGGTCAAACTGGCAATCTTTCTTGAAAAGATACAAAGAACATCTACCAAGGAATGATTTAGACAAGACCAAATCTAATTATGCGCGCCATCTCATGATGCATAACCATAATTACACAGATTTCAATACTAATTTCAAAGCAATCCATGTATGCGGTAAGGGTAGGTTAATGGACGCTCTCGAGGAGTTTGAGATTTATAAATCATTTAAAGACAAGAATATCAACAATAACAGTATATTAAACGAACAATTAAGGTTTCAATCTCACTCACTATATGATACAGCCCTAAATATAATCGCGCGTGACGGTAATGACTGGTGATAAGGATTGACTTAGTTTAATTAGTGGCTCGGCAACTACACGCGCGGTCGAACCGGTCCAACGGAGCCGAAGTTACATCGTGTTATGTGTGTGTCGTTATTGTGATTTAGTAAATATGTGCATATGTGTTTTTATGTGTTTTATGTGAATTTTAACATTTGACAAGGATTACTGATGAAGTGACATATGTCACGAAACGCGTCTATATAAAAAACGCTAAAACGAAGTCACTGACGGATACAAGGTAATTAAATTATTTAAACTGAATTATAGGCCTATTGAAACTGATACATTTATGAGTTCTTGATGCTACAGATGAAATAACAATTTGTATTATGAAAGTGACACAAAAATAGATAGGAAAAGTTAATTTCAAATAAATTTAAAAAAATTAAAATTGTGCCGAAGCCAATAAATATAATAATAATACTACTAATAATAATAATAATACGATAATTAAAAAATCCAAAGAAAGATATTAAAATAAAATTAGAGCTTGACAGAAAGTAACGTAGGAGGCCACAATGATAGAAGAACAACGTTTCCTTCCAACAGGAAGGTACAGGTACAACAGAAAGTACAACAAGAATAACAAGGTGTACAGTTATGGGATGGATTGACGAATCAAACATGTTGTAATGTTGACAAGAGGTAGTCGGCATATCGAGCAACAGACTGACAATAGACAGAGTATTTATTAGAATATGATCGAAGACTTTCGTTAAGGACTCGCGTAGGCCTAGGTCATTGCATTTTGTTAAGACAAAATACAGGAGGAAGACTTAACTAACAGACTGAAGAATCTCGGTAGTAGAGGATTCGGGTGCACTCCTATCGCTGAAGCAGTCCTATTAGTAATATTCTTGTATATAGTTTGTTTATTATTTCAATTAAGTGTCAAGTAACATTGTATATCTTATCGTTACTATGTATCTTACGACCAAAATTACAATATTGTTTTAAAAAACCGTGTGGCTAAAGTAGCCCCAGGTGTGACTGAAAAAGCCCCGCAGTTTTTGTAAATGCAGAATTTGTTGTAATTGTTTTATAATTAATTAAAAAAAAACGTTAATGCTAGGAGTATAATAATTAGCAGTTGTTTAAAACAAAATGCAAGGGGTACGGAAACAGGTCTTCCAATACTATTAGGTGTTTTTAAAATCGTTCAGATAATTTTTCCTTTAACCGGCTCAAATAGCCCTGCCTTACCCTATATGAGTTTTGATAAAAAACTTTGTATAATCTTTAATTTCCTATGTTACCATGTCTCATTAAAAAACTGTTTTTGCGTGACATTGATACACATCTTAGTGACAATCGTCTACAATTTTACCCCTATCGGAAGCATAGATTACATTTGACAGCTAATTAAGTATGTTGTGTTTTGGTGTAGTGGCAAAGTTTTTTTGAAATTCTGCAATCCAAGAATGAAAACATGGATACAATATTGTGTGCAAAATGGCAGAAAACTGGTCTATTGTACAAAAATGATGCAGAAGCCTTCTGGCTTGCTTGTACACATGGGAAGTGGTTTAAAAATGGTACAAAGACAGCTGTGAATGAGTTGAGGTTCATTATGGTCAGATGAAGATTGTGGTTTTGTGTTCTACGTACCTACTCCTGTTTCCATCACTAGGTTTACGGATAAATAAAGAGTAGGCCTACTATTCCGGCATTTTACGCTATTTGTGTAAAGCTATTCGTGGAAACGGCCATATTTACAGAAATCGCACTCCGATAATGCACCAGGACCCACGTTATCACTGTTCAAGAAATTTAGGTAAAAAACGCCGTAAGGACGTCACCGCCAGGTATGACCCAATGCGTAAGGACGGCGGTTAGGTCACTGCCAGGTATGACCCAATGCGATCTTTTCTCTTCCGAATAATTAAAAGTGTCATGAATAGCGCTGAGCTAGCTCAAGGCTATACCTCCTTGAAAAGTCGAGAAACGTTTCGAGCACTGAAAAAACCTTAGCATAATCGTGTTATATCCAGCTGAGGCTACTTTGAATGCGGTAATAAATAAATGTAGATGATTCAAGGCATTATTATTCAAATAAACAAAAAACGCACAAACTTTCTGATCAAACCTCGTAAATACGGACAAAATCTGTGAAGGTGCGTGTTGTTCGTTGGATACGATTGGAAAGTGTTTTGCAAGCCTTCGTTCACTACTAACCGTACGGTGATTTAAAGCGATGATGATAATTATAATGTTTTACTTTTTTGTAACCAATTACTACATGAAACAAATAATCGATAATGCAAAAAGACGAAAATGTAACAAAAACTGGCCATAATAATATGTATTACACTTTTATGACTGAAACTAATAAATCATCATTCAATTAATTTCAGGTTGTTTTACTTTCGAACGTTTTGTCTCACTTACTGTTGCTTCCGGAACCCTTCTAATCGGTTTATACTGACCTTTCAGTGACCAGCACCCACATGTCGTGTGCTCCGGTGTAAGGTGAAGAAGGCGGAGCCGGTGTTATTATCTGAATTAAATATTATTTTAATTAACTATAAATAATTATTTCTCAGTAATTTAATCGACTTTCATTACGTGCTTTGCACCAGTCCAGCAATTATGAACTCAGTGCGTGTTTCTGAAGGTCGCGGTACAAAGTCCCGTCAACAAACTTTCCCATTGAGGAGTGCCCTTGTCACTTTTAGTTCACCTTACAGGTCTTGTTTAACGTCTACGAGTACTTTTAATGTTTTAACACGATTCTTGTTTCTTGAAAATGAAAACCCGGAGAAGGCTTCGAACATAATGACTTACGAGTTACATAAAACATTTAGGCCTATGTCCTATTAAACAGCTTTGATTTTACCATAGATTTGCACCTCAACCTATTTACACAGATATTCGCCCCTTAATTTTTCTTTTTCTTTTACTAAGCCCTTGTTGTTCACCCATTTGTTCAAATGGCGAGTATCGATATGTCTATCATCTACTTTGAAACAGTAAAATCACCTTGACTCTTTGCTGCGGCTTTTAACGGCCCTGTGGGTTTTGAGCAGATGATCTAAATATTTAAAGTATTGGAAACGTTAAATTCTTGGTTAATCATGTCATGGTCTGTGGTGACACAGAGTTGAAAACCCACTACATGTGAACATGGGTTGGCAATTTGGTTTATAGCGTCCCAGATCTTTGCGCCTTAATCGCTGCCTTTCGTCTAAACTGAATAGAATGATTTGGTCTTAGTCACAGTTTTCCATATAGTTCACATGCTGTTGTAAACTAATAAAGTCAACTCCATATTATCTGGAGTAGCGGTGGAGGCAAAATCCAAAATCATGGTTAATCCGAATAATTTTATTTAACGATAATGTTTAGTAAAGATATTGTTACGACGGTCACGCCGAGCGTCGTGTTGTTCAGTGGAAACAGAATAACTGACACCAATGAAGTCGCTAATTACCAACTTTTAAGTAGACAGAAACAACAGTTATAAATTAAGAAAGCACTATTATACAATCATTCAAATTAAATTCGTCCAACAACTACAATGATGTCACTATATTACAGTTCCGTACTAATTAACACACTACAGTAATTAGTTTTCACTACTTCGCTACAGTAACTCTGCAAACCACACTGTAATATCGCTGAAACTGGCCGCTCCGCATGTAGCCAACTAGCGGGCCTGGATACTGGTAGAGTAAACGTTTGGAAGGGTCACAGACAATCCAGAACGCTACGCAGAATGATCTGTAAACGCGTGGAACAACTTGGTGCGTTGTATAGGCCTATACTTGCAAGGCGTCACTTATTCAACCAGCGATGCGGTACATCAGCGTTTAAATATATATGGCCTTGTAAAAGTTAATAAACGTTATTAATAGTATTATAAATAAAATGTATTCAAGTTTATTAAAATCTTTAATAAACTGTAATAAAGAGTAGCTACTTGAGTTGACTCATGATTTGCAGAAAAAAATTATAGATCAGTCCTTCGGTGTTATACAAAACACTTAAGGTAAAATTAGATAAAGTACTATATATTTATTTAAATGACACATTAAATTACGGTTATTTAAATACGGTTTTCACTTTAACGTAAAAAACTTCAAAAACATCTACGGTGAATGTACATACGAGGGTCAGTTGAAAAGTTCGCGGAGCGACATTTATAGCTCAGTGGTAGAACTAAAATCTTTCGTGTGCTTGAAGAAGTATATTTTGCGTGAATACCTGTTAATTTCCAGATATATCTGTCAATTTATTCACTTTTTACCAGACGTTTGAAAGTTTCCTGTCACGCGTGTTTTTAAAATGCACAAAATCAAACACCGTGTTGTGATGAATTCTCTGACAAAAATGTTTTAGCGCCAATAGAAAATCAAAACGAAATTGTAAACGTGTTAGCAGATGCTGCGCCTTCAGAAACAACGGTAAGTGGGGCACACTCGAATTTAAACATGGTCGTACAAGCACTGAAGACTATCCCAGAAATGAACGTCCAAAAGTGCAACAAAAAATTGTATTATTGAAAAATTTTCACAGGGTGTCGGAAGACCGCAGAATGAGGAGTCGATGATGTTGCTGAAATCATAGGCATCTCATATGAGCGTGTGCATCATACTTTAACTCAAGAACTTGGTGTAAAAAAGCGTTGTGCAAGATAGCTGCCGCATCTGGAGTTGTTGCATATTTTGGGCGTCCAGTGCGACCACGTTTAAACTCAAGTGCCTACTTACAAACCGTTGGTTTTGAAGTCGCAGGATCTCATGACACATTTACAATTTCGTTTTGAATTTCCTTTGGCGCTAAACAATTTTTAACAAACAATCATACCATGATGTTTGATTTTGTCCATTTTTCAAAACACGCATGCACGTCAATTTTAAACAGCTTCTAAACAATGAATAAATTGATAGATAGATTTATAAATTAACATGAGTTTATATAAAATACAAATCTTGCAGCACACGAAAATTTTTAGTTTTACCACTAAGCTACAGTTGTCGCTTCGCGAACTTTTCAACTGACCCTCGTAAAATAATGTCATTTTCAAATTTATTAAAACATTATTGCTAACTTTTTGTTTTTATCAACGTTGCATTCTCTTAGTGAAGTATTTAATTTTGTTAAAAATTAATTTATCGACAAACTGAGCGTCCTCTTTTCCCTTAGCGTTTCGATCAAACCCTGAACGTCAGTCACGTTGTTACGTGAGACCCTCTCGATGCAGCAGGCTAATATATTTTCTCTGCCCTTATTGATTCTGTAGATTTTAAGGCAGACATAAATTATAGGCAGGACACATAAGTTAGGTTTACTCATTATCTGCTTTTATTTTATTCTTTCCGTGTTCTTTTCTTCTCTTTTTTACATCTTGTTCTGCTCTTCCTTGGTGAATCCGCAAACTGGATAATCCGACCCCGAATAATCGAGAATCTTTCGTCGTGGCTGACTGTATGTACATTAATTGGGGTAACCTGTGACATCAGGATAGTTCACAAAATACTTGAACACACGTTATATTACTTGTGATTAATTCGTTTTACATAAAGTTATAGATAACTTCTATTCGTTTATAGACAGTATTACTATCAACAAACGCTGTCTTTTTTGATTTGTATTTTTTGTGATACAGACATTTTAGCCATACATCCATTGTCGGTCAAAGCCTCTTTAACTTTAGTAAAGTAGCTGTGGATTAGAGTCCAACTAACTTTAACTTATAGTACTCTCTATGCCTGATTAGAATGAAGTATGAAGTAATGACAAATGCCAACAGCGTATCTTCGACATCGTCTGGGTAAAAATAATGTGGCCTAATAATTGTAATGAAATAGTGAAATTGATTACTAATAACCGAATAGTTTTTATCATGTTCGTAAGAAATAGCCCAGTAGAGTTGGTTTTTAGTTTTTGGGTTCGTTTGATATTTATTTTAATTTTAAAATTAGTTTCTCTGATGCCAGCTACTTTTACAAATTACAACATGAAAAAATTCCTGAATAGCCTTTTCTGAAACTCTTAGAACTTAATCCTCTCAGTTAGTATTTTGTCTTATCTGATTATGTAGTAGTCCGCACTATTTTATACGAGTGAATCTTTTTATATGAGGATAGACTATGAGCCTATCGCATAGCCCTGAGGTTTTTAGAACAACCGAAACTAATTTATAACACGGCAGTTTATATTTACAAAAACCGTCTGACACCACAGCTCAGTCCAAGCAGTGAACAGGATAGTATCACGCTCGCTCCTTCACCATTGTTTTTGTTCCAGGCGGAATGTCGGTCTTGTTTCTAACTGTAGTAAATTATAAATTTTTAATGATAGGTTTACTGTTACTTATTAACAGTGTTTGCTGTTCACGTCAGTAATGTTTCAATCGTTAGTTACGAAATCAGCGCAGAATTGTCAGAGTAAACAAATGAATAACCCAAAAAACATGTCTATTTATTGTGCAGTTAAATCAAACGAGGCGTAATCAAACGAGAATTTAGATAAGAAGTATGAACAAAACTCTACAAAAATTTGCATACAATAGCAGGCTTTTGCCATGTACAGAATTGTAAGATTTACTTTCAGTTAACCGTACTACTAAAAAGAATCTTAATTATATTTAAATTTCGTAATGTTCAATTATTGCGAATAACGGGCTTTCTTGATATAAACAACTTGTTAACAGCTGTGCTCCAGTAACTCATCTGACCTTCAGCTAAACTGAAGAACTGAAATACTTACATATTGCCAGTGGCGTACGCAGAAATCATTCTGGGGGGGGGGGGCTTGAACCTTAGCAGTCCATATATTACCCTACTCTTCTACAACTTATAGTATAAGGTACAGTACACATACCAGTTAATGGTTAAAATTTATTAGTAGGCATATTATTTTAGTAGGTTTCACATTTTCTATATTAAAAATGTATTATTCGTGATTGGGGGACTTATGTCTCATTCTATTTTTTAATCAGCAATTTAAAAAAAAATACTTTTTTCTTTCTAAAACTAAATATTTTTAATAGATTATTTATGTTTATTGTAATATTTAACAACACATTCATTTTACTTCAATTATACTATAATATTATACAGTAATATCAGTAGCACTGGGAATAAAGTTTTGCAACGTTGGTATTTAACAACTATATATTTCAAATGACTTGCTAATTAACTAATTGTGCCAATACAAAAAACAGTTTTTCATTAAACTGTTATACTTCTTACTGTTATACTACTATTTTACTAATACTTTATTAATGAAAAATTACACAAGTGCATATTAGTTGAATTCTTACAAAATTAACAGCAGTATTTGAAAAATGAAAAAGAAACAATGTACAGTAAATAAGAATCAAGTTAACTATTAATTTACAATAGGTAAAGCATTTGTGTCCAAGCCAAGCAATTTGTAATTTAAAAAGCCAAGTCCATTCTCCTATTTCCTTGATTGGCAAATCGCTCAACAATATCTTCAGGAGAGATGTCGATTTCCCTGTGAATATTGCGCGAAGCCAGCCCATTAAGCCCTTTCTCCGATGTTGTAGACCTCAGCCATGTCTTCAACCGCCTCAGAGAAGGAGCGTTCTGGCTCAGCTGATGTTACTGGGAGTACACACAGTACTTCTTAAATTTTTCGAACATTGAGAAATATATCTGGATTGCAAGCTTGAAGAGAAGACAGAGCTGTGTCTGGAACATTCATATCTGCTTCATCCACCCACTCTGCTTCCATATTTCTGCCTCAAGTTTAAGTTCCATCTTGGAAAAGTCAGGGTAAATGATAGAGGCAACAGACTGGTTGATCTCTTGAGTAGTAGCCTTAATGATGAAATGAGGCACAAATACTTGAAGATGACAAATTTTATCAAACTCAGGTCCGAAACGAGGTTCTAATTCAACAACGCAATGATCAACAAAAGGAATATATAAATTTAGCTTGTAGAGTTGTTTCACCCGCAATTCCTGGCCAGCATTTGCTCTATGTGATTGATATGTGATAACAAGAAGACTGGAATGATTGCATAATTGCACCTTCTTTTTTACAAGAAATTTGTGGTCAGCCATACTTTCAGTGTAATTTTTACAAATAACGGCATAGGTCTACTTCAGGTTACCATCAATTTGAGATTTACATTGTAATAATAAATTACTAATGTCTGTTATTTTACGTAATAATGAAGACTCGTTTTGTGAAAGAACATTTGTGTCAGAACAGCCAGGAATTATAGTTTCACTATTTTCAGAGAATTCAGAAACAAGCCCGGAAACATTGTTGTTATTCCTACAAGCCTCACTAACACAAGTATCTTGCAGAGACGATGAAGAAGTTGACAAAGAACATGTAGGCCTTTCTACTACACTATCACACTTCGCTAATTTAGTTTTTGTTACAAAGAAACCCAAAGTTCTGACTTTCCTTTTTGGTACTTTTGTCTTGTCATCAAGTTTGGACTTATCAGTCTCCATCTTAGACGTAACAAACAATCAAATAATCACTAATAAAACTACAAAAACGGCGGATTTAATAAACACCGTACTGCCAAACAAACACAAACGCGACAATGGCGGATGATGACAGCAACGTGTGTACGAGTGGTGTAAGTATCTCCTGAACGACTACCCCCGATCACTGCAGAAAATAGAGAATATGTGGAAGCTTGGAGAGGCTACCTCTCACCCGTGTCGCTCGTGCAGCGAATTTCTATTCGCACGAGCATGCGTGAAAATCGAAATTTTGCACGCACGCTGTGGAGTGCGTGCATGCTTCGAAGGGTCTGCACGCCGCAGGCACGCGTGCAGGATTTGATAGGTAGGTTAATTATGTTTACACGTTCGGAAAATACGATACATTTTAAATAAAATATTATTGTTACTAGAAATTAATTTTTGTATAATAATATAGACTATATAACGATTCTATTTTTTTAAGTAAAAAAATTATCCAAAAATTTTGTATAAATGTAAAGTGTTTTTAAAGTAATTTTTTCATTATTACAGCGGCATTATTCAAGATATGAAATTAGAACATTATTAAAATTTTCGTTTTATTTATCGGCTGATATAAAAAAAGTGCTGAATTTAACTTAAGTACTAAATAATATTTTTATGGAAAAGGTTTATATACTTAATTAAGTTTCATGAAAACATTATTTAATACTTAAGTAAAAATTCTTGGGTTTCACTGGTAGTAGTGGCCGGTGGCACGTCACTGGTTGACGTGCGTGTGGCCGCGCCTCCGCGCCGTCAAATGAGAGCGAGAGCGAGAGAAAACAGGTAGCTTACTGAATGTTACGCTCAGCGTAATACACCGCTCAATGAACTATAAATTATAACTGAAGTAATAATTGTTATTATAAACTACTTATTTTGTTAGTATTTATATCCCCGTCCAAATCCGCCGAAATATGCAAATTTGTAATTTTAAACGAGACCTAAGTAAATTAAGGAAGTGCATATTACATTTTTGCGGCTTGTGCCCCCTGAGCCCCCCATGCGTACACCACTGCGTATTGCCTAACTCTTCAATAATTCATGGGCACAGCTACATTTTGAATTACGATTTCTTGGTAGTTTATAACTTAAATTTTATAAAAGGCATTATTCTGTGCCTCGTGTTATACAAGTAAGACTTGTCTGTCATCATTAGAAGAACATTCGGGGAACGTTATATGTGAAAATAACATTGTAGTTCATCGCCACGTGGTAATCATAATGGAGAAATCCTAAGTGTTTGTCATCATTAGAAGAACATTCGGGGAACGTTACATGTGAAAGTAACATTGCAGTTCATCGCCACGTGGTAATCATAATGGAGAAATCCTAAGTGTTTGTCATCATTAGAAGAACATTCGGGAAACGTTACATGTGAAAGAAACATTGTAGTTCATCGCCACGTGGTAATCATAATGGAGAAATCCTATGTGTTTGTCATCATTAGAAGAACATTCGGGAAACGTTACATGTGAAAGAAACATTGTAGTTCATCGCCACGTGGTAATCATAATGGAGAAATCCTATGTGTTTGTCATCATTAGAAGAACATTCGGGAAACGTTACATGTGTAAGAAACATTGTAGTTCATCGCCACGTGGTAATCATAATGGAGAAATCCTAAGTGTTTGTCATCATTAGAAGAACATTCGGGGAACGTTACTTGTGAAAGTAACATTGTAGTTCATCGCCAAGTGGTAATCATAATGGAGAAATCCTAAGTGTCTGTCATCATTAGAAGAACATTCGGGGAACGTTACATATGAAAGTAACATTGTAGTTCATCGCCACGTGGTAATCATAATGGAGAAATCCTAAGTGTTTGTCATCATTAGAAGAACATTCGGGGAACGTTACATGTGAAAGTAACATTGTAGTTCATCGCCACGTGGTAATCATAATGGAGAAATCCTAAGTGTTTTTCTTTACGGGAAAGACCAATTCAGTTTATTTGGAATATATATTGTGACGGTACGTTTCATCACCATAGACATATAATCTGATATAATAGTAAAACACCAGCCATGAGTACTAGTATAAACCATAGATGATAAGAAAACTTAATAAATAAGTGTATAATAAACATAGTATGTCAATCCCAAATTAAAACAAAAGCAGTCGATGAAGAATAAATAAATGTAACACATTTGAAATTGTGCAACACATTTGTAATTGAAAAAGTACAACACAGTAGGTATAATGAAAAATTAGAAGAGAAACACAAAGAAAACTATAATAACGTGATAAACCCAATAGATATGGTAAGTGAAGGGTACAAATAAAACAAACCACGAACATCAGAATGAATAAAATGAAACATGCGACAGACTACAAGAAAGTGGAGTCAACATTGAATAAATAATGAAATGAAGAGGCAAAGAACTAGGGTAAAAAACATTGAGAAAAGAAGATTAAACCTAAATACCTTACAATTAGGTCCAGAATCAAATAAAACCATCCCAAATTAATTGATGATAACATAAAAGATAAAGATCAAATAACAAGCAAACTAACTTAAAAATTCAATGAAATGAAATGCATGTGTTAATATAGAAAAAGATTGTAATTAAACGATATTAAGACAAGTGTAGTGAGGGTGTAATACAAAAGAAATCAGTGATGACCAGAGATCATGGTATAAACCAGTGGGGGAGGAGTAAAAAGCGAGATAGTGGTCTTATGAAACAAATAACAGGTAGTAAGAACCAGAAAGTAGTAGTAGTAATATATATATATATATAGTTTAAGGATTTTCTAAAAGAACCATGTTTATTGTGTAGTAATTAGTAAATAGAATAGGCTAATAGATTTAATAAGTTAATGTATTAGACACCCATGTTTGTTGTGATATAAGTAATTAATAGAAAGTGTTTATATACCCAATGATTTAAGGTGTTAAACGCCCATGTTTTGTTGCATTGTAACTAGTTGATAGAAGGGGTCAGTATACATCATAATTTAAGTTGTTATAACCATTTGTTTGAAAGTTTGTTAATTGTTTAAGAAATGTTAGTTTAGAAAAATATTTAAAATGTCATAACCAGGTAATTGGGGCATATCATTGTGTATAAGAATTTATTGTATAAAAACAACTAAATGCTAGGCCTATAGATCAAAAGAACTGAGTCAAACTCAAATAACACTAAATTATACAGCATAAACATCACTAAATTAAATAAAAATGAACACAAAGCCTAACAGTAATAAAACAGGAAAGGTAGTGATAAAATTATATGTAGCCTATAAACCTACCATAACTGTAGCAAGATAGATAGGAAGCATAATTATAGCATATATGACAGGCCATTGAGTTGATTTGGTACCAGTATTATTGTTATCATAGGAAATGTATGAGTAGGTATTTAAAACTGTGATGTTATATGTAAAGTAAGATACCTGGAATTGTTGTTAGTAGTAAGGATAATCATATTAGAATATATTAAATTAGCAAAACAAACAATAACAAATGTCTGGCAAGATTAGGTCAAGTCCTAAGAAACACAAAATTATAAACATGTCAAGACAGTAAATAATGGGTCGAAATGGGGCACATTTTGTATCAAAATTATTTCATTTTACCAAGCAATGACATGGTGTAGATTAAATATAAATTAAAATCAAAATAAACAAAAATAATATGAGGTGACAGAAATGAATTCCCTAGATTTCAAATAATGTAAAGTTACGTGATCCGAGGTCATGGAATTTGAACCAATCAAAGAACACAAAAACAGGGTCATCAACGGCAATTAAACGTATTTTGTACTCACTCAATTGTTAAACGTTAAACTGAAAAGTTCAACAGCGTGTAGCTGAGAATCAAGTTTTAATATTAAACCAGTAAATTTCACACCAAGAAACAAAAATATGCAATAAACAGATAACTGAAGAGGCATTCAACACGAATCCGAAAACGAGAAAAAACTTAACACTGATGGGAATTTGATGAAATTATCCACCTCTCACGTGAGCGTCATCTTTTATCGTAAGCAGAGTGGGTGAGGATTTTGGTTAACTATACAACGAATCAACTACATCACTTCACAACACCGTTTCAACTTAAAAACACAGTTAATCCAGACACTTATAAACCTCAATAAACTATTTTTTTAAGAGATTATGAACATTATATTACTCAAACCAATTTTAATCTGACATTGGAAGGAGCATCATCTCAAATACGGGACAAAGGCAGTCGGCCATTTTGAAATTGTAGCGAGGTCGCTGTTTAACCTGTAGGCAACTTCTGAATATGAACAAATTTAAACCAACACTAATACAGATATACTTTGTTAGTTATTAAGAATTAGATTTATAACATTGTGATGCATTGTATTTTTACTTTAACGCATTTTTCCGATCTTTATTAACAACTCAAAGAACCCCATTACCTGAGAAAGAAACATTATATTGTAAATCTTTTTTAAGTACTGTTTGTCACAGTCGGAATCAGTGAGAGAATCGAATCAAGTTGTAACCGTTCGACTCACGAGGCGGCAGACCGGCCCATGTTAAAAAAAAAAAAACAACAGATAATAAATTAATTTGTTAATTATATCAGTTTCTTTTTTTTTATTTGTTAGAGTGGTTACAGGAGTCAGTAATTACAGGTGACAGAGGAGAGAAGTTGCGGCGAGAGTAGGCACATCGAGTACGTCCCCACTAAAGCGGAATAACCTCACAGACAGGCGCGAAAATAGATCGATTGAAAAGAAACGAATCGATCAGATTATCTATTGCAGATTTAATTATTTTTCTCGGCGCCGATTAAAACGATACGGCTGCGTACGATAGTCTCGCTATTGTGAAGCCGTTAATAATTGAAAAACTAACGAACCACTCGACAACAAATATAATACTATAAAAGACAATTGCTTATTTCACGAATAAACAAACAAGACACACTAAAAAAATATTATTGTTATAATGTCTGTAAAAATAAAATACTGGAATTCTATTCGATTGGTGCCAGAGTATCGCGCAACAAAACTATGTGAACATGCTCTTACGTCACATCCGCCTCAGGAGTTGTAGACGTCTTTCCTACTCAAGATTTCAAAATACAAAAGCTCCTTATGTCCAACTAGTTGACGGTTTATTCTCAAACGTCCGGGGCCTTGTCGCTGTCCCCGTAAATTCTACGCACACTGCGTAGGTACGATTTGGTAGCACTCTGTAATCAGTCGCTTCCAAAGGGATCTGCGAATAGTTGTTGTTGACTTTCCTGACAAAAGGGAAGTGATCGCGTCGCTGCGCGGTAAGTGCCGAGTGCCGTGCACAGTGGCTTCCTATAATATTGTAACGAGAAACCTAACGAACAGTCCAGAACATTCTCCACACCCCCCGTCCAGTATGGCAGGTATTGCCTCAGTCAAGCCCGATCACATGTAGGTGATCTAGTTTGTTTCAGATACGCTTTAAGCCGTAAGGAGGGAAAGCTATACTGGACCTCTGCGCTACCTATAAAAAGCCATAGCATTCGGGTTGTCAGTTCAGTTACCTGACCGATTTTCCTTAGCACGGATCGAGTGTTTATCGAAGTGAAGTGTTATTGTGTTAATAATTGTGTGGAACTCTATTGTTTGACATTGTTATAGCGTGTGGGCAAATCTAACTGGAATTATTGTACGAGTTGATTACGAATTATTAATTGTGATAATTAAATCTGTTTATTAGTGATTTCATCGGTGTCTTGTATTTTGTTTTCCATTGCACCATACGACGATCAGTTAGGCCATCGTAACAATATTAAAAACTTAAATTCCGCTGGTACAGGCTAAATATTGTCTCACTTGGTCACTTGATCCAGACGTATAAAGATTATTCCCGTCGTTCTTCCCTTAATAAACACTACCAAGTATTCACAACGTAGGTATCTCATTGACGTGGACATTGTGTAGGAAATATTTATTTAATAGGAACGTAACAGATGACAATACGTCTCAGATACAGCCGGTAGATAACCCACATTTGGTACGTGTACCATCCAAGATTCTAGAAGTGATATAGTCAGACAGAATCTACACGTATCGATCTTCAAAAAGTTTAATAATTGTGTACAATCTTAATGTGACTTTTCAGTAATACACGTCAACTGTTTCCTGTTTTACTAATTCACGTTTGTCTCGCTCTTAAGTATTTTCTATACAATATTTACTTCCATACGTTACTGTGATTCTGTCCTTTAATTTATACAGGCAAGATGTCGCGTAGTTTGCGACTTTTCTGTTCCCATGTTCTTGTCATGTCTTTCAAGATGCACACGTCTGCCATCCGTTAAACTAGGGACTATTCATTCTACTCTCCTATTATTCACCACCAGCTTCCCGTTATTTTTCAAATCTCATAACTTCTACTATTTCCAATTCTTACTACCCATTCGTCATTTTAAAATTATTTCCAAACTCTTGCGTCCATTATTAGCCAAGAAAACGTGGCAAGAAGAATTAAAGCAAGCTCAAGAAAGAATACTGAAAAACAGGTTATCACAAAACAGTGGAAAGAGTAAGAAAGAAAAATTAACTCAACTCAGCAGCCTTACATGTCATGGTAATGGTTATCATTAAGTAAGTAAAGTAATTAAAGGAAGCAGCTCGTATGAGACCTTTAACACCGCACTGACTGTAAACGATACGTTCACATACTAACCTTTAACAGTAATACGTTGGCTCAAAGTACGCCACTCCACTATCACGACTCTGCCATACTGGCTTTACATTCACACATCCCTAAGCGTAGCAGATAATCAAAGTTCAACAGTTCAACACTACTGTTACGGCTGTTTTGTACTCTCTCGGCTTACTATTTACACACACACCCTCGGTTACACGCACAATGATGTCCACATACACTTATGGATGAATACACATTTTCGTTTTGCCTCCTTATATAGGTTTTATAAGCGTTCCCCGCGCGCGCGGGCGGGTGTGTGTGTAAACAAAATCGGTAGCGTAACCCACGTGTTCGATCCGCAGCCGGGAGTTTGTATTGTGCTACAGACTTCGGCATTTCAAGCTTCGACCTCGTAAATTATAACGGCTGTGTAATTAATCATTTACACATGTCGAGTTCTGCTATTTTTAATGCACGTCGGTGCACGTTTATTGTGTATTATTATTTATTAATAGCTGTTGTGTGTCTGAGCCGCACACTCAGTGGCCTTGGCTTAAATGCTGTGTACAACGGCAGAGGAAAACCAATTAATTATACAGTACGGATTATACTCAGATGCGATTAGACTTAGGCGGAATTCTGTAGAATCGGATAGAATATAGATAGAATTCGCTCACACACTTAAACTTGTACAGTTCCCATTTGCTGCGTCTTCTGGTGTTCTTGCGTTTTATCTTGACTTGCGTGCACCCACCATTCTACATTTTACCACTACCATTATTTTTTGTTCTCTTTGAACTCTAGGACATCATCCTTCATTTATTCTACTGAGTCTCCATTTCCAAGTTTTTAATTACGAATCTGTCATAACTGTTACCTTTCATATTTTTGTATTTCTCATTTCACATGAAAACAATCGATTTTAAATCGCATAACTTTAAATTTAGCTTTGGGTTTGAAGTTTGAATCCCTCGAAATTTTCCAGTCAGCTTAAACGCGTAATGTCATGTCCAGGCCCGAGTTTAGAAATTTTCGAGGGATGTGTGTATGTGTGTGTAAGTGTGTGGTCATTTCAGTTACTGTGTATTGGGCATTAGAACATACCAGTATGAAGCTTACGATATCACTGTCGAAACAACAAAATCGTCGTTAGTAATAACTACGTTTTACCACCACATCGTACACATTGATCAGAAAAATCGTAAATCGTTATGAGTCAATACTGTGTATTGTAAACAACACAAGCACAATTGCTCCATATATTAGAATAAGTCTAAAGAGAGATTATTAAAATAAGTATATACTACATAATATGAAATAAAATGTATATCACAGATCCTTTAATAAACCTCCTCTATGATTTAAACACACAAATTCTTTTATTTCTGCTGTCTTATCCATAGCTTCTGTGTGGTTGATGGGTAACTTTTCCAGATCACTGACTCTACTGCCCCTTTGAATTTTTAAATAAGTTTTGATCCGCTTAAAGACGAAGAACTACTTTTCAGCGGACGAAACTGCTTCATTTAAAGTCACGACTGAAACCAGACCAGACCTCAGAAATCTTGAATTAACGAAAATGCGAGGTCTCAATTCTAAAACAGTTTTCAGTTTCTAAATCTGATTTTTTTAACCAGATGCGGAGTTCTTAGATTTAGATGTTAGAGATTGATGGTTTTCTTTTGAATATTTATGAATTTTTTCAAAATTTCGTCACCTGCTAGAAAAACCTACGAGAACACTATAAAAATCCTTCTATCATGTGTCACAAGGGTTACAAACAACTGACTACTTTTAGCACCGAAAAAAAAAACAAAGAAACAAGCGACTTTTCAACTCGGAAAATCCATGATTCTCTGCCAGTTCATCAGCATGCTTCACTATTTTTAACTGAAGCTTTTGTAAAATTCATGCTTAAATTAAACTGAACAAGTAATATAAGAAAATGCCGTATCATCTGTGTTTGACCTATCAAACAATCTAAGTTATAAGATTTATCAGAACGAACCAACTCAGGTAGACTGGAGACATGCTAAGAATAGTGAACTTAGTTTCTAAAAGAAAGACGACTTCAAACATCAAGTTGGAAGTGACAAACATAAAACATAACACACTTCATACATAATGTAAAGACAAGTTGAAATATAATTACTTTAAGGTTTGGAGCAGACGTTCTTGAAGCGCTTCACAACAAGAGCCCAGAGCTCACCCTGATTATTCAAATCGTTCTGATAAAGTTTGGAGTACAATGTTAATTCTAGTTAAAACAGTTTCTTCATAACAATTAAAGAATAAAAAAGATATCGACGATTCTTTACATAAACATTTTATTTTAAAGTAAATGCCTTATATTTTAACTGACTGGTTGGATTAATGTTAGTGAACACCGTGAATACCTTTGTGTTGACGTTGCTTAGTTTAAAGAGAACTGCAATCCATAAAGCTCTAACTGTACTACCATGTACCTACATATCTAAGACTTACTACTCCTCCACAAACAACAAGATAAAACAAAAAGATAATGAAGAACAGCTGGATAGCAAAGATAACAAAATATATGCTTTAACAGGATACGATTAAGTAAAGGAGAACATACGGCAATAAATGTAGCAACAAAGGCGGTAAGACGAAGAGTAAAGTTGATAATAAATTTAACCATAGGCCTACATGTTAAGCGAGTTAAAGAATTCGTTTGAGACACTGGATTCCAATCGATTTGTTTACATCGAAATTAATTGATTTGCAGTGAATCTAATTTGTCGGTCGGGAGAAATTGTTAATTAAAAAGTATAATTTATATTGAAAGTGTCAAGTAATAATTACAAGCACGTATCTATCACGGTGATCGGAATTTGATATGTTTATTTATTTCACAGTGACGGTATAAATTCTCCACGCAATATGTCAACGTAGCCTTGCACAAAATAACAGAGACGAAGTTTATGCTAATTTCCAAGGCACGTGTCGAAAACAAACGTTATATTACTGTACTTCAACGTAAGTTGCGTAGATTCTAGCCTAGCCTACGTTTTCTAACTACGTGGGCGATTGCATTCAATAACAAAACAGTTACTACTCTTTAAAGCCACATAATAGTAACCGCCCCTTTCTGTATTACCGAAGTAAGCATAGGCTACAGCCGCCTATGTTACCCTACGATGTTTTCCGGTACACATTTTCACAAGGTGAATCGACTAGGGAGCTGCAATTTTGCCTAAATACGAGTTTAAGAATTGTTCAGATTTTTAAGAGAGGCGCAGGTTTGTAACATACTTGCCGCGTTTTTAAGTGGCCGTCCACAGTTTACGAGTTTAAAAATTTCTCATATTTTTAAGATAGGCGCAGATTTGTAACATGGGCTTGTCATGTTTTTCTGTTGAACAGGAAATGGAATTCTAATGCAGGAAAACGTTGTGTCCGAGAAAAATAGAGTCACTACCCAGTAAATAACGAGGCAAAACTTAAGACTGAAGTACATGAAAATTACGTATATCGAACTGTCGTGGTAGACACTGTGCTGTAAATGCGGTAAATAAAAAAGTTAAAATACGAGATTGACTTTATCTTGTATTAAATAAAGAAAGCCATAACAAAGTTTCTGTACAGAATCCTTACAACTGTTCTCCAACCCAAAAATATGTTTTTTTCATGGTGCTGTCGCTGTCTTAATACACATGTGACATAACATACTGGCAGTAGATTCTTCACCAAGCGAATATAATTGGTTGTCTACCAAACAGCCCTGCATCTGTCTATATTCATCAGTCTTATCCGGCCGACGCAGAGATGTGTCGGACGTAAAGTTGTTAAAACCTCTTCGAACTGCTCAGTAGAGACGTGTTACACTATAGAGTAATAACACTCGTTGGATTACCATCGTCTTGCTATCAACTCACGTAATTTGTGTCGAGTCTGTGTCGAGAATTCAGCTATCGCCCTGCCTATAGAAAGTGGCCATCTACTAAGCCATTACATTTTTAAGTAGTATCAATCCTTGATTTAAAGACTTAATTCCACCAGAGAAAAACAACAAAGTAAAAAAACAATTTATAAAATTTACATTTAGTCAACACTTCTACTCTGTAAGTACAGTAAGGAGACTTGTAAGATACAAGACTCAAGACATGCATAAACACTGGAAGCTCACTGAAGTGGTTTACTTCATTTAATCGCATTTGAAAACATTAAATATCATTTTTCACAACGGACAACGAATCGTCGCTGTAAACATGTCGCTGGTCCTCGGAATACGTAAAACCTATTTATGGCGCACAAAATGTCGGATCCATCAAATGTAGCCAACTAAAAAATGTCGACGTTTCCCTAGTTGTTTGTTTATAATGAGAAAATCTACAAGAGAACTCTTTTTGAGAGCTCGCTACTCCAATCCCTGATGTAATTTAAATACAGAGTGTTTTTAATGTCCTTAACTGTTAACACAATGAATGATTAACAATTCCCTTTGTAAGCGCTTTCTTCTTTGGACCATTCCCATTTTAACAACGATTTTCTCCGTAGGATTCTTCCTATAAATCCTCTCGCTGATATATTCAATATTCTTCATGTGCTTTGTAAATTTCTTCTTTTTAAAAGTAGGTACACCCATCCTACTTCTTTGATTGTAATTACTCTCGGTCAGATTTCCCAAGAGTATAGTTCTCTGCCTCTGTCTCTTTCCATCAAACAATATCCCTCTATGTATTGTTACTTCAGTAACTACTTCTTTTACTTTTGTGAATATTACTTAAATATTTCAACTTTGTCAATTTTTTAGCTTGATCCCTTTTTGCTTGTTTCATCAGATTCCAAGGCTGTTTATTAAGTTTTTAAACATTCAATTTTTTTTAATATCGAGGAGCCTACTTCCAATCGAAGGACCAGGAGTTAGTCTATAGAGTTCTTCTCTTCTACACCAAAAGCTTTCACTATGGAGCCTGGTCTGGCCCTCGTTTGATTTCCTAACCTTACCGTACAAGGCAGTAAGAGGCAGTGTTTATAGCATCACTATATCTGACGAAGCGTTTGCTATCTACCAACTCCAATCCGCCTAGTAGCTCAGGCTCGCTAATTACCAGTCATCAGTAGCCAGTTAGTGTACACCGTTACAAAGATTGTAACGCTTAATACAAATCTTAAGGAACAGTTGTCCATACGGAGTTCTGTTGTTATTCGCTGAAACGATGCTGCTGGCTGTAGAAACTAATAGAGCAAATAGAAATGTCTGGTACTGGGTAGACAGTTGTATTGCATCTAAGTACTAATTAGTACTAGTGTCTATATATATATATATAGAGAGAGAGAGACGCCTAATATACAGGAACCACTCACTGTTGGGGAAACTTGTGCACACATCACACGTTATAATTGGCGAAGTACGGGAAGTTGTGCGATGCGTATGAAGCTATATTAAATGATTATTTGCTTTAGTCAATGTGACATTTAAACAAACGGTGAGTACTACCATTAATTTATTTTTACTGAGAATTGTAAACAGCGTGTATAGTGCATTACTGTGAATAAGAACTGGTAAATGAATTGTTATTTGGAAAAATTAAAATTGTGATAGAACCTTGATATATGAATTTTGATGAAACTTTGAAATCCATTAAACCATGTCGGTTAAATAGTGTAACAAGTTTACAAATAATGAGATGTTTATATTTATAAATGTTGGTGTAGAAAATTTTTTTGTTTTATAAAATTTTTTTTTATTTAAAATTAATTAAATTTAATTAATTAATTATGTTCTGTGGTGCTCCGAATTTCTTGTTAATTGTTTTAATTAATTTAACTCCTTTTCCGTATTTTAAAATCCTCTCGCCAGTTAATTAGATTGTCTCCAATAACAATCGATAGGTATACTTTCCTATTTGGAGGTTATCTTCCTTCTTATTGGTGAAATTCTGGTCGTTTCTGTTCAATTAAAGTTATATTTTATACTAATTATGAAGTAGGAATAAATGAGATTCAATTTTATAGTAATTACTGAAGTTTATTAACACATATTTAATTCATCGACTCTCTATCGATTTATAAATCGATTCTCAGGGTATCAATAGTGTACAATTATTAATATTCGGGTTCTTTTAACAATTATTTTAGGTATAGTCAGAGAGAAAGGGCAAAGTATTAAAAGTATAACATTACAAAATATATTCAGTTAAAAATTAAAATACATATACGTTATTCAAGATATAATGTTAAGTAAGATGCTTTCATACGGTTCTGTTGAATAGACTGTGTCGCTTTGGATTGTGAGAAATCAGTAATGGCTGCCGTTAGTAGTCCAGACGTAAGACGAAGTCACCTCGCTGTTTCTACGACTAATAAAATATGCTTTCCCTACGATTTTTCGTTCCAGGGGCTGCGATTCTTCTTTCTTGTGTTGGTGGAGTGTTGCTTGTCAAGTTTTAGTGTTGCACTTCGAAAAATGGTGTAGTGTTAAGTTAATTTCACTTTTGTCAGTTAGGTCGAGAATTGCACGTTTGTATTGTGAAGCGTTATTACTGTTTTAATCGTTTAAAATGTATTTCCACTATGTTGTGTTCTTATTTGGAGTTGTTTTAATGTTTGATGATGGTCGTTTCACTGTATTTGTGTTAAAAATGTGTTTTCACAAAACTCGCGTTTTTTCGTCAAACTAGGCTTAGAAAAAAATGCGCCATTGATGTATCAGCAACTAGGTTAAAATTTGCTTAATCGCTCGTCAAGTGTGCTTCACGATTTCTAATAATGAACTAATTAACTTTCTCCGTCTTGTCCAAAAGTCTTAGCCAAATTAATATTATTCAATCCATTGTTTCAATATTATTGGCATCCTCTGCACGTGAGAATTTTACATTATATAACTGATTATATTTTTGTTATTATTCAAATTTATTAACTATTAAACACATAATCTTCTTCTTCAGTTCATTCTGCTTAATTTGATACCAAATAATGTAGTTTAATTAAGTTTTTGATCTAAAATGGTATTTTTTACCTCATTTTGAAAATTATAAGTTTTAAAAATCACTTCCTGTCCTTTTCCAAAAAGTTGCCGTCTTCTAAGTTATATAAAAGATCGTATTAAATCTCAGATTGTAATAAAAGGTTTATCTTCCCTTAATTTCTTGTAATTAGATTAATTGGTTATGTTTTAAAATATTATACAGTAATATAATCTGAATTATATTACTCCCCTATCTGAATTTTGAGTTTTTACATTTGCATTTTTAACAATAATTCTGGCTATCTTTTTACAAAATCTTTCTTAACTATATTTCCAATTACATGACTTTATGACTGATTTACCTTGTATAAATTCTTTCAGTTTAATTGTTTTTCTGTACTTATTTTATCAATTTTGAGGCTGTTTAGTTTTTAACATTTGGCCTAGATTTCTAACAGTTTTTACATACAAAGTTTTTTAAATAATACATGTTGGTTTATACCCTCTCTGACTTTCTTTGCTATTATAACATTAATTAACCTTTTCTTATTTTAACACAAGAACAATTAGTATATAATTATACTCTAAATACATAACACATAATTCAAATTAACATTGGTCTTTCAAATTTAGACATTTTATACTTAATGATTAACAGTAATACATAATAAATATATTACAAATAAAGAATGTTGTTTGACTCTGACATCTTATACTTGATTATTAACAATAATACATAATAACTATTTCATAAATAAAGAATGTTAGTTGATTCTGACAATTTTAAACTTGATTATTTCTATTACCTTATTCTACATAAACAAAACATAATTATCATAATCTTATACTCTATTTCTTATTAGGTTCTACTTTCAGTTTTTATCTGTTTTTTATTTATGGGGTAATGACTCTTTGTCACTTCACTTTTATTATGTATGCCCTGCTCTTGTTTTATTTTGGTCATTCTAATGAATGTTATATAAAAAAGAGTGGCAGTTATTTAAAAAACACGTGTATTACCTGTCATGATAATACTTTATTTTACATTATTCATAGACACAATATAAGCACTTTAAAGTTGTAATATTTCACAATCTACTTAGTTTGTGAACTGCAATATTAACACATAAGGTTTATTTATTTTAACACCAAAACTTGCACTAATCCCCTTTTCATTCTTGGATTTTATTTCTAAATAGTTTTATAGTTTCATTAAAATCAAGAAATCTATATATAGAAGATAATGAAGGTTTGTCTTTTGGCATTATATAATTATTTCACATTGGTTCACTTTCAATTCTACTTTATACACTTTTTGGCTTTCATTTATTTTACATGTGGTTTCTACATTTGATAGTTTGTTATACTTTCATTTATTATTATGTTTATTAGTTTCTTTTGGGGTTTTTTATAAGAGCACTCCTTCTTCTTTTGGATGCTGTCTTGTTCTGGTTTTCCTCATTGATTCCTTCTATTCTTCTTGTTTCTTCTAAATGTATCACCTTTTATGGTGGATCTTGTCTTGTTCTGGGTTTCTTCCTTAATTCCTTCTTGTTCCTTAAAATATTTTCTTTTCTTGTTGTGGACTTAGTCATTTTCTGGGTTTCTTCCTTACCTACTCCTATCCTACCTGGGTATTACCTTTTCCATATTTAGTTTTTAAATTTATTTTGATGATTCATCACTCATGCAACATTGGTTTTATATGAACTTTTGCTTTAATCAATGATTATACTTCACGGTGGTTCTTTATTAATTTTTTATTTTGCTTTCTCGGATTTAACAATGTTTTTATTTTATTTTTATGATCATCCTACCATTCAGAATTATTGGTATTATCTGTCATGCTACAATAGTCATGTCTTCGAATCACTGAAATCGACTCAGAAGTAAACAAGACTAATGTAAACATTTTCGATAACGAGAATTTCATACATTTGACCACGTGGGTGGTCCAGTGAATATTCATAACTCACAGTTTTGATTCTCGGTCTCGGTTTTGCCAGGTGCGAAAATTAATGAAATCGTTAATTGGCAAAAACAAAAGTAAATACTTCTAATATAGGGTTACAAACCAGTTGACTGCACCTCTGACCACGTGACAAGCCGGTTTAATGCGATGCTGACGCCCTAAAGTAAATGTTGCTTAAGTAATGGTTACTTCAGACTGGTAAATTTTGAACACCAATACTATAAATATAAATAATGCCATAAATAACCATTTATGTCCACCAAGCGATGTTTATATTTTACAATTTAACCAATAAAAAGGAAACTACAGTATTACACCTGACATGTCTTCAAAAGGGTGGCTCTGCCACAGTTGTTCATTATATTATTTATTACATAGATTTATATACAATAGAAACACTACTAAAAGATATGCTCTTTAAAATATACAGACTTTAACATATTTAGAAATATTTATTTACAATGTGGAAGTGAATATATTATTATTAGTGAACATATAGTATTATTATACTACAAAGGATAAACTTGTTTCAGTTCTTAGTATTACTTCTTCTTTGTTAAATGTTATCTTCGTTTTGTACATTTTGAGTTAGATTTGTTCAGTTACGCATGTTAAGTAATTTCTTGTGGTTAACTTAGCCAAGTTACGTGGTTAAATCGATAAAGTCGTCTTCAAGTTTTTTGAAGATGAGGATGGTATAAGAGAACTGCTTGTTTTCATCTTTGTTACTTGATTTATTTAATTTAATTCCTTGGGGAAAGTAGTGGCGCAGCAAAGGACTTTCACGTAACACGATTCAGAGCAATAACCATTCACCAGAGGATTATTACCACCAGAGGGTTGCTATTTACGACGGTAGGCTACCAAATTTTCTTTCAGGCTTTCTACCAAACCCATAGTCTTCATGATCATGTTAGGATTACTATTCTCTGAGATTCATCAACTGGCAGAATCCCGTCCTGGAAAACTGTCTATATATTACACAACGTGTCTCTCGGGAACCTACAATAGTATCTCAGGTTTCTTACATCTTCGAATAAGTTTCAAGTTTCAGGAAAGATCTGCATGTAACTTTCAACTTTTACAATTCTCCCGCGTGATATTCTAAATAATATTCTTTCAGAGTAATTATGCGTTCACGATATCAGAGGAGGGTATACAATAGCGGTCTCTGAGTCTACACGGTTGAGGGAACCTTGGTGTCAGGTAGACAAAGGCATCCTGGACAACTGTTAGTCTAAAGTAACTAACCTAAGATTATTCGAATCCATATTGCGCTGTAGTATGTCGTACTCGCGGATAATTTTTTATTAGATTATGGAAGAAATACAGAACCCACTGTGTGTGAGTATTACATTGTCTTGAGTGTTGGTAACAATTCCATTTGAAGCCTTGAAGCATCACTGTAATGAACAATGATTCATCGATAGAACTAGGCCTAAGTTGGTAAAAGGTAGATTTCAGAGCATGGATCTCAAAAATAAGTTGCAAATAATAATTCAGTAACATTTGCTTCTACAAATATTGTAACACAGTACTCGATAAAGAACTATAATTATCCTTGTCTTCATATACAAAGCTTACTAGCTGACTTCTTCACACGTACGCCGCGACTAAAAACATCAACATTAGTGCAGGCGAGACGTAAACGTAGAAAAAAGTAAGAATTTGAAACATTCTGCGCACGTTTTCTTTTAATTCCATCAACACAAGTGCAGCAAGTAAGAAAAAGTGCTTATTTTCAGATTTCAAGCGGTACCCTTAGCACACTCGTAGAACCGGTAGAAAAGCTTCGATTTAGTTCTGACACACGATTGATGAATCCAATCGGTGTTCGCAGGTTCAGAGAAAAAAATCTAGCTACTGAGCGATCGACAGTCAAATTATTGAACCGTTCATTTAATCGGATCTTAAATATTCCACGTTAAACTTGAATTGTAACCTAGAAAATAATAAGAAACAACAAGAAACTTTTACTTTAAAACAAAAGTTTCTGTACTTCTAAAATCCTCATGTATTTTTAATTAAATAATTTTTCTGTATGAACTAATATTTCCAGTCTACAACATTGTTACTATCGTTGATATACAAATTCATTTTTACAGCAGAAGACAAAAACCGTACTGGCAGCATGGGCGAGCGATTAGCAAACAAATAATACTGTTTAGAAATAGCGTTTGTTAGTAGTAGTAAAGTTGACCTTTGACACAGTGGAGTGGAACCTTGAGACCCACATTTCCTACTGCTGGCAGCGTTCGGCCTGATTAATGAACACATTCCATTACGTTGAACCTTACACATAGGCGTCTATTGACCTTGGCTCTATATTTGACAGACAACTAACTCAATATTACGTACACACGCATGCACACTGTTTACTAAACAACGTGCGAAGTAAGAGAAAGAATTTCAAGGAATTTTGTAACATATTCATACGTAGCAAGTAACACATACGATAGAACCAGTTTCTCAAAGGACAGATTTCGAAGATAAGTGTTTGTTGTGTACCGTAAATATGATGTTGCAGTTTAATGTTCCGGGTACATGTGTAAAACTTACCAGCAATTTGCACCACGTAGGAATGCCATTCGAATCTTCATTAATAGTACACAATAACGTCGTGATGGGAATTGTCGATAAGTACTTTTGCCAAGATCCGTTGCAGATTCTTTTCAGTGTATACATTATAACAATCTGTTCTGTGTGTGACGGTTTTCTGTGTCCGTCTTGTTCAAGCCCCGCGATGGAAGCCAATCTATAACAAACCGTTCTGTGCGTGACGGTTTATCTGTGAGTCTTAAAGGCCCACGTTGGATGCGTCAATCTATAACAAACTGAATAGTTACGGGTGTATTTTACGAACTGCGGATAACGAAATAAGTTAATCTTCAAAACTTGGTCGTACTCGTTAATCGGTTCGTAAATGTCCTTATGTTGTGACTATTAATTATATTAGTTATTTTGTTGTCGTTTCCTGTGTTGTCGTTCAGTATTCGTTGATTAGCAACGATTGTATAGGAACGAGAATTTAGTGTGTCACCGTCCGTTTGAAATCGGCGCGTGAATAATATTTGTTTAGTAATGGTCAAATAGATCGTGTAAGCAGCCCACTGGATCTACTTTCGTGTCTGGATGTCCTTGCGCCCTCCTCAAATTTTCTCTTCTGGTTCCTGTAATTAATAGTCTTTATAATTACTTTATTGGAATAAAATAGGACTGGTACGATTGACAAATTATATCTTTTATTTGTAATTTCTTTGGAACATTGGTCAAATTACCGTTTCATTATTCGAGGATTTACAATTGGATGAGTTCATCCGCCGTAACAAATAGTCCGTAATAACAAAAAAATTCACAATAAATATATTTTATGTTTCTCAGGTAATGGGTACTTGGAGTTGCTAGGAAAGATTGGAAATATGCTTCTACTTAAAAATACAATGCATTACAAAATATATTTACTTCTTATCGACTAACAAAATGTATATAATAATGTTTTTCAAAGTTGTTCGCTTACAGTTTGCAACAGTGCCTTCAGTAACACAACATGGCGGACTATTGAGTTCTCACCTCAGAAAAATACGTTCTTTAAATTCCAATTAAAGTGTTTTAAATAAAGTCTTAGTTATAGTAGTTTATAATAATAGTTGGTATATAGCCTCCTTTATCTGGAACAGCTGTTTTTAGTGGAAATTGTGTTGTGATGTTATGTAGTATTCTGCTGGAATTAACCAAAATTTCTCACCGTTGCCTTGTATATACGGGATGGACGCTTTTGAGTGGTAACTATTTTCTCAGATTCTCGTTAGTGTGTTGGTTTTTCTTGGTTCTGGTGTCGTGTCATGTGTTGTCGATCTTTTCGGTATTACTTTTTTCGGAATCGCCTCTCCTGGAGTAAGTTTTCACTCTTTTAATATTAATTTTTTACTGCCAGCAATATGCTGTTGAAGTTTTCAGTTTTATATCTAACAATCAAACTGTCTCTCTAAAAATATTTAAATCTCGTTGGTGACCTAGCTTTTGGTGTTTTTGATTGGTCTAGAGCCTTGACCCCACGTCACGTGACTAAGTTATTTTTGAAAATTGGCGTTTTTAATTTTGTCACCTCAGATTACGTTTTATTTATTTTGATTTACATTTATTTTTAATTAGTACCATTTTATTGTCCATTAAAATTAAATAGTTTTGATACTAATCTCGCCCCATTTTGGCCTCTTATCTACTGTTTTGGCAGGTTTATACTTTTGTGTTTTGAGGCATTGACCTAATCTTGTTTGACATTTTTGTTGTATGTCTTACAGATCTAATATCTTCTAATATTGTTATTCTTACTACCAAATATAATTCTGAGTATTCCTACTTTTCATACAATATCATTAATTAAAATATCTACACCTATTTTTCTGACACTAACGATAATACTGAAGCCATGTCAGCTTAATGTCTTACTAAGCACTTTATAATTATGTTCATTATCTATATTATGATAGCAATGGATGGTTTATACATCTCCCTCCATTAACATCTTTATATTTTATCAAAACCAAGCTTTTGTTTTTAGTTTTATTTAATTTAGTAGTGTTTATCTAACTATTTCAATGTTGCTTGGGTCTGGCTCAATTCCTTAGGCCTACATGTCTAACAGTTAGTTATTTCTGTACAATATCCTTTTTATAATATTAGATCTTTCCCAATTACCTGATTAACATTTTGAACAGTTTACGAACAGTCTGTTCACTAAATAACTAACATTTTTTTTAACAAAACGTTTTATAACATATAAATTAATGGTGCACACAGGCTCCCATATTAACTATTTCTAATATAACTGAACATGGGTGTTTATTACCCTAACTCTTTTATATGTCACTATATCTTATTATTTAAATTATAGCATAGGCCAATAACTGTGCATTATTTAAAAATGAATAAGTGTTCAATCCTTATGAATAAATAATTATACATAACATAGTACATTGGAGTTTACCAAAACACTTAATAAAAAAAACACTTTGTCACTATATTTTGGTTCTTATTTCCATATATGTGGTTCATAAGACCTTTATCACTTTAATGATAACCCCCACTGGCTTTCACTTCCCCACTGGTTTATATTATGATCTTTTGATCATCATTTAATTATTTTGGGCTCTCACTATTTTCACTTGTTTGAACTCATAGATTTACACTGGTTTCTTAAATTATTACATATTTTGTTATTATTTACTCTACTGCATTGCATTCTTAATTTTATATTATCTTTATTGGGTACTCCTATCAATTGTATTGTTTATTAAAAGAATGGGATTAGTTTACTCATTAGATTGGGTCAATTTGTCATGTTTTTTTTGTACAAACTTCTGTTTCTCAGTTCTAAATCTGGTTCTTTGCCTCTTCTCATTTCTTCTATTCAATGTTGATTTTTCTTGTGATATTCATAGTCGCCCGTTTCATTTTTCTTTTATTATCAATCCATTTGTAGTTCGTGTTATTGTTCGTATAGTTCATATTGTTCGTGTTAATGTTCATGCCCCTCACCTACCATAACTATTGGGTTTTGTCACGTTATTAGAAATTTTTCTTTGTTTGTTCTTTTCTGAATTTCCTTTTATAACTACTGTTTCTTATATAATATTAATATAATCTTCTTTGGTTACTTTTGTTGGATGTTGGAATTGATAATTTAATGTTGGTTACATACTTTTTAATAAGTTTTTTTTTCTTTCATGGCTTGTGCTAGTACTTGTTATTTATATCTTATCGTTATAATATATCTTATACATATGTGATGAGATGTACCATCACAACATTCATATACTTTATATGTACACACACACACACACACACACACACACACACACCCATGGTGGTGGGGGAGAGAAAGAGACAGACATATTGACAGACAGACAGAAAGGGAGAAACAGCCAATGTATATGACCGCAGTTACAACTGTCTAGTATAATAATACTTAGAGTAATTAAAGTAATCCAATCCACTTGTTCAGTTATCTTACTGTTCAGAACAGTGTTAACTATGATTCCCGAAAGGTCACAATTTTTCGTTTACTGTTCGAAAATCTTCAATTACTATTTTCGCATACCTTTTGCAGCCGATATTACCGAATCTTAATGTGCAGTAGATCATCGTTCTTAACCAAAAGTACCACTTCTTGCGAATAACCAGTGTTCAGAATTGTTATACTATCAAATGGAATCTGAACTGAACATACAATTTGTGTGTGTGTTTTGTGTTGCGTTGTGTTATGTTTAACTAATTAAACTGACGTTTTTCGACCGTAAGTTACGATGTTAATCTTTATGCAAATTTATTTGCATTAATTAATTAATTATTAGTTATATAAAAATTGATTGATTACTTTTATAGGTACGTATATCTTTACTTAATATTGCCCCGTGATGTTGGAGCACCATATACAACAATATTTATCTGTGTTAATTATATGCATAGATTATTTAATTATCTCTTTAATAAAGTTGTGATCCAAATGTATCTAACTCTGAGCTTGGGTTAGCATATACGATATAGTTAATGTCATGTGTTGAACTCCCATATGCAATGTTAACAAATTCATTTCTTTAAATAATAAATAATTGTATGAATTGAGTTAGAGTTAATTAATTATTCACACTCAAACTTGCTACATATGAAATTACTTCTGACTTTAACTGTCTTCGAAACTTCTATTCTGTGCATCTTTCTGAGTAATTTAATTGATAATCGTTAACTTGAATCATAAATATAGATACTGTTTAATGAAAGGTTAAGTTGTGAGTCAGGTTTTTACATAAATCAATAGAATACTAGCGAATCCATTCTAACTTACGTTTATTAAAATCATTTTTCATTCTTATTCATGTCATAACATTAATTTAAGAGCACTTACAAATCTTCAACAAAACAATAAAATTCTATGCCACATTTAATAATTCAATGAACGAATTTAAATAATTACGTGAGCGATCAAATGTAGACGCTTCTTCGTCTGCAATGACGTTACTAACTAAAATGTGGTGTGCTCATAATTCGTATTAAGTATTTTATGTTAGAACACATTAAACATTTATATGCATGAAATGATCATAATTAACAATACACATATCAATCATATACATAGCTAAAATCCTGTTCCTGCAACAGACACATCAAAATACATACATAGTACAAGATATATTAACAAGAAGACATGTATAATATTCTAGAACATAATATTCCCTACTTATGGATTCGTATCTATCTGACTCATATTTATATAACTTTCTCAGATGGTTTGGTTCTAAGTGTCAGATCAGTGGTATTTGATAAGTTACTAATTATAAGAAGAGATTAGTTTTGTACTTTACTCGTTCTGCCGTGATGTGTTACTCCCATGATGTATCCCTGCGTAGATGAGTGTGGTTAATCCATATAACACTCGATCGCAAACACTTCCGCACACCGCGACAGTCACTTCGAGCTTTTGAGTTTATTATAATACAAGTCGTGCATCGTACACGTAATCAGTCGGCTAAGTTTTACGCGCGTATGTGTCTATTTCGCGGTTCACAGTTCGATACCGTATGCTTCTAATAATTGTCCATACCGCACGACCACTCTTTTCCGCGCCTAGATCGTTTTCGAGTTCATTAGGCACTTGTTCACAATTCTATTTACTTGAGTTAATTACTAAACATTGTAGTATCACTACTTTTCTGTAATTGTTCAATAATGTCACTTCACAATGTCAGTATCTTTATGACGGTGAATTACATAGAATTTATATGGATTGTTACTCGCGCTTCATCACGAAGACTACTGTTCCGTTTTACGCTTTGAGTGTTACTCGCGCACTTCCATTTATTCGTAACAATGTCTTAATCGTCTCTACCGAAATACATTTTAACTTACGCACTGCCTTAAGTTCATGTACTTGAACTATTATGAAAATGAAATACAAGTTCAATAGACTGTTCCAAACTCTGAGTAAACCGAGTTAAGAATTATAATAAACTGAGGCAAAGATCTTAATGAACTGAGCCAATGATTGTAGTACACTGAGATACAATTTGAATTAACTGAGCGAAAAATTATAATGAACTGAGGTAAATGAAGTAAAACTGAGCAAAATTTGTAGTAAAAACTGAGCAAACTTTGTAGTAAAACTGAGAGCGCCTCTCCCTGTGTAAACGGTTTTTATTTCTTCTGATGTTCCCACTCTTGGGATTCTGATGAACGCTCAAACTTCCCACCAAATTATCTTTGATAGGTTCACTCCATGGACCTCCCTGTATCCCTTCGTCTCCAATCAGTGTTTCCAACGAATTCTCCACCCTGTGCCGTTTGGAGAGGGACATTCATACACGAGATTCGCTCTCTGGTCTCAAGCTTCTCTCTGAACCATCCCCTACAGAAGTTCCCTCCGGAATTCTCGTTCCTCATTGGCTGGTTAGCTTTCTCGACTTGAATTTGACGTAGTCCACGTGGACTGGATAGTCGCTGTCTTACGTACGTTGCCCCGTTCCTGGAATCAGTGTTAAGGCTTCGTTTCAAAATCACATCTGCTACTTTTGGTGTAGCGTGTCGAATTCTCTCATTGTTGGTACGCTGACGACTTCCTTCGTCAACTTACGGGTGGCGTAACATCTGTGCTCTACCCTAGCGTCACTTAGTCGCCTGTCCTATTGTCCTTGCATAAACCATTGTCTTTGAGAAGTCGCACACATGGTTATGAACAATACTCTCGCCGTTGGTTCTGTGTTTTTCTCGCTACTGGACAGATGTAAGGGTAGTCTCCTTTTGTCCTAATTGTGGAGTCGGGCATTCCCACGCATGGTCCAGTTGGCTGCAACATGTGCCGTACAGCTCATTGTTCGTGAGTAGTTTTTACGACGTCTTAATGGAAAGGAAAGGTTTGTTCCTTTTCGTCGCCCACCCTCGAACAAAACTAACATGTGTCACTTTTGACGGGCTCTAATTGCTGGTGTACGTCTCTCGCAATAACCCAAAAATTAAAAAAAATATATATGAAATATTAATTATATTACAAAGTTTTATTAAATAAATTAACAGTTATTCAAACAGGATACATTTATTGATAATTTAACTACGACAAAGTATACTATGTACTTCGATAAAAACAATCGTTTTCTGATTAAAGATATATTTCTTATTTTCATGTAAGACACACACACACAAACACACATTTATATTATATAATATACTATTGCATTATTATTATTATTATTATTATTACTATGCCAACCCTATTCTTTATAATAATAAAATGACAATTCTATTCTTTATAAATCCCGAAGCCATCTAGAATATGCTTCTGTCGTATGGAACAGAAACCTTGAGTACAAAGCTAACTCAACTGACGGAGTTCAGAGAAGCTTCTTACACTGACCACCAAATTCACCTTATTGGGTTGTGACGTGGAGGTTATGAAAGCTCTTGGTCTTCCATCACTCTTGACTAGATATTCATACAGACCTGTTCTTCTTTCATCGAGTTCTTAGTGGACTTAGTAGATTGAAGGATCCTACCTACACACTTCATGTAGATAGATATAATTATAAAGGTATAATTATGTGACACGTAGCACAAAACATCCGTTTTTTTTTATTAAAAAATGAGAAACTTCTGTTCTTTTGTTTTCACAGTCAGCATAATTATGTTAGTTTGACAATCGTGAAAATGTCTGAACTTTTCATTCTTGCTTCGAACATTTCAACATGCTATCCATTCCACCAGAAAATCTTAAGTTTTGATACTCTACTATTTATATCATGTATTTTTTTATTATTGTAATTATTGTTTTATTTATTTGCCATTTTACTGCCTCTCATCCACATCGTTTCCAATTATATTTTAAAATTTTCCCAGGACTGCCAGAAATCAAATCGTTTTATATTTTGACGCGACATATTAGTAGAAATATTGACTTGTATATTATTTAGTACTTAATATAAGCTACATTCTTCTCTTTAATACGATCAGTTAATTCTAAGTACAAATTTTCATGCCTCTTTTCTTATTTTCTTCTTTTTCCCAGTGCCTCGTCTACAATTTTTTTAATCTCATGTTCGATATATTCAGTGTCTGCAAAGTTCGATATATTTTTAACCGAAACGGAACAGTGTGACTCAATTTTTTTAGTTTTGATTATTCCAACGTAATGGTAGTAGTAATGATTCATTGCATCTGTAACGGTAAGAATTATGGTAAGTGTGGATGAATAATGGTAATAATTGCATGTTCTATATGCTGAATGTTTGCAACGTCCGATATAATTTTAGTCGTATCGGTGTAACTTTGATCAAAAATGTTTATTGTGTGTTTTGTTTATACGGGTTACTCATTATGCTTTATTTCTCTTACACGTTCGTAATCAGTGTTATCAAAATTGGTTTCTCTGAGGAATTTCTTTCTGTCACTTCTGTTCAAGCTTTGATTACATAACACACCAGCAGTCATCTTGCTATATGAAATGCTTTATAAAATTTTATTTCTTACTTTGTTGACAAGTTTCTTGTGCAATTATATCTTGTGCAATTTTTTATGGCCACAAGTTTCTGGAATGGAAATAATTTATTACTCAGATTCCTCCATATTGTCATCTCTTACCATGAACCTCAGAATTAACCGTTGAGGAATGGAGTAATCTCAGAAACAAAGAAAACAAGAAAATGATTTTGTCTCCAATTACACCCTTGTAATTTCTTCCAGTTTATCCGCAGGATATTTAGTCTACTCCTCCTGTATTAATTCTTATATCTGAAAACACATGTTATCAGTTCTGATTACTAAATCTTTAAGAGTACGACGTACGAAGGAGAAATCCGCTCAACAGAACACAGTTAATCGTTTAAGTTCTTTGGACTTTACAAATGGATTGTGATCAGGATTCTACAAAACAAGAAAGCTAACGGCTGACCTCAATGACCTCTGTATTTTTTATTTCGAAAAGTGAAGGAAGGGTGAGATCATACGGAGTTAACACACACATACGTAATCGGACCAAGCGAGTGGCTTCTACATCCGTTTGCAGTACACCTGATAACGATATGTTATTGGTTTTGCGTTATTTGAAAATGACACACTAATAAGCAAACAGAGATAAAATTTCAACAAAGTAAGGTCATAAGTAATAACATATAACCATACAAATATCTCACACATCAATCATCCTGCGCCCCGCCAGAGTACGTATGCTAATTCGTGCAGTATTTGTATTTTCCTAATTCATCACTTCATCAGGACAAGTCGCTTCTGACCTTCTTTACCGCCAAGTGAGAGTGGTGTGAAGTCGGACCCAAAGTATGTAATACAGTACTATGGGTGCAGCCAGGATTTCCTTGTGGGAAGAGGTTCTGGTGAGTTCTGCGGGATGTTTTAGATTTTTGTGAATAAAACTACAAAAATTAACAGAAAAAGAACTCGTTATTTGCCACTTGTTGTGTTGTAATCAAGAAAGTAAGTGTGGAAATATAAAAGTTACATTAATATATACGTAAAATTTAACAAAGTCATGAAATAATAAAGATGTTACATTACAATATAAACAAAATAAACGATACAAAAAAAACTGGCACAAATTTTCTCTCGTCTTCTACAGGCGGTGACAGTGTTAAATGTTTTGTACAAATTTTGTAATGTTTAATGTGTCATGAACTAAACCAACTTATTCAGGGTGGTGACATAGTCCGGTTTATTAAGAGTAGAAGGCTTGAGTAGCTGGGTCACGTAAGGCGAATGGCTAAAGGAATTGCAAATTTGAGACCGGTAGGAAGAAGAATCAGAGGTAGATCCAGAAAGAGATGGTTGGATGACGTGGAAGATGATTAGAGATGTATGAACGTGAGGGGATGGAGACGGATGTGTAATGAGAGGGCGCTGGGTTGTAAAGACAAGGAAGGAAGGAATGTTTAATGTGTCGTTCGGCTTACTGTGTACATATCTATAAATATTTAAAGAAAATGGAATTAAATCATTGCAGCGGGTCTTCGTTTTTCTACAGAAATAAATAAAAGATTTTCGTAAAATGGACACTAACAGGTCCTCAAAAACAAATGTTCAAAGTTGCGCTACAGGTCTGCAAATACGTGGTTGGCCGCATATTTTGTTGATGGTAGCATACAAATCAAAAGCTATGGAGCGCTTCCTAACGGTGTCGTTCCGAAAGTCGCATTCGCTCGTCGGTTTAACATATTTCTACGAATTATATATCCGACATTTATTTTCAGAATGGTAATAAAGCAATCTATTAACAAACGCGAAAAAATATTAAATACGGCTCGATAAACCGCGTACAACAATAGGCAAATATATACCGGACTGGAATAGCAAGCAAAAAACTATTAATACAGAAATGTTTTAAGTTGCTACAGAATAAATTATTGCACTACAAATATGTACAACAAGTTGGATACACTGCGGGCTGAAGGCATAACTTTTTTCTACGCGCTAAGAGGACATAACCTTAAAACTACGATAAAAGTTTGAGCCACCAAACAACTAGCAATGTTTACAGGAAGCAATTTCGTGCTCGCAAAATGTCCATAGCGTACCCCAATTATAAACGTCCATACTCACATAAGTAATTAGGCTAATAATTTAATTCAAAAATTATACAGCCACATTTTTACAGAATTTGTTATTTTTTTCTTTATCGCTCGGGGGGGGGGTGATTTAACCTCCGCCTCCAAAAAAAATCCCCTTGTTGCACCACTGTGTAGCCACTAATGTCGACGATCACTGCCATTCGCTAATAATCGTTTAGTTAGTTAAGTCGCCTTTCAGTATACAAAGTTTGATGATTGAGCAAAACATGTCAAAGCTAATACTGAATTAGGCTATTGTGATTTCAATTATAGTGAACGTTATTTATAACTGTGCCAGATCTCTTTTTGATCTAAAGGTATCCAATACCAGAGTTTGTGGGTACAAATACCGCGGGAGGGCTGTAGGACACCTATGCATCCAGCATCCTAAGACTAGATATGTGTGCAACGAGAAGGCCTGACCAGCGACCTTCCCTCGTTCAAATATCGGTCTGCCCAACCCACGCTTATGTCGGGCTGTTCGCACTTCAAATTATAACTTTTAAATGAGGAAGGAATCTGTCAGTCACGTGGCATAGACTGTATCTTGTGGCGCCTCATTTGATACTCAATTCATGTGTGAATGTCGATTATACTGTATAATAATTTTATTATATTTAACTATTACAAGAGTTACACGTATCTAAATAATTTTTAAATATATATGGTGCTTAAATATTGTCGCTTAACGAGAAGTTCAATTGTCCAGCACATTGCTTCGAGATGATAAACATAGATTTGTCCGGAAGATGAAAATACTGATCTGTGTGATCACCGAGAAATCATCATGCAAAAATAATTCCGTGTGGAGCAACTGTAACAGCACCAATTACCGTTAAGTCTAGTAGAATAAACACAAAAACCGACTTGACTTCCTCAAGTCTAATCAAGCACGCTTTTGGGCACGGTCGTGATCTGTTTTCGAGGCAGTAGTGGGAACTGTTACCTCCCCCACCAGACTTTAACTTGTTCCTGAAGTAAAAACAGCCCACACGAAGGTAGTTTTAGAAGAGCTCTCTGCAGCGATTATTCGGCGCATCCGAAGTGGTGACCTGACTGGCATATCTTCCAAAACTTCAGAAGCAGAGAGACTATATAGAAGGACTGTAAGGAGACACGTTTAAAATCTGTGTGTGTGTGTGTGTGTGTGTGTGTGTGTGTGTGTGTGTGTGTGTGTGTGTGTGTGTGTGTGTGTGTGTGAGATAGACAGAGCGAGAGAGAGAGAGAGAGAGAGAGAGAGAGAGAGAGAGAGAGAGAGAAATGGAGTTATTTATAAAATGATTCTCGTATACTTGTTTACTTCTCCTTCGTTTTTCTTAGCAGCTGAGAACGAAAAAGGGATATTAAGAAATATGATATTATTTTTTTAATATAAGTGTAAATTTAACTTAACTTGGATACTCCCAGTACGAACTGCTGCATTGCTGGTCTCGTATAAGTTTTACTGTGGAGTGACGAAGATTTCCACAGTTAACTTTCTATAGTAGTTACAATTGGCTCGTACTAACGTAGGTTCGCAGTGCGATACTATCGGTATAGGCCTACATCAGAGCTGTTATAAACCATGTCTTATTATTGCCTATAGGTAATACTTACGAAATCAATGTGTGCATATATTCCTGTACAGATGTGTATCGGTGTTTTAATCTAAGCATTGTACACGTTAGTAATACATAGGCCCATTAAGTTAGTTTAAATGTATCTGAAGTTAACATGTGTGTGATTATACGTTCGTTATATAACTGAGCTGTGGTTCGCAGACCTGGTTGTACAGTAAGCGATAATAAACGTGTTATTCCACTTTCATTCGCTGCAGCTACCGTCGATTATCTATTCAACTCTCCCGTTCTGTTAGCATTAATTTGATTTATTTTCTGTATGTGTACACATCCATTACTACTGCGTCGTCGTAGTCTTCTTCTTCTTCTTCTTCTTCTTCTTCTTCTTCTTCTTCTTCTTCTTCTTCTTCTTCTTCTTCTTCTTCTTCTTCTTCTTCTTCTTCTTCTTCTTCTTCTTCTTCTTCTTCTCCTTCTTCTTCTTCTTACTATTCTTTTTCTTTCTCAACTTCTCCTCCTCCTCCTCATCTTCTTCTTCCTTATTATAATAAAATTTTATAACTACTATATTGTTGTTGATAATGATAACGATAGGGCAGGGAACTAATTAGTATACAACTCTGCACATATACATGAACCAGAACGAATGACGATTAAATTAAAACATTCCTCATACCCTCTCGCAAGCGAAGACTCCGCAAAACAACCGGCCACTAAAGGTGGTAGGCACACGGATGTTTTCTGCTGAAAACATAATATGAAAACATATAATTATCTTGTTGATTCATCCTCTTCGTTCACTTTATAAATATTATTATATATATAAACTTTCACAATATGAACTTACTTTCATTTACCTTTCCCAAACGTTTCGAGGTGATGTTCCTCTTCCTCAGTGGGAATGAATCACTGAATCATTCCCACTGAGGAAGAGGAACATCACCTCGAAACGTTTGGGAAAGATAAATGAAAGTAAGTTCACATTGTGAAAGTTTATATTGTAACGTTCCCTTTCTTCTAGTAGTTGTTGTTACAAAATAACAATGTTATAATTTGTTAAAATTTGAAAATAAAAAAAATTTTATTTTAAAATAAAAATTTTGTTTTTTCTGAAAAAATATTTGTTTCGGGTTTTTTGTTATCTGTATTTAGGAAATAATTTTTGTTATTGTCTGGTGTAAAAATTGTAATTATATTATGGTTGATAGTGTTGTGGTGTCACTTTCTATGAATAACTTCTAAGTTAATATGGTTAACTCCGGTACTGGTCGATAGACGGCTCTTCTTCTTCTTCAATATGCTCCTTATTTTCGTAAATACCGCCTTTCGGTTAGTCCGTGTTCTTGAATTAACTTATTCCTTAATTATATTTAAAGTAAAATTCAACCAATTTACAGAATTAGAGTGTTTATTAACAATTTATTAAAAATATCGATAGTAATCGATTGTTGACAACAGTATCGACTCGTTACTCAGGGCCGGTCGACAAAAACTTTACATTAATAGTGTATATAAAATATTGTTCTTTTAACGGTTATGTTAGAATAGCCAGAGAAGGGTAGGGCCAAGAAAGTATAACATTTACAATAAAATTGTCTTAAAACTAACAATTACCAAGTTATTAATCAATATAGAAAGTTTATATAGTATAATATTCGAACCAATGCAGACTAGACGTTCATTTGTTCCACCTCGAATAGAATGCTGGGAAAATCAAAATGGCCGACAGAAGTATGCGTAGTTGAATGTCAATCACCTCGACGAATATTTCTTACAATAAAGATGTCTTTTCACTGTTTCTTCGTCTCAGCAATTGTGGATATTAGTTCTGGAGTTAAATGAGTGTTCCTGGTGTAGTGTTTATTAGTTCACTTGGTGTAAATGTGTGTTATGATGTCTATTTCACTTTAGTTAAATGTGTCGTATATAACCCTTTTTGTTTCATCAGTAAAATATATTTGTAGTGGTGTTAGTTCAATTATTTAGGCGTATGTGGTTCTGTTTATCTGTATTTCACTGTTTATTGTTTGTTTTCACTGCTTTTCAAGTTAAAATTCCAAATTAAAAAAACTACAAAATTTGCACTGAACTCGATTTAAGTATCGCACGCCATTAATATAGATTATACGGGGCAAAACCTCGTTTAAGTGTTCGCTTCAACGGATAATAATTAACTGTTCTCATTTCCTTCGTCCCCTGAAATTCTTAGCCAATTTAATATAAATCATACATTGTTTCAAATTATCTTAGCTTCCGATACATTTTATTTGAATACATTATACACGGAAAATATTTTCGTTATTATTTAACTGTATGAAATACTAAATACATATTCGGTTTCTTTAATCTATTTTGCTTATTTTGATACTAATTAATATAGTTTTACAAAGTTTTTATTTAAAAAAGTTATATTTCTTTCATGTTGGAAAAGTAGGCTTAAATTTGGGTTTCCCGTCCTTGTCCAGATAATAGCCATTTTCTCTGATATAATTATTATTATACTGAATCTAAGATTGATATAATTGTTTATCTTTCCTTACTTTCTTGCAATTTTGTTCATTAGTTATTGTTTTTAAATATAATTTCATTTATCTATGACTCCTCCTCTGAAATTTTAGTTAATACATTTCATTTTTATTTATAATTTTACTTATCTTCTGACAATATCTTTATAAAGTCTAATTTACATTGTATTACTATATGGTGGGTTTATCTTACATAAATTTCATCAGTTTAGTTGGTTTATAGGACTAGATTTGTCAATTATAATGTAGTCTAAATTTACTATCTGGCCTAGATTTTATCTGTTGTTACTTACAAAGTTTTTAATAATACAGTTAGTTCATACACTTTTCTGACCTTCTATTCTAATATAATATATAATATTCATTAATAATTTCTTCTTTTACTACTATAACCTTTAGTATTGGTTTTAAACAATTAAAACATAACAATTATTTAACATTAAATCTGTACATTAAACATATACCTTTTTTTGTACTGATTACTTACAGTAACTTCTAAAAAACATTTTACTATATAGGAATGATATACACATTCAGATATGGCATTCCTAATTCAAACTACTAAACAAAATAACATTTTATAAATACAAGGATTAATCTCTATTTCTAAATCTTATTTATAGAGTTCATATATTGAAATTGGAACCTAACATTTTGTTCCATTAAATTTTTAACACTCCCTTAAAACTATTTGGTTACAGTCTTATCTGTTTTTCTTAATTTTAGGGATGTATTCCCCGTCACTTTATGTACTAACTCCAAGCTATCTATTTATACTATTTATTCTATTGAATGTTCTCATATAAACAGTGGCATTTTATTAGAAAGAGTATTCATTGCTCCTTCACCATATTATTTGATTAAATATCATTCATGATACTATTTTAAAAAACACTTAAAGTTATTTAAATGTACAGTAATTCACGTACCTTCTCAAAGTTTATTTATGATAATCTAATAACTTGCACTTGTCCCTGGTTATTTCTTGCACTAGTCCTTTCATAGTTTTATAATATCAAATTGTTTAACCATGGGGGAACTGTTAAGATTTGTCTATTTAAATTATACAATAACTTTCTTGGGTGCACTTCTACTTAGCACTTTAAACACTTTTTGTTTTTATTAGTTTTACATGAGTTTATGGTTTGTTGGGGTGTTATACTTTCTATAGTGACATTTACTTTCTTTAGGGGTTTTTGTTTTCTCCCTATTGGGTTTCTTTTGGGTATTGGTCGTGTTGTACTTCCTCTATTCTATGTGATCTTCACTTGTCTCCCTGTTCATTAGGTATCTTTGTTTGTTTTGGATATCTTCCTTCTTCATTCTTGGTTTCTTCAGTACCATTTCGTTATTATTTACTTTTGTTTATACTGGGCTGTTTACTTGGTCTGGGTAGCTTCCTTACCTACTCCCATCCTACCTGGGCGTTATTGTTATTTTAATTTTAGTTTTCTTTGGTTTTATTTTGTTGTACATTCATATTAGTTGCAGATTTTTTTCTTTATGTTTACTTTTTCTTGTTATAATGGTAATTTATTGTGCTTTTTATTTGGTTTTCATTTGGATCTTTCTGGATATTCCATATACTTGATTTTTACTAATGATCATCTGGTAATTGATTTAAGTGGATTATCTGTCATGCTACAATATATATAATAATATGAAAACATATACCAGTAAATGGTGTTAAAATTTTTTTTTATTGTTCGTGTATGCAAGCTGACGAGTGGTAGAACCGAACCATAAGCAAACCCCTAAAATTAAAAGCTAAAGTGAAGGACAAAGAAGTGATTCCTGTGCGTATTTCATGAATAAACCGACTGGTTAAATATTAAGCGGAACAGAATATATATTAATGTTTATCTTTTTTAAAAATAAATTGGTTTCATGAAGTTTACAATTTGTACTGAATTTACTTAGTTTGAAACAGTGGTCGATAAACCCACTTACTGCAAAAAAAGACATTCTTCTTGTAAAAATAGCTTAACTCTACTAGAAAATAATTTGTAGGCGTCTACCTCTGTTAGCTCGACCGGTTGTACCCATGCAGTCATAAGCTTCCTTAAACGTTATGTAATGTTTGGGAAATTTTTTAAATATTGTTACGACGATAGCAAGGAACGTCGCCTTTAAACAGCTGAATACAATAATTGAATAGCAGAGAATTCGTTACTCACATCTTTGTCGCCAGTTTCAAAAAACAGAGACCATCGTACACAACAATCCTTCGATTTTACGATTGTCCAACACACACACTAACATAACAAACACTAAATATCACCTAATTAACAGTGTTACAATAAATAATACAAGTTACCAGTTACGCACATAATAATTCACAGTCATCACTTTATACTAAACGGCTGTCACAACACGCATAGAATTGCAAGTCACAACTACCGCAATACGCAGACTCGACCGCTCTCCTGTTTTAGTGATAAGGAACATACTGTCCTTGTCTAAATCATATGCTGTCATAGGTGGGACGTTTTGAGTTTGACATTTGAAAGGGTTGTTTATTTCTGTTATTGTTATATACCTTTTTAGTTATGTCATAGGAGAAATTTGAGTTTAGAAAAAAGAACAAACAATTTTTTGTTCATACAAATTTTTTTTACCCAGTCGGGGTGATATGTAATGTAGCAGAGAGTAAAAGCATGTGATAGTACATAAAGACACCGTGTGAATAAGTAGAGAGTGCAGCTTTGAACATTATGTATTAATTGATAAGGAACATTGTTTAAAATGTTAGTTTTATGTATTTCTAGGCTTATGAAACAACTTTAGTGCTTGTTTAAAATGTTAGTTTTATGTATTTCTAGGCTTATGAAACAACTTTAGTGCCGTGAAATGGTGCGAAACGGTGCTTAGCCGTGTGTGGAGTGCGCATGTGCGAGGGTACCTATTATTTAGGGGATATTCATAAAAAACACGTCAATAACTTTCATGATACGGGAAATTTTTAGATGGGACTTATATCAGAATAGTCGTAATAAAAAAACCTAACTTATGGGAATAGTTATATTGAAAGTCAGTAACTAAATGTATCCATTTAAGTAAAAAGCTTTTATGGCCATAATTTCAGTCGTAAAATTATCAGGTTCTTTTAACAAGAATCGTTCTGTTCGGAATCCTTTATGAACAAGAATATTGGTTATCTGTAGAAAAATCATGAGTAGGGGTTATCGAACAACCAATCAGATTACTAGAATTTAGTCGAGGGCATTATCGTTGAGCGAATAGATCAGTCTCTCTTGGGGATCGATAAAGTGTAAGCGCCGCCTGGATCGGTCTGCTAATCGCGACTAACACAAGTTAAATTTACTAGAGTTACTGCAAGTAATATTCTAAGTGCTATTCCTCGAAAGCTCAAGATATCCGATTGGGGCATAAACACTTTAAGCCTAGTGGATAAAAAATGTACGCATAAAACACTAATTTAGCAACGTCTGTTCGCTGTGAAAGTATAGGCCTATAACCGTGCTCGTGAGACGTATCTGCACGCCCGAAAGTGACCCTGAGGCCAGACAGAGTAGATCAACCCATTCAGACACAGGATCAGCCCTATCCTGTGTTAGATTAAAACATTCCTAGTACCCTCTCGCAAGTGAATACTCCGCAAAACAACCGGTCACTAAAGATAGTATTTTCTGCTGACTCACAATATACCAGTAAATGGTGTTTAATTTTCTTTTTAGTTGTTCGTGTATGCAAGCTAACGATTGGTAGAACCGAAACTTAAGCAAACCCCTAAAGTTGAAAGCTAAAGTGAAGGATAAAGAAGTGACTCCTGTGCGTATTTCATGAATAAACCGACTGGTTAAATATTAAGCGGAACAGAATATATATATTAACGTTTATCTTTTTAAAAAATAAATCGGTTTCATGAAGTTTACATTTTGTACTCAATTGTACATTTTGTGCTACAGGATCATCCAGGGAAGTGAACCTATATTATTTTCGTACAATAAGAAACAGATATTTAAAAGAAAGACTCTATCACATCAGTAAACACTTTATAGTAAATAAGACAAAAAGAACTTTTAAAAATTAGTTTATTTCATTGTATAGAAAGAAATGTTTAGTTGTATTACAAAGGTAAACAGAGACAAATTAATCGTTTTTATGTATTAAAAGCTTAGTAGATTGTTATAAAAGAATAGCATCATTAATAAATCCACTTCATTCCACTACAGGATAGCCTAAATCGACTACTTATTCTATGCGCCACCTATACATCGCATAGAATTTGACGCCGCGCGTGATTGGGCTCGATTAGTTATTAGTTTTCACTGTTGATGTACTATTGATTAATGTGAAAGCTTGTATGTGTGCAGAAGAATCATGAAAAATAACTACTAAAAAAGTCATAATGTAAGTTCTCATAAATGAATGCTTAAATATTCTGACCAACCGGAATTTTAACGCCAGCTTTAATCCAGAATTAATCAGATGGACGATAATAAAAGAAAGAACGTGGTTAACGTAGCAAGAGAAAATAAAAACATTATAACATAAACTATTTTTGACTGGAATTCAGGAGGAGAATAAGAATGTAGGAATGGACAAACATCTCTCGAAAATAAAATACAGTAGGCTATTAAAAAACTGCACAGGCGGAGAACACGAGATGAACTGAATATTGTTAGAGGAAAACAGAGTCAGACGGCTCTGCTGGATCCAATCAGTAAATTTTTCTACTGGATAGAAAAACTAACCAAGTAATGTGAGGTCATTAAACTACTCTGTGAGTGCTTCAGAAAATCGCAATAAAGAAAGACAACAAAATAATTAACAACAATAATACGCCATACAAAATGTATGACGACCAACGCAAGAAGGTCGTGGCTCCTTAGCGTATTCACACAAGTCAAGTACTGTTTAATTGACCAGTCCAACTCAAATGTCACATATCTGTCGTGCACACGATACGGCACAATTCACTTTTTCGTACAAGTTTCTTATTAAGAAAGAGTGCTGCCCCTGTGAAATATAAGAGAAACGATTTAGAATTTAGACAACAAATAACATTTTGAAAATAAATAACGGAACTGAAATCAGACTAATTTTTCAAAGGTTAGAAAATCATGAGATAAACGTTTAAGTAATACTAATACGTATGTTATGTTACTCTGGTACCCATGGTAATAAATAAATCGTACTAAAAAAAATTACAGCTTAATTTATTTGAACTTTATTGCGGATCCTGAAAAAAGACTTGAGCCTTAAGCCAAATTCTGACCACGGAAACAAATATCTAAGGAGAATCGCCATAATATGTAGACTAGATAACAAATAAACGACGGTATATAAATGGTAATGGACACAAGAGGGGACGTTAATAGAAAGATTGAGGAAATACTGTTAAAACGGTTTGGACACCCTATGAGGATGTCATATTTTGGTGGCTGAAAAGTAAATTTTCTCTAGCACCTCAAGGTAACAAAAAGAAAAGAACTTTAGCATTTCGAGGCGAATCGGCGTCACCGTTCCGTACATCATGTCATACATTTACACTTCTCAGCATTAACCCCGTCTCGCTTCGTTGTAAAGTGGCTATTGTCACACGATCACTGTCGTGTATTTAAATGGTGCTTGATGAACGGAAAAGAGAAAAGCAGGGAACGTAACGGAGAGAGATCTGGGAACAGAGAGAGACAAGGGAAGAATGCATGTGTAAAAGAAACGACAGATACGGCGCAAAGCTCCTTTCCAATTGAAACCCTGCCAGTCTCGACTGAGAACTGCACTTGCACAATTTGTACAAAACATGCGCGTTGCCTTAGAATATTATAAATAAATAAACCTCAGATACACATTTACACTAACTTTTCTTTTATAAATGTAGGTTGTGATATAATAGAAACTTTATGGTCAGTGGTCTAAGTATTATTAAATTTTTTTAAGCATAAAACGAAATAATAATTATTACAAAAAAAAAAAACAAAAATTCTGTCTACTGACAAGACAACATTATTTGAAAATTAAAACTGGTATATTTCAGTTTCAAAAAAAAAACATTCATGAAGAATGAAGAACACTAGTTAGAATAAGTGTTTGACACGTACATGAATAACTTAAAAAAGAAACCTAGGTCACAGATAAACCTATATTACCTATAAGTTTTATATTAAGTTTCAATAATATGTAGTCTAGTATCTAGCATGTTTTAGTTGACAGAGACACATTATATACAGTGTCACTCCCGTTATAAAAAGGATCAATGTAGCATTTATATATCAAAATTCGTGTAGAAGTTTTTGAGTTTCAAGGTTACATCAGACATAAACTTACGTAGCAGATACGTATGTAGACTTCCTGCCCTGTTCTCAGTCGATTAATCACTAGCAAAGTTAAAACCCAGCAGTTTTCATTAATTTAATTATTATTCACATTAATTAACCTTTCGTAGATACCTCTTCACGCGGCAAAGTCGTCTTCAAACGTCTCTGGCGAAGTGAAAACGAATCGAACAAGAAACGAAGTCTTCCCCGATAAGACTAAAAATTTAGAATTTTTCTGCGCAGAAAATATGACGTCTACCATCCGCCATTTTATTTTTTCAATACTGTGTTCTTTAGAGATCGGTTGAGTCCTATTTTGTCAAAATCCGTGCGACCGTTTTTTGAGTACGATGGAATAAACACGCGTACGTTGTATCCAAACCAATTACTCCCTCCTCCTTAGACACAATGGACAAGACGTCGGCAAACACGCGTACGTTGTATCCAAACCCATTACTCCCTCCTCCTTAGACACAATGGACAAGACGTCGGCAAACACGCGTACGTTGTATCCAAACCCATTACTCCCTCCTCCTTAGACACAATGGACAAGGCGTCGGGAAACACGCGTACGTTGTATCCAAACCCATTACTCCCTCCTCCTTAGACACAATGGACAAGACGTCGGCAAACACGCGTACGTTGTATCCAAACCCATTACTACCTCCTCCTTAGACACAATGGACAAGACGTCGGCAAACACGCGTACGTTGTATCCAAACCCATTACTCCCTCCTCCTTAGGCACAATGGACAAGACGTCGGCAAACACGCGTACGTTGTATCCAAACCCATTACTACCTCCTCCTTAGACACAATGGACAAGACGTCGGCAAACACGCGTACGTTGTATCCAAACCCATTACTCCCTCCTCCTTAGACACAATGGACAAACAACTAAATTTGTTATGTAATTTCGTAGGGTCTCAAGTCCCAGTCAACGACGATATTTGCTAAAACTTCCGGGATTATGGTCGGTTGTTAAGAACGAACTCTTCTTTACTGCCAGAGCAGTCTATTCGAGCGCTCTCTGACTGGGTGATCTCTTCCTTTGGAGAAACAAAGTAGGGATTCTCAAATTAGGGACAGGTGAAAGATGGTATACTGTAGACGTTGGCAAACAATGTTAACAGACACTTGTCACTTCAAGTAACGAACGACCACGACGGACAGTCTTTACGAACGACATGGCTAAAATTGTTAGCTTTAATGTTTGAAGAGAACAAGAAAATTAAATAGATATACAATAAACTAAGAACTGCAAAATAAAAATGTACCGATGATGATGGTGATGAAAACAACGCAAGAGCGATGATGACAATTACAATGTTTATTATTATCTTTGTTATTATTATTATTTTATTATTACTGTCTTTGTTGTTGTCGACGTTTTTCTAGCACATTGATCTTGGGTCTTTTAAAATGTTGAAGATGATTTTGAGGATACGGAAATCATTTTAAAAATCGCTAAAAATGTGTAATATCAATTGAAAAAAAAGCATCCTCTATTATTTATTTATCCTATCTTTAAGCCTAATTTTCGATTGTATATTACTGTAGTGTTTAGTACTGAGACGATCGTTAATCTTAAGATACGCTAACTAGCGTTCATTTTAAAAGCAACACGCTTAGATGTTCTTAAGACTGAACAATGCTTAACGTTCGTTTCAATATTATTGTTTCATTAAACTGTACAAAAGCGGTTAAGCGTGATGCACTGTTCTGTTTTGCGCATCGTCTTGACGGTGAACGCGTCTGTTGTTTTCACCCTCTAATTTGTGATGGTGTCCAGTGCTATTAAATTGCCTAGCCAGCGCCCGTTTTTAATTAACTCCGTGATCAATTTGCAGCGTCGCCGAAGACCTTGGAAGTGTCACCTTGACGGAAAGGAAACGTACTTCAAAATTTTAAATGCAATATGTCAAAAACAAAACGAAATGCATTAATAAACAAAAACGTTTAGAATTATTCCAAGAACCGAAAGAAAATTGTTAATTGGACGTTGTGCGATTGGCGCAGAATATAAAATCACCTTAATCTTACCAAGAATTTTAAAACTCACAATTCTGATCGCTACTGTCAATTTACGTAGAACTAACGCCGACTAACATAAAACACGTATCTGGGCCGAGTCGTACATGAAATATCTCTGGCTCCTTTGGGATTGCAGATACACCTGTCTCTTTGAATATTAGTACTTTCATTTTTCACGTACACGTTTTTTGTTAAGCCTGTAAAGTGACTTGTTTTATTCTTAGCGATACAATATTTATAAAATGTTTGAGACTACAGAATAAAAACAAGCAAAACCGTAAATAAATATGTTAATATGTAAACACAAAGCGATGGAGAATAAATTTAAAGTACTGCACGGATTTTTAGAGATTCAGTAAATGTAAGTTCCTGACCAGATGCTTGGATGCCTATCATTGACACAAAGTGATTGATTATTATTCGTAAGTATTTGGTAATCTGTTAATAGATAGAGTCAGGCAAATTTATCCTCACTAATAACACTGGAAGAATTCAAAGACAATAAATGCGATATATTAAGTAAAACTGTGCAACTACACTACGAATGGTTTAATATTTATAAATCTGAGTGAGGTCACAAGAATCTAATTTCCTTTCGATTATTCCAAATCCCATTAAAATAAATTTCAATCGATGTCTGTAATAAATACTTTCACCACACTGGTCGATGCTGACGCTTAGAATTTATAAAATAACATGTAATAACCTATGTCTTTTAAATACCGTAAATATGTATTTATTACAAAATCGTGATTTTCAATTTTTATTTTTTTATACGTTTGACACATTTATTTTTTCTGACTTATATTATTTTCCTGTTATAAAATGCTTGCCAGTCGCATAAATATCACTGACAGCCATGAATTTGGGCCCGTTGGTCGCATTACTCTTCCGATAAATAGTGCCAATTGATTTACTTTCTGTCATTACCTGGATTAAATGGTAAGACACATATGCCAATGATTCGTACCAGGCTCTGGCGTTCTAAAAGTTAAACCATCACTACTTCCTTAAAGAAGAAAACATGGCTTGAAGAGTGAACAGGAACAGGACCCCATTTCTGAAATTATGCACAAGTCTATATTGGAGGTGTAGAAAAATCATATATTTATAACACAAGTAAATAATTGTTTATATGATATATTTAAATTAAACAAAATGTCATGTATAGTATTTTACTTGTTTTCAAAGAGTTTATATAGTTCAGTTTTGGTAGGTTTTACTTGAAACGTAGAATTCCTTTACACTCGGCGTGACGTCACTCACTCCGTCGCTGTTACGCTCCTCTCCGTCGCCGGTCTCCTCTCTCTCTCTCTCTCTCTCTCTCTCTCTCTCCGCTGGGGTTCGCCGAACAGCTGATAACACTGATGCAGATTTTACACACGAATTGTCACTTTCCGAATCGTTTGTTTACTCGCTCGCAATTGGTTATTATTAGGCTAATTATTGTTACTCAGGGTGATAATTAATGATAATAATTAAAAAGCGGTGTATATTGCTTACACCATCCGGCTATTCTTGAAGTGTTACGCGTTAATAAGGATTTATCACGGTAGATAAATCTCCCTAAGCGGAAAATCTTCCACTAACACGTGATAGCACTTGAATATTTTATAACTGGTAGTTCACCCTCTCGGTTCTAATGACAAACTCGAAAAGCTTCCCAAGACTTAGAGTTGCTCTCGATTAAACCAGTTCGAACAAGAAAAACTCTTGACGAAGAGCACACGTTCACTAGGCAACGGCTTCCGATGAACTGCTTCGAAGTACACCTGACAACCGACGAATCTGACTGAATTTAGGGGCTTCTGATTGGTTAATCGACTGTCTACGTGGTAGATTGGACAAAAGATAGACGCGTTGCAGGCGAATCTTTGTATAAATCTGCGAGTGCCTGCTTAGATTTTATATAGAATTTTTATTACTCTTCAATTGATAAGAGTCAAAAGTTGAGTTTTCAATTACTAAAAAACCACATTTAAAAATAGCTGAGAACAACAAAGTATATAGAAAATGTAGCTATTTTTATAGATAATTCACTGTCCAAGTCTCATGCCGATCGGATAACAAACGCGGAAGATATAACACGACGATTCACCACACGCGAACGCGCGCACATATTCACAAAGTACATGACATTATAGAGCAAAAATTTACAAAGAATTTGGTATAACACAAGTCCTCATCCATCACTAAATACTTTATATGTCACTAGCTAATTGACAAAAATTGCATAAATCAATCTAAAACAAGCTAATGTCCGTCATCCATGCTCTGATATTCTTATTATAGATCATCATCCTGTGTTTTGTTGCAATATATATATATAACTGAAAGTCTGAGGATTTTCTTTGTATTGAATACAAATCTACACCGTTACAACGACTGGCACCAAATTTTGCACAGATAACCTTTGGCACAATTCGAAAAACAGTGTTTAACTTGGAATTTTATATTTTGCCCCGTTCGCACGATTTAGCCCCTTTCAATTACGCCCTTTTGTTGACGCGTATAAAGATGTCAAAAAACCATGGAGACCAGGATTAATTACCATAGCAACAAGTAAATAAACAAATGCTATTTAGCGGCATCGGAACTGTACCTTTATCCGTTCCTGCAGTACATTTTCGATGTTTTATATAATATGCGATTTTATTGACGTATGACGATGGGGAAAAGAAGAAGTGTACTAATTGTAAATTGTTCTATTTCTTCATGCAAAGCGAAAATACGTGTTGTTTTCATTTGGGTGACAACGGTTTTTGGTTTTTAGTTTACTGCTGAAATAAATAGAGTTAACAGGTACTTGTATTGAATAATTTGAAAATGTGGACACGTCTATATATTTTGTAATTGTCTTAACGATTATAAAATTTATGTTATACGTATTTCTGATGATGCAATAAATAAGTAATGAAATACGTTAAATACTATTACTAATTTATCTATACATATAAAACTCAAAGTCTGAGGATTTGTTTCTTTGTACTCAATACAAATCCACACCGTTACACCGATTACGACCAAATTTTGCACAGGTAACCTTTGACACAAGGTGAAAACACTGTCTAGCTTGGGATTTGATATCCCGCCCCTTTCGCACGATTTAAGCTTTTTCAGTTATGCAGTTTATTAATAATCTATGTGTGACGCGTATGAAAATCTCAACAACACCATTAAGACCAGAATTAATTACCATAGTAACAAATAAATAAAGAAGCGGTATTTAGCGGCATCTTTGAACAGTGCGTGTGACCATCCTCGTGCGTGTTAAGAACGTAAATAAAACGCAGGAGGTTGCGTTTCGATGCGGGAGGCCTTGAAAACGCAGCAAAGTTGACGACCGTGCGTTTTTTCCACGCCGGTGTGACCAGTTTCATTTCTGCCTGCGTGTTAAATTCATTGCGTTTCCTACCTCTCAGAAAATCTCAATCCCTAACGACCCATGACAATAAACGAGCAAGTAATAACTCGGTTAAAAAAACTTTAAATAGGAACAAAACAGGGCAGAAAACACAAAAATAAAGATAATTTGACAAATGATGATTTTAAAAAATTTTCTTTTAAAAAATGCCAATTAAAAAAACTATAAAGCGGGAGAAGCCGTGGGCGTAACAGCTAGTTAATAAATAGAATTAAATTTTTTATAACAGTTAGTAAAACAGCAAATGGTATTTAATATTAAGGACAATAAGTTTTATAAATGATGAAAGTTTCATACAAATATTTTTAATAGTTTCAGAAATATTTGTACCTAAATTTCTATTCATACCATTCATTCTTTTACGTGACAAGTACTCGAAATTCCAAGTGTCTAAGGGAGAAGAGAAATACAGATGAATATTTAAATCTTTTAGATAGATCATTGCGGTATTTAACAATAAAATAACAACAAATTTAATTCTTAATAACAAATTTTTAAAAAGCACGTCAAATACTTGTTTGTCACTGTCATAAAATTCACCTGTCATTTCTAAAATGCAAAACGCATATACACACGTTATATACCAAATCGCTCAAGACAGAACAGACCCGAAACAAAACAATGTGAAACTTTTCATAAATTTGACTACTACTCTTAAATGGATACACAGACAAATCAGAGTTAGTTTTTGTAAAGTCTTAACTCTTATTTCAAATCCAAATTAAATAAATCATGGACAACAGAATTACAAAAATTAACGTGAAAGTGGGCAGGATATGTAGCAAGAACACTGAAGATGGTCACGAAAGTTGGTAGATTGGAGGCCAAGAAACTTGGGGAAGTCGATAGCCTTTTATACACCAAAGATAAAGGAATGATTTTTGGTGCAGGAAACTGGACAAGAATAGTCAGATTAGTACTAGAGGAACTGGAGGATACACATGTATGAATATAAATGATAATTTATTTTGTTACACTTATATAAATCATGAAAGAGTTTGTATCGAAATAACTTTCCAACGAAAAGTTAAGTACTAATAATTAGCACCAAAGGATGGGTCTCAAAAGAAACAACAGTATTACTTGAAGTGACCCGAACAACGATGGTTGTATAAATACAATGCGTAAATTTTATGCAACACAGGCAGAAAACTTAGAGTAGAGTACAACAATAAATAGTGTGACTTTCTTCAGGCACTGAGACAGTGACTCAGACAGACAAACGACGTGGCAGGGTGCAGCAACGCATTAAGATATTCACAACGACATATATCAAGGCTAGGTGGCAAAGCTACAACGCCTACTGGCAGGTACCACCCGCTATGCACACTACAACTCCACACCATTCTCATGGTATTTCGGGGAGAACAATGCTTTACACCTTTGTCCAGTACAGACCTGTGGAAAAAACGTATTCAGTGCTGTGTAAAAATTGATGTTAAACTGGATAAAACGTTTAAAGTATGTACATAAATTATATTAAACAGGTGAACAAAAGTACACAAAGAAGCATCTGTGTCATCATTGAATATGCAACTTATTACTATTGTCTAAAAAAAATCCACAATAAGACTGAGACTGAGAATTCCTAAAGACAAAAAAAAACTTAGGTAACTGTAAACATTTTAACCCTCAGAATAGTTCTACCGTTGTTATTATTAGTCTACTTTTATACGGTAAAAATTTTTACCTTCTCAGTATCACGATTTTTGTTATATTTTCGGTATGTGTAAGTACACTGAGTAAGGAGTTTACCGTACCAGTGGATACAGCATTTGGGTAAGTTCTGCATTTTTCACCCCTCATGTCAACAGTTTATCAGTTTATAAAATTAAGTATCAGAGGTAACAATAAAAATCTGAAACTTTTCTCTTCACTTTTCAATAGTAGAAAAAGAAGTCTCCTGTTATTAAAATAATAATAATATTATAATAATATATTATTTTGTTCCATTTCACTGTATATAAAGCATAACGTAGTAACATTCCATAAAACAGAAATACTTACTGTCACTTAACAGTAAACTAAACTTAGTGTATTAATGCAGTGTAAGAAAATCTTAAAAATCGTTAAAGCTCAGACAATATGACAGTCAGACAATATGACAGTCAAACAATACGTTTATGACCTCTAATGCTTCTTCCTCACTAAGGATTATATCACTAATAAATAACAGTTTCTTGGGGTGGCATACATAACTTACAAGTATCGCATACACCATAAAAGTAGCGGGTAATAATTTCAATTGTGTAAAAAATTATTCTACAGATTGTTAACATCAAATTAAGTTATCATCATCATCTCCACTTGACGTTTAAGCGTTGCCTACGTCGCTCCTTCCTTTTGCTTTATATATTCTTGCTTTTAAAGGTAATCGATTTTCTTACATCTTTTCCAAACGTTCTTTCCATTTAATTCTGTTTTCTATTATTTTTTCATTTAAATTAAACATTTGAATTCCGTCACCGATTATTTCGTTTCTTAACATATCTCCCCGGTTACACATCCTAGAAACTTCATCTCTCAGCTTATATTCTTCTGTTGTAACCCAGATTTCACTGCGTGAGTACTGGCAGCGTTCTATAACATTTCAACATGGTTTCTTTTCTTAATTTATTTTTCACTCATCGGCCGATTATACTGCATATGTTATTAAAAACTCCTAACTTTCGATTCAGATCTTTATCGTTACCGTAGAAAATATCACATCCTAAATACTTGAAATGACTTATCTGCTCGAATGTTTTGTTGCCTAAGCCCATCTTGGCCCTTCTAGGTTCTACTCCCGAGAAAGCCATAATTTTTGTTTTAGTGATTGATAATTTAAAATTATATTTAACGCTTATTTGTTGTAGTTGATATAGGTCTCTGTAATTAATCTTCTGCCTTTGTGTTCAGTCAGGTCGTCAGCGTATAAAATTAAGTTTAATATGGTGTTATCATCTAAAGATGATCTATCTACATATTAAAAAAAGTAGACAATAGGCTGCAACCCTGCCTTATACCCTTTTTAGTTTGTATCGGATTGAATATTTGCCATTTGTCCTTACATATAAGTCTGTTTCTCTGTAAAGGCTTTTTATTGCTCTTATGAGTTGGGATGGATATCCTCTAAGGTTCATAATTTCTCTATTTACACAGTCAAAGGCTTTCTCAAAGTCTACGAAGGTTATCTAAGTATTAAGATTATATTCTCGGCGTTTCTCGATTGCCTGCTGTAAAGTGAGAAATCGCGTCGATCGTAGTTCTGTCTTTTATGAATCCGATTAAATTCACCAATTAAATTTTCCATTACTTTTTTGGCCTGTTGTTCGGAATTTTTGCATATATTTTACAGGTTGTGTCGAATAAACTTATGCCTCTACAGTTCTCACGTAACTTCATATCTCCTTTTTTGTGTAAAGACATAACTTTGACTGAGAAGACACGAGAGGATGTACAGGGAGTTTCTGACTAAGTGAGACATCCCCCCACGACAAGTGGCCTATAAATAGCAGCCCCATTATTTCTACTCTGCTACAAGATTGGTAACCTGTGCGACAGCAACAAGAGTAACGTGTTACTTACTGTCAGCTCTCACAGAAAAAATTATATATCAAGACCTCGTTCATGTTCATTAAATTTTATTACAAGTTCTACATAGTCGGAGTTGAAGAAGTCGCTTCTCAGCTGCTATCAGCAGAAGATACGTGTCGATTTAGCCCCACTAAAAAAAACAAGGAGAAATCGCAAACTCGCTGCAGCTACAGAGGCGATCCCACCGGTGCGCTCGCTACCGGCAAGAAGTCCGATGTGTCCGGTTCTGAACGTATCTCTGCTAGAGCTCTCTCGCGCCACGTAATCCCAGAAAGACGGCCGTTATATACATAAATATGTAGCTGAGAGTTTGTCAGCTGTCACCTTTTTCTCATTTGAAATTTTTTATACAACAGTACTTCCTAGTCCCAACCACTCATGTTATTGAAACAGATGTCTGGTGTGTGTGTGTGTGTGTGTGTGTGTGTGTGTGTGAGGGAGGATGCGACTTTTTACAACTCAAAAATGCGTGGATACGTACGTCCAAAATCATTAAAGTCGGATATACCGGCTGCATCATCGTAAACCGTGAATACGAAAAAGTCGTATAACTGGTTGCAGATGCATTTCAGTGTTTAGGCCTGCGTGTTTATTGCATTTAATTATATGTTTTGGAAACCCGTTTGACCAAGCGAACCTTACGAGAACAGACAAGAGTACAAAATATGTTTATTCTTAATTTTTGCCTGTTTCAATTTAAGTACAGTGCTATATACCGGCTTATAAAATCGTGACTTTCATTGTGTGTTAAATATTTCGCATCGGTATATTTTTGTTAACTTAGCCTTGTAATGTCTTGAATAAGCAAGATTGTGCTGAACTGACATTCGTAAACATCTCAAGATTACTGGTACTAGATAAATTACATAATGTAACTGTACCTAAATTCAGTTCCTGCCGTATGTCTGCATTTCATCTTTCGATCGATTTTGTGCTATTTTGAGTCAGATGACAGTGAGTCCTTGAATACCATCTGTCAGATGCGTTTGGAGGCCTTACCCTGGTACGATTAGTAATCTCCGGATTCCATTCCATAACTTATTTGTCTAACCAGTGTCTCGAATTCTGGTAACACACCTATCGAACACGTTTAGGTGTAAATTCTATCACGTCCATGATACAAACCCTGCCTCATTTCCGCTGATTCTTGATGTTTTAAAGTGGTTTCAATTATAGATACTTCCATACGCCTCTGCATCGACTGAAGTTTACACGCCGTTATTTTATTTAAAGTAATGTTTATGCTGCTCATGTTTTACATTTCCCAGCGTTCCATACGCAGCCAAATCCAAAGCTATCCTTCTTCCAATTTCACAACCCGACTTCTGGCCAATAGAAGAAACGCCTTCCACATATAGATGGTAGCGGGGAAATAAAATACCCGGAAAGTATCAAAAACAGTCACGCTGAGCGGCATACGACATAGAATGGATGTCTGAATCTGAAAACTTTCCTACACAGTGTAAGTGCAGGATTTTTTAAAAGTCACAAAGATCCCAAAATGATAAAGAACAGAGACTTTTCCAATAATTATAAAATAATGTCAAATGAAATGTCATAATGAAAGTGAAATCTTCATAATGATCTATGCAAATGTGTTCAGACAACACTACGTGACAAATCATTCTAAATTTAGTGGATTCCTCATTGTAGTCAGCATCCTACGTCTGTTTGTAATAACATCCTGATTGTTTAGTAATTTATACTACAAATTCATTTTTACACACCAAAAACGAAATTTTTTAAACACATACCTAATTCTCCAAAACGAAATTATCGTTGACTTACCAGCAACTAAAGTTATAAGTTTTATTACGTCAATATGTAAGTCTGTTAAAAATTTTGTAGGATTTAGCCTAGAACATGTTTATCCTATATGGTACGCTTGGACACAAGGGTTTTGTAAGGCATAATCGTGTTATAAAATGTTAAATGTATATCAGAACTAGACAACACATTAGTCTGTCAAATTGAAATTCAGTTGTTAAATGAAACGTTAAGCTGGTACCACCTCACTTGGTCAGGCGCCTACTAAGTGCTGTGAAACCAGTTCCTTTTCCAGAAAGCGTTGCAGGTCAACATCCTGAACACTAGTAAACGGATTATCTACTGACAATGTACGGCAATAAACCCAGCTATAAAAGCCGTAAAATGAAAGGATTTAAAATTTCAGCGTAGAAGAAAGAAAAAAATAATTAAATGGCGTGGGCGTGTGTGTATTTGTGTATTGTACTAGGCGTGGTTGGGCGCGGTCTTGGGCCCCAACACCCCCTTCAAGGCCGAATTAGGCCACGACAAGCGTTGCGGTACCCCGAGTTTACATTCCATCTACAGTAAAGTATCAGTGCCATGGCCAAATGTTTTGTATTACCGTAACAATTTTAATCGTAAATTAACTAAACACAATAGCAGCAAAAACCTCTGCCCTACCTAAAAAGTTTATTTCAACAGATCAGGTTGCTGGCAGAGCCAAAAGGCACGATTCCAGCATCTTACCGACAGTTGAAAATCTACACACACACACAAACGGTATAACATATTTATTTATAACTATGATGGATGGCGAGGTACACACTTATTATTCGTGACAACCAGAAAAAGACAATATATAATTTCCACACGAAAAAACAAGTTGTAAAAACAAAAATATTAAGAACTGAAAACAACATTACGTGCCAAAAAAATTAGGTTAAAGGAGAAAATGTATTCCATATACCAATCATATTGTATTCGTTATTAACAAGAGTTCCGAGATCTTTCTGTTCATTGAGTTTACTTCGATGCGAGTGAATACACAGATTTTTTAAATCTTATTCTTTTTTGTAATCATAATATTACTGACATGCTATGAGCTAATCGTAAGATGAACATTAAACAGGGCTCAAGAGGAAGACATTAGCATCACCAACAATAACAGTAAGTCTATAGGGTCATTTTTTTTCTTTAGTCTTCGATAGTGGGGATCCCCCCCCCCCCACACAGGGTGTGTTGTTTCACTGGGATGACTTGCTAAAATATACATGCTTCTTTGTGACTTTTTGTTTTATTAGCTTTTCCTAAATATAGAAATTAAGGTCTGTTCAGTTTGAAGCAAATCATGAAGCGTTTATACTGTTCTCATGCCTTAGCACTGGAAGCGTTATATTATATTAATTGTCGAGGCGTTTGCACGTCCCCGCAATTCACCCTAGTCAAATCGGATGGATTATAATCTTGTGAATAAATATCTTGTGCAGTGAAGCGACGACCTTCTCCCAACATTATACATTTTCATTTTTAAGTCCATCTCTATATGTTTCTTGGTAACCTCACTTCCGAGTCAGTCGAGTTGACTTCGGTTGCTTGAGGAGCGGTCGGTCCTTTATGTCAGTTGATCCTTTATGCCTCACTTATAATGAGGCTATTAATAGATATCACTTCAGATAGTAGTCTACCTCTTCACAAGTTTCATTAGCATGTGGAATAAAGATCGTTTCTTTTGGAGACTGTTTTTGGCTTTCTTTTGCTCCTCTTGCCCTGAGCCTATTACATTTTCTTTTTCAGTTCTTGCCCAGGAGACTACTATATTTTCTTTTGCGCTTCTTGCCCTGGAGCCTACTACATTTTATTTTTCAGTTCTTGCCCAGCAGGTTACTAGATTTTCGAGGTATTGCATATAGGCTGCAGAGCGTTTGACTCCTTTGGTGACACTACACCATGGTATGTTCGTCGGCAGGAAATGATCTGAGGTAAATGAAAGTAAACGGGCTTGAATAATTTCATAATGAAGATCGTGTGTGTTGGTGTTTATGGAATGGCCTTCTAACCTTCAGATTGATCAATAGATTGTTTTTTTGTCTTACATTGTTGTTAACCCAAATGATTCAATAAAATTTCTTTAAATAATTAATAGGCCTATATTAGTTTACTTTTAAAAATTCTTCTGTCTTTAATACTACTACTTTATTATGCTAGTTGAAATACAATCATCTAGCGTTACTCGCCTTCTGCCGATCTATTCGCTCTAATTCTTCTAAGTGGTGAGTCTCCATAGCTTGTTCTGTATCATCCCCCACGAAAGTTTCGCCGTGTACTGATAATTCCGTATCTTGGATGTTATCTTTCTTTCCTTTCAGAGTTCTTTTTATGTGCCCATACTAATTATGTTGCCTCTGTCGTTTCCGTTGTAAATCAGATGGACAGAATAACTAAAAGGAATTAAAAGACATATGGGGGTAGCAAAGGAACGTTAAACTATATAGAATAGAAATGTAGGTAGATTCCCAATATCCGTACCCCCACTACATTTTCGATGTTTTGAATATGCGATAGTATCGTAACTGATGATGTTGAGAAGAAGAAGTGTACTAATTGTAAATTATTCTATTTATTAATGTAAAGTGAAAATACGTAATGTTTTCATGTGTGAGGTTATGTTATAATGTCTTTTGGTTTTTAGTTTACCGTTTAAATAAATAAAAGCGATGGTTAGGAAAAATGTAATGATTAATGTGTACATACAATACTTATAACAAAACGTTTTTTACCAAACGTCTTGGTATTTCTGAATACTAAGATTAAAACAACAACAAAAACAACGTACTGACAAATGAAAAAAACATTTGTTATTCTTTAGTCAGCCAGTATTCTTTGCGTTATTCAGTAAAATCTCGAAACCTTCACTGCAAGCGAATTTTGTGCGACACAAAAAAAAAGAGAAATGTATAGTATCCTAGAATAAAGATTATATGCCTAACCTAGACGCTAATAACTCAAAACTTATTTGCAAAAAACTATACGTCAAATTTGAAATGTAACCACATTTTATTCGCTTTTTCAACCAAAAGGAGTCGCACAATCGTTGGAAACAGCGCTATTTATTTTAAAATAGGCTGTTTCGTAAAATGTGTATGGTGACGTGCAAATTCAAATGCTTGTGCTGCTCAAAAAATCGAACTAATAGGCGTTTCAACAGACAGTCTTTCAGTGAAAATTACGGTTACTTAGATTAGATTAGATCTAAAATTTGGATTATCGTCGTTTTCGTTTTCACATTAATTAAATTTGACGCTCAGCGCTATCTTTTAGTAAAGTAACAGACTATTCGAATCGAAATATGGCGCTATCTACTGACACCGTATGCAGTTTTCGGTATTGTTCTTTCTTGCAAATTTCTTTTTAGCACTTTTGTGTGTCAGATTTACAGTCAGTTTCTTTAAAATCTGCTACTTTACTGCTAGACCTTGTTTTACATAAGTGTTAAAATTATTCTAATATGTATTCCCACTTTTCTGACTATGGAATACTAATTTTTTTATAAAAATCTTTACCACTACAACAACACACTGACACAAAAGTCCTTTAATCAACCCGGTATAACACAACTGTCAGTTTTCAGAGCCATAAGTTACTTTAGTATAGTTTCTCAGGGTAACACACAGTTCTTTTAGTTCAATTTCATGGGTTTTTAATTAATATTTGGTCAGTACAACCAGTCTTTCTTGACTTAATGAGAATTGAATATAACTTTGTATACTTTTAAGTTTAGAAAAACTTCTCTCAGCACTTGAGACAGACATTGGTATAGTTAAAAGGATCCAGATAACAGCAAATAAATTTGTAAAAGCATTTTCCAAACTCTCATCAAAGATAAAGTCTTGAGGGGTTGTAGCTTACCATTGGGGGGGGGGGGTCGCACAGGAAAACACTTGCCAACTCTCATTTCACTGGCAATACTGACCATCTAGTAACGTATAACTTTACTTTGCTAATTAAATTGCGAAGATATTACTTGAAAGTTAAAATTAGCTTCATACCTGAGTCAGTTTAAACTATGGGCTGTTATTTGAAACATAATATGTTGTACATTACAATTTGTTTCTCTCTCTCTCTCTCTCTCTATCTCTCTCTCTCTCTCTCAAAATTTGCCACTCCCCAGATTATGTGGTCCTTGGCAGCCGCCTACCTTGCTTAGTGGCAGGACTAGCCATGGCAATTTTACTACCTGAGAGGTATGATTATGAAAGGCAATAGGTGTACGTTAGAAGTGAAAATATGAGTGTCACCTGCTAAGTAAGCTTTTGAGGATAGAACTAATCCATTCACAAATAATTATATTGATTTATAAGTTAGAAGACTTTTGATTTGTAAGTTAGGAAATTCTTCATGCAAATAAAACCTGAACCTTGGGGAAAGAAGAATAATGTGAATGTAGGGAATGACGGTATGGTATATTGAGCAGAAGCAAAAAATGCTTAAAAGTATTAAAAAATGAAAACAAAAAAGAAAAATTAAAAAAAAATAATAGAAAGGTGATAACATTTTTAATCTATGTGTTCAGACACAATGGGTTTATTCCGAACCTTTATGAAGGAAAACTGTTGGGGAAGACAAGGACAGGCTTGTTAAGGAAGATATATATGGACAATGTGTGAAGATGGAAGCTGGAAGGTATGCTGCACTCAAAATAATTACAGAGAAAAGAGTTTCCTGGTTACAACAACAAAGTCTGGCCGTTAGATAAAGAATTAATAGAGTTTGTTATTAGCCTAGAGCAGCCGTTCTCAACGTGGTGCTCGCGAGCACTGTAGTGCTCGCGTAACTAAAAATGGTGCTCATCATGGATGTATAAAAAAGTGCTCGCAAGCAACAGTGACCCCTAATTTTCAATTATGAACTATATAGCACGGCCGTACAGCTGTTGTCCACCAACAACTGAGTATAGCAGAATACTGTTTGTAAACCTTTGTTACTTCTAAGAGCACTACTTGCAATGGTTTCCGGAATTGTCCGTAGTTTACAAGCCGATACCGACTCTATTGTTTGCAGCTTTAAAAGGCAGAGACAGCCTACGAGGGGTTTATTACTGTAGGCGCCAGGATGTCTCATCTTGTAAATGGGCTGTTAAACACGTACTAGTACCCTCAAAAGAAGCGGTTATTCAAAATATTTTAATTTTATTGCCTCTGAAATCCCTAAACTTGGCAGCTTTAAGTACGTTCTCACAGAAATAGTCACGTAGCATTTTACACTTAACTCAACCAATCAATTTTCAGATTTTAAATAGAAATTTCGAAATTTGCCAATGAGACTTCAAGAGGAGCCACTACCATAGAGGTATATAGATAGAGATGGTGAACTGGCTGAGAAACCATCCGGCTGGAAAAGAGAGATGGAATCACGTACGGGTCATTTCTGTCCTTGTCTGCCTCTGACGCTGAACTGACGCTGAATCAGCTGATCCGCGCGAGTTCCACTCTCGCGCATGCGTCAGTAGACAAGGATAGAAATGACCTCTATGAATGTTTCTGCGTGGACATTTCCACTTACATGAGCGCCTATACTTTGCCCCCTCTATCTATATACTTCTATGGCCACTACTCCCCTCCCATCACGTTTGAGGGCACGGAAAGCAGAAATTAGATGTGTTGTTGATTTATCAGTTTTATTTAGATTGTGACTGGAGTGACATAGTGTAGCGGTGTACACCAGTTTTGTGACGTATTTTGGTTGTAGTATTGCTGTTCTGTTATTTGTGAAATACGCGTAATTATTGACAGTTTGCAATTTTCCTTTCGCCTCTAAGTGTGTTGTGAACGTTCTTAAAAAAGAGACATGGATAAATTTATAATACGAAAACGTAGTGAAAAATCGGTACCTAAGTTACCTTCTTCATCAACCCAAGATTCCAACAAAAGTAGCGAAGCAAAAAGAAAGAAACTGTATTCTTTTCAAGGTAACTGGGAGACAGATTTTTTGGTGGTCACTAATGACGAGAATACCGGAGTTATTTGCGTTTTGTGTCATGCACCTTTATCGAGTTTCAGAAAAGAAAATTGTCAAAGACATTATGAAACTCATCATAGTGCGTTTTCTGATCAATATCCCACGGGATCAGATGCAAGGATACATAAAATAAAAGAGTTAAAATCACAACTCCAACGTCAACAGAAGTCTTTTTCATTTAATGTTAATAGTTCTTTTAGTGCAATTATGCTAATTTATGCGGATTATTAAATTATTCAATTAATTTGAATATTTATCAGATCAATATAATTTACACAAGTATGCTATTCTGACAATTCAATGGGTGATTTGAGTGTACGCACTGTTAATTAGCATAATTATTGAGACTCTTTGTAAGCAATAAGATAAAATTACTTGAAACATGACAAATTAATTATTCGAGGTTAATTGCAATAATGAACGCAAGATATATATACGCAATAAATACTTATTTATTACACATTATTGGTTAAGCAAATTTTGACCTACAAATGAAATCATGTCCTGTAAATACATTCAGCAAAACACATATCAACATAAATCATAATAATATTCGTTTCGTTGTTCCCTGAAAAACAAGACATACAATGCTATCAAATACAACACAATAATATATATATATATATATATGCACAAACAATAAACAATCAAATATACTTCATTCTAAGCTAAATGCGTTCATTAATGCCCTCAGATGGATGACTTTAATATTTAACATTATTAATTTTACGATTTATATAGATCTCTCGGGAGTAGCTCTTTGAAAAGAGACAGTGCAGTAGTGAGTATCAACTAGTATTTAAAAACATAAGGACTTAACTTGTAAAATGCATATCCACAAATTCCATCGGTGGGAGATTCTATCCATTGATGGGTTCCCTGTACATGGTTATCGTTGTTGATCGATGCGCACTTACACTTTCACTTGCGATGATTCCACTCGCGTTATGTGTAGTGTGGTGTCGGAATTTATCCGCTGGGAATAAGTGTCTTTACAGTTTTATGTGTTATAGATGCAATCATCAGCATTGGTGTGGTTTGATTTAGGGCTTGCTGTAAGCGTGTTTCAGGTAGCTAATTACTTTGTCTACCTTGGATGTGATGTGTGCTATGTGTGCGCTAGTATTCGTGTTAATCCACTTAGTTCATATGCCCAAAATTTAGAATCATTATGGTTGGATAGTGTTTATAATGTCTGAAATGGTCGTACAATGTTTTACTATCGAAATGTTAATTCACTCGTACTGCATTATATTGCGTGCCGAACGTACTCGAAAGTCCCTCGTATACACTTGGCATTTAACGATATTGATGTATATTCGCATAGCTTGTTACTGCGTTAATGTCGGTAACTTGGATAATCTATCGAACACACGTTTTGTAGAACAGAGATTGAGTTGAAATGTCCAAGTTCGACTAAGACCGAGACTTGGTTATAATTATATCACTGACTAACTAACTGATTTGGAAGTTGAGTGAGTCGGAGTAAGTACCGAATAAACTATTACGACTGTTAATCATATTACTACTATCATTGAGCAATTACTATAATATTACTGCCGCTACTATTAATACTGTATTATTGCCGTCTTACTGCTGTTCCGCGTCCTCGTAAACAGTTTTTATCATTCACCATATACCAGGATGCAATATTCTCACCTCCACGCCTACGGCCGTTGTTGATAGGTTCATAATTTCCTTCCACCTTGTACATTCTTGGTCATCGGTTTCCTGATTCGTCCAAGTCGTCACTACTCTCTCCACAAGTTCCTTTGGCAGATGCCAAACTCTGGTTGGTCGTTGGGCATCCCCCGAAGTACTCCAGCGACGAACGTTGCGTTGTTTCTTGGAAATGGAGCAATTGCCCACCTGTCTATCAACCTTTTGTTTCCCTGTTGTCGAGGCTCTCTGATATAGCTTTTGTTACGAATCTGCAGCGTTCTGGTCCATTGTTCGTTCACCCATCGTTTTTTCCGTCAATTACCAACTCTTCGCTGGGCGTCACTCCTGGACGGCTCCCACGCTTTCTAGTTGTAAATCTGACTTGACGTTGGGCTTGTTTTCATGCTGGGCTGAGTACATATCTCGTATTCATTGAATACCCGTCCCATTGTCTACATATTCGTCAAGATTTCTCTGCACCCTTTGTTGTTGAGTGTTTCTTTCATACGTACGCGTGTTACAACTTAACCCCACACAGCATGTGTTCCATCTCACTTCTGCGTAACCAGGCTACTGGACTCAGCCTTTGTTTGGTTTGTTTTGGTGTTGTAAATCGTAGCTAAGTTCGTTCTGTCAACGATGTTCCCAGTTTTCTATTGTTGCGTGTACTCGGACGTTTCTTCATTGTTTCTCCACTGGCGTCGGGTCTGACGTGTGTCTAATCGTTCTTATTTACGACTCGAGCCTGGATTGTTAACTCGAGTGTGTGCGAGCGTACCTCTTGATCATAAAATTATAAATTTTTAAAATTTTTGAACACTATATTCTGTTAACAAACTTTCAACCGAAGTGTCTGTATCTGTGTCTCATAAACTTGTTCAGCATGGAATGCCATTTACAAGTGGAGAAATTGTGAAGGAGTGCATAGTTTCCGCAGTGACAACTCTCGCTGAAAGTTATTACGAATCTCGTAATCGGGTATTATTAAGTTCATTAGTTGTCTAAATATCACTATTGTAATAACGACTCGGAACACGAAGTTTTTATAAGTAACATCGTAAAGATATCCCATCGCCAACAACAAGACGGACAGCGCTACCTACGGCAGCCTCTGAAGAAGCCTTTTAAAGGTGAAAGCCGGTTCAGGCTGTAAGGTAAATCTTTACGATTTTACTTATAAAAAACTTAGTGTTCCGAGTCGTTATTACAATAGTGATATTTAGTTAAGTAACGGACACGTCATGGACAACGAAATCCAAGAATTATTAGTTGTAATAAAAGGTCGTTTGTTCAATGATGAAAACCGTTTTAGTAAATAGTGTATCAGTTGTTCGGTTGTTTATTTATGTTGCGTGTTTTGTGAAGTGATTTCAGATATAATTTTAATGACTGAATTATTCTGCCTTGTTAATAATGAGGATTGACTTGTTCTTTTAATTCGTCAGTTAATCTGTTCTAAATTAAATTGAATGTAGCGGTCGAGTTGTTCCAAACAATTCTCAACGTTCACTTTCGATATTAGTCTTAACCCTATTCGTTGAGGTTAATCTTGGTTTTGCAGTTTCTATGGTTCCAACGACTCCTCGACGTCTTCTTAATCTTCGTAAGTATAAAATAAATATTGATTATATCTTACCTTCAAGAAATAAGAACGCATGGATATGATTTATTAATATTATCGTTTAATCTTTGCAATTTTAATTCAAGTTGATGGAATTTTGCATTCGATATACACGCTAGTAATAATCGATATGTATCACAGGATTGAATAGTAAAAAATGGGTTAAACATATAATGTGGGAATTCTTTTGGCTGCTACGAAAGGTTCCATTAAATAATAAACAACAATATAGAGTACATTACAAATAATTCTAATACTTATAATCTAATGTGAGAGTTACAAAAAATATTCAGACCAACAAAATGTCTGGCGATATTCAGTCCGTTACGTGCAGAGCATACAGGTCTTAGAATGACGTCACCATCATGGCCGCCCCCGTTCGTCTCTGATAATGTATGAAGTTTTGTACCAATGTTTTTTTTTTGAATAAATGTGTTCCTTGTACTCACTGATTCTTATATAATGTGTTTCACTTTATGAAATGTCCACTAGTGATTATTTGTGGTGTGAGTTATTGATGTGACCAGTGATTGTTCGTTGTGGATTAATAATTTTGTCTATTTGAATAATGGTATTATACGTTACATGTACGTGGAAATTAACTGTGCGTCTTCTGGTTAATCGCTTGATTTTTCTTACTGGTGTTCGTTCCTTTTGATGATGTGAATTTAGTTCATAATTTCGGTATCTTCTATTGTGGTTATATTTTTTCTTCCAAATCGGTTCCTGGGTTTTATAATTTAGTTACATAATCATTCTGTGAGCACTATTCAACTGTCTTCAACCATCGTTAACAATCAAGTGTAAGTTCTTCTTTTTGTCATCGGACTGACCAAAATTTCTTAAATTCTGATTCGCTCCTTATGCACAGTTCAAGGATTATATGACCAATACCCCTTAATCACTTTATATTTTACAATTTTCCTTTAGCTTATTATTTTATCATTATTTACTAATGGTTCATACGATGTTTATATAGTTATTAATTATAAAATTACAAATAATTTGGTACTAAACATGTCTTGGTTTAGTCCTGTAAAATCTTAGTATTTAGTGAATTTTCTAGATATCTGATGAAACAATTTATAATGGTTGATGGTAGTTGTACTTTGACCCTTTGAGATACATTAATTTAAATTAATTAATTAATAACATGAAACTCTTATAATATAACAAAACTCTTAATAATACTACTTAGTTTAACAATTTTAATTTATTCGCACTGTTTAACAATTGTCTGTATGATAGATCATTTATCCCTACTGTTAATAATAACTGAACACTTTTTTATAAATGATAGTACACTATTTAAACTATAGTTTGTGTAACTATTATTATTATGCCACTTTTTCTGTGTTTATCACCACTTTTATCACTGTAAGGGTTTGTGCCCTTTTTCTCTCTTTAGTTTAATACAATTTTGTGTAATAAAGTTAATACAATTACTTTATTGAATTTGTACTCTTTATTGGATCTGCTTTGGTTACTCATTGCAAGTTATTTAGGCCTACTAGGGTTCTTTATTTTAAATTTGGTTTTTTTACTGCCCTATTCTACTGGGTAATTTCTGGCTGGGTCTTGATAGTATTAATTAAGTCAAAGGTTCATGTTGTTGAGTCATATTTGTTTCCATACTGATCTTCAAAATTTGATATTTTCTGTTAACTAGTTATTGCATTGTTTTGTGTTCCCTCTCTGGATAGGGTTTCATGATTGACATTATAATTATTTTTACAGTGTTCTGTTTCGTTACAAATTATACCTGAGAAATACAGATGTGTTTTGATTAATGCGGCAAAAAATGCGCCACTTAGTAATGACACTGTTGCCAGGCGCGTTGACCTCATCGCGGCTCAAATTAAACAAAAAGCACTCCAGAAACTTTCTGAATGTAGTTATTTTTCTCTTGCTGTTGACGAATCAACAGACATTGCTTCTGTAGCACAACTGGCGTGCTTTGTACGTTGTATAGATAATGTGGGAATTGTAGAAAATTTCTTGTTAACAATTTTACCGCTCCCGGGTACAACTACGGGCAAGACATTTACAACACTGTCGCGAATTTCCTGAAACTTAATGGCATTGATTTATCAAATCTCGTGTGTGTGGTTACTGATGGCGCACCTTCCATGGTAGGTAAAAATAAAGGATTTGTCGCTCTTCTGAAAAATGATGAACATTTTCCTCCCTTTGTTCACTATCATTGTTTAATTCACGTTGAAAACTTAGCCAGTCATCTTATATCTGTTGCTGAAATTTCAGAACAGTTAAAACTGATAGTTAAGTTGATCAACTTTTTGGTTTCTAAAACCCTGAATAAACGCTTACTAAAAGTCTTCTTGCATGATTTATCAGCGCCACATTCAGAACTAATCCTACATGCGGATGTTCGTTGGCTAAGCCGCGGGGAAGCAATTGCAAGGGTCTGGAAAGTTTTCGAAGAAATCGAAGCATTTATTTCTGCCAACGATTATGTCACTAAGTTTCCAGAAATATTCGGGGATGATTTCAAGATCAATCTTGCTTCCATGGTAGACCTATTTCAATATCTCACCGAGATGAACAAACGTCTTCAGGGTCAGAAAAACACAATTTGTGAACTGAAAGAAATTATATTTTCCTTTCGATCAAAGTTACAAAGATTCCTCGAAACGGTAAGTAAAAATGACTTGGTTCATTTTCCTGAACTGGCACATACACTCTCGAGTCTTGGTCGTCCCCACTCGGAGTGTCCTAAAATTGTCGTTCTGACAATTCAAGATCTGTTGAAAGAGTTTGCTACACGTTTTCATGTACTCGAAGAAAGTGAGCAGTTGTTTAATATGGTGCTCAATCCATTTCAATTCAATGTGGACTCTCTCAGAAAAATTCAGATTATTCAACAGCACAATCTTGCTCGCGCGGAACTTGAATTATTAGAGCTCCAGTCCTCTCAAGCCTTAAAATATCTTTTCGAAAAGGAAAGGATCACAGATTTCTGGGGTGCAAATGATACAATGAAATTTCCGACATTGCGAAATGCTTCTCTCAAATGCTTGGCGATGTTTGGGACAACCTACCTGTGTGAAAAATGTTTTTCATTAATGAAATACATCAAGAACAAAGCACGATCAAGATTAAATGACTCACATTTGGAGGACTGTTTACGTGTGGCTGCAAGCGACTTCTCCTTAGATATTAGTGAAATTCTGAGTAACATTCAGGCCCAAGGATCTCATTGGTGAGTGTATTTATTATTATTACTATAATATTTATGACTAAATTTACCTCAAGATATATTTTTTTTCCTTTAGGAACATGTTTCGGGAGATCTTGTTCTCCCATCTTCAGCCTTCGCCATCTTGTTTCTGGTGAAGTATTTGTGTGTTGGCTTCTGGATGTTATTGAGGTAGTTTGTTGGTCTTTGGTCCTTTAAAGTTGCATTATTGTGTGTGGTTGTGGTATCTGTTTTTGTATTTTGTGTATTTTCGATGTTGAGTGCTTTGAATATTGTGTCATGTTTTGTATTGATTTGTATTTGTTCTGGTATTAATTTGTTTTGTGTTTTATGTTTGTAAATCTGTAAATTTTCCCAATTGTTCATTATGGTGCCTTTGTGTGGTATATGTTTTATTAGTGTTACATTGGTTATGTCTGGGAATTCATGTCCTGTGTTTATTGCATGTGTGGCTAAATTGGATTTATATATATTTGGTTTTTTGTATGCATTTAGGTGTTCAAAATGTTGAACACAAAATCGAAGATCGCCCACCAATCAAATCCACGGATTTAGCCAAATTTTGGACGTTTACTGAACGGAACGGCAGAGCGAGGCCTGCGTTCTGGTCACTTTTTAACCAACATTCGAAGCGATGAGATGTCGTCCAGCGAGAGAAAAAGTCAGCTGATTTGTTAATGTGTGCGCGTCACTAAGTAAACAGAGTGACCTAACCTAAAAATTGTGATAACGAATATACATTAGTATCAGTGTGTGAAGTGTAACAGTGCGTAATAAGGATTGCCCTGTGTATAATCCAAGGCAATTCCGGTATTAAAATTATAAAAATAAAAGGGAGTATAAGTGATTATTACTATTTCAATCAAATCATGAAAAACGATATTATCGAAACATTTAATAACAATGAACATAGGTTAAGATGTATTTGTAACTGTAACTGAACAACAAATGACAATCTTCAGAGATTTAATTAATTTCATTTTGTGAATTTATTCAAACTTAAAATTAATATCTATGCATAATTATTTTTCGTGTGACTTCACCACACTTGATGACAGTTGTCAAACATAACATATCAATTAATTTAACCAACAATTGCCAATAACTGAGGCTTGTCAGATGATTGAATTATTAACGAAAGGTAATATGATATTTCTATGTTTTTATGTTTTTGTGATTTAGGAAAGGAACCTACTATCATAATATTTCAATGTTAATCTTATTGTGAATAATAACCAAGGTTACCAGAATATATGGTTACTGATAGCCATGCAATTATATTTATTTAACACTAAATAATGAATCAGATGTTTAACCAAATAACACTGTTTCAAAATATATAATTTCATTGTTCATTTTAATTGTATTATCAAGAATTATCTTAACATTAATTAACTTTGTTTCAAGCATTTATTACCAATTGAATCTGATAATTCTACTAACCTGTAATGTGCAGATTAGACACATGGTTATTATTTTTGTGTATTAATCATAAGTGACTGAATTATAGTCAACATCAAAGTATTTAATAACAATTGATGAGAGTTCTATTCAATGACTTGATATCCTGTTAGCTCAAAGAACACACGAAGTTATTAAACTATTATTAACCAACAAACATTTAGATACATTAAATTTGTAAACAGTTCTGCCACTCTGAGGCAAATTTTTGTAAAGTTAAAAGTCTCATGCTTATTATTATTCTGAATCTAATTATAAATAATATTTCTGCTCATTCAGAACGAGCACTTATTTTGAATAAAACGATTGTTGACATAAGAAACCGAGTCAGTCAGATTATTTCAATAGATTAGTTGAAAAGAGGTGGATGAATTTGATTGGTCAACTCAACAAGCAGCGGCGAATACAAAAACGGTAAGTCCGTATATACTGTATTGAGAGTACGACCCTGCGAGTTCGACAAGACACACCAAGTAAGTGCTTATGAGTGCAAATTGTTTGTGTTTTCAGCACGGAAACTATATCACCGACTCAACGAGTCAACGGAAGAACGTCTGTGTGAATAAACTGACCGAAGTAAAAATACTTCGTTAAATAATTTCTTGTGCTTCAACCGGACTTATCAAGTTGGATTCAACGCAAGGTTGAATTGAACCATCAGTCAATAATAATACATCAATAAACATAAATTTTTGCAAATATTAAACAAACTAAACGGGAAGTTAGCTCCCCAGAACCCCAACCAATAAAACTATAACAATATTAGTCTATCTTGAGTAGGGAAAAAGTTTCTCGCAGGTTACTTTTTATGCATCACGACTGAAAAGATTCAAATTTAATGTGAATTTATTATTGTTATGGAGCAATAAAACCTTGCGTAAGGACAGTTTATATTTTAATAGGCACTGAATCGAGTGTACCATGGTTTTATTGCGTTTTTTATTTTTACCGACTTAATTTTTGGTCTAAATTTGTTTAAAATATACCAAAATGTGAAAAATTAAAATGTTGTTACTACTGTGTATATTTTGTAGACTTATCTAGTACTTTATTTTTATCGGTCGTGGTTTTCAAGTCGCGTAGTAGTTGTCTCATCCGACTGTGGAACCAAGAATACATATTTCAATTTGCAACTAATTCATTCTATTCTTCTACTTTTTCCTATCCATTATGTCTTCGTCGTGCAGTCCTCTCAGATCCATGCGTTCTCTCACTCCATCCTTATTCTGCAATTCTGTGGGCCTTATTCTACACTATGTATCCTCTAGGCCAGGGATTCTCAACCTTTTTGTGATTGAGAGCACCTTTCATAATCCGGGGCAAGTGGGAGAGCACCATGAAAATTTAATAATAATAATAATAATAATTTCAATCACTTTCTGCTACAGTCCGTTTCTTGATGTATATAATACTATAATATTTATGACTAAATTTACCTCAAGATATATTTTTTTTCCTTTAGGAACATGTTTCGGGAGATCTTGTTCTCCCATCTTCAGCCTTCGCCATCTTGTTTCTGGTGAAGTATTTGTGTCTATTACCCCCTCGGCGTTTTATTTCAATTGTTAAGGTTGGCGTGGGCCTTTGGTTTCGAGATTATGAATGTTTTTCTCATTTTGACACAAATTCTTTATAATTGTAATAACTTTGTTAATATTATTCCGATTTTAAATCTGAGCGTATCACTGGATTCGTAACACTTGGCTCTATTTTTTGAGTCTACTCATGGTGTGCTTTGGTCCATTATTAAGGAAGTTAATGTTTGTGATTAGTACTGTTCACTAGACACTATTATTTTATATTTAATTCTTTATTATCACTATATAATGGCACTCATACCCACTTGAGGGCATGCCTTCCAAGCTCTCATACACTCCTTAGTTGCTATTTACTTAGATTTATTTATAAATTACAATTCTTATTCTACTGTCATCTTAGCCTAGGTACTTACCATTTATATTTACATATTTCCATTATTAGAAAGTGTTTATTTACTTTCCATTTGTTTCCAGTTGATGATAACAAAGGGTTACAACTACTGGTTACCTTTGTTAGCTGGAAAATTAAGTAATTTTGGTCATTTTTGGTTAATCAAGTGGCCTCTATCTTTCATCATTAGATGCCTACTTAATGTTATTATTTTCTGGTATTTGAGTTCTTTTTGTTATTATCTCTTAGTTACAATAGATGAGTAATAACATTGTCTTAGTACTGGACTTGGTGTGTTTACTACACTAGACTTTTTTACATTGCATTTGGTTAAACAATACTAGTTACACCTGGTGTCACATGACATGTGTACTTAAATACAATTGTAATATACTGTATTCTGTCTTATTATCTTTGTACAATAGTACAGTAGTGGTATTACACTGTAATTGTGGTATTGACATCGACATTTCGTTTCTATTTGTTTTTATAATATGACTTTATACAAGTTTTATTAGTGAATTCCATTTTAGTGGGTTTTGGTTCACTTTCTTTGTTTATTTTCTTATTCAAAGTTTATTTTGGATATCTGGTTTTGTTACCTGTAGAAATATTGTTATTTCTACTTGCTTTTACATATAATACATTCTGGTTTGGGTAGGTTTTTCCTACTGTTAGTTGTGAATTCAGGTGACTCTTACATACATCATAGGTTATGTTATTTGGTTATTGGTGCTAACAATGTGTATGTTAGTTTGACTCACATTGGTATTCTTTTAACCTTATTTTTTACATGTCTGGTTTTAATAAAGATAACTAATAACCTTTTATTTATTCTCTTGCTTTCATACATTATTGTCAGACTATTTGACTAGTGTTTGCTGATATTCTGAGACAAATTGATACTCCTTTTGTTACATTGGTGCTGTGTATATCTTGTTACTATGCTTAATTTACAGCTTCTAATCAATAAGTATTATTGTTATTTTCATTCATTGTATAACATTTCTTTTCTTATTCATTTATAACATTATTTATAGTATACTGGTCATCTCAGTTAGTCAGTTGTCTGTCTATCTCTTTAATCTGCAGGTTGATTAGTCATTATACATACTGGTAGATGTTGGTTTATAATTGACTGGCTCTTGGAATATTTATGCCATGGTTGTTGGTTCTTCTTCACTGATTCTTCTTTCTTCTTTCTTCTTTCTTGTTTTGTTTTGATTCTTCTTTCTTCTTTCTTCTTTCTTGTGTTGTTCTTTCTTGTGTTGTTTTGATTATTCACTGATTCTTCTTTCTTCTTTCTTGTTTTTTTTTTGTGTTGTTTGGTTCTTCACTGACCGAAAACTATTGGGTGGTTGCTTCTGTTGGTACAATCATTGTGTGGTGCAATTTCTCTTCACTATAATGTCATTTCACTTGTATTTACCATCAGTTTATTGACTCTTATGGCTGTGAGTTTATGTTTAGTGATAGTTAGGTAGCGTTGAGCTTGGCATTTTAGACAAATTATTTGGCTTGTCTCTTTGACTCATTATTTGACATGTGTTATCATGTTATATCACTGAAATCTTAGGGCTCATATGTCACGTTACAATATATAAAGCAAGTAAATTGTACAGAAAGATTCAAATTTAATTTTGATTTAACTCCCAATGTTCTATCTTTATTGGTTTACAAATTATTGAGCAAATCGTACAAATACTTCAGCTGTCGCGCTGCGTACTGCCGCACGTCCGTTCCCCGTTCCTTGTTTATCATGACGCGTTTCTATTAAGGTATTGTACTGTTACAGAAAGGGTTAGAAATACATTTGTTGTAATTTAAGACTTAAAACATTAAATCTCTCCGCAGTATTTAGAAAATCGTAAATTGAAATAGATTATTTAATAAATACAAATAATTATTACTTGAAGGAGTAGCTTTTAACGACATGAAAAACGTGTAGCCTACAGCTTTTGTTGAGAATGATAATGATAATGTATTTCATAATGAATAATACATACCTGCTGTAAATAATCAGTGCTATGATTCAATGTTTTAATTGATGCAACATGACACTTACAAATGTTACAGCAGCATTAGATGTGGAATTATTTTGCATGTTTACAACTCGTTAAAATCGAAGTACAGTACTACAATAAATCAAACAATAACATTAAAGAGACTTGTGAAATCACGAGAATAAGCCTGGCAACGTTTTACAGACTCAAGAAAGTATTTTTTACACATTAAAGAAGGTTCTTTTATACATTAAATACAGATTCTTTTATAAATACAGATTATAAGTTGTATTTTTTAAAGATAAAAAGTTAAACTTTCGGTAGGCTTACTTCCCCCCATTATCTGTACCAGCACTACATAAGTTATTCTATATTTCACCTATGCGATAATCAGTATCGATATACGATACGTAATATCGCTTACGTTTGGTAAGTCAAAACGTGTTAATGAATTGTCATATCTGACCTATTTGTGTTTAATGTTGAGTTTTTTTTATTGTCATTTAATTATTATTGGAAGTGTTTCTAACAATATTATAGGTTATACCTGTATTACTAGCTGCAAAACATGGTGTTAATACGCAAACTGAAGCAAACACACTAAAACAAATAGCCTACTTAAAAAAAATACGTTTTTAATTTTAAAAAAAACTGGAAATAAGAGAGTTCCTGTACTATACTGGGTAGGTTAAACTTTCCACTACTTTTTTTTTTTGGCTGTAATCAATTTGCTTGGTGCTTACCCAATAACCGTACCTACTACATACACTCATTTTCGTTATTTCGATTATGTGATTATTGGCATCGATATGTAGTGAACATCGCACGTACGTTTTGTTGGAATTGTATGTGCTTGTGGGGATTTGTTAGAAACTTAGGGACAAGGTGCACAATTTTGGAGATTTTCTCTACAAGCAGGGCTTTTTCTAGAGGAACTTAAACATGCAACTTAAAGGGAGTCAGTATCGCACAAACAGGTAAAAATTATAACATTCTACCTGCTGCTGGCCGAGTTTTGTACGACCAATTACACTAAAGAATACCTCAGGGACATTTGTTAAATAATGGTTATAAAATTATGAAATATTTGTATATATTATAAATATCTATGTTTTATCGGCCCTCAAGTTGGTGTATCAAAGACAATTACTAATTTAACTTCGCAACACCACGATTATGACATTATGTTTGAGTTATATCTGTAATTATATTTGCGTCTGGAAATTAATTAATGAAATTAATTAAACTTAAGTTTGTTTAAATGCTCATTTAATATGAACGATTCTCTCTTTCATGATTTTAACACTTTAACATACACAGTTATACAATTTCTCTTACTACAAAAGACATACATCAATAAAACAAATCTTAATATATAACATCTTAACATATATAACACAGTTTTTATTATTCTGAAAGAAAAGATAATGCGTTTGTTTAAGTTTTCTAAAACTTATTGTCGTGTAAGACTTAGATATCTTTATGAATGCTCTAGGTGATTAATTACCTCAAATATTTAATAAAATTTTAGTTTTCATATAAGCGTGTGGTTCTTTGAATAGTGTGGCCGAATGAGCTTTCTAGAAATATAAATCATGGTACAGTTACATTACTTGTTTGGTGACGTATAGAATTCCCCTCCCATGACTGTAGCACTAATTCACACTCACCATAATTATCACTTCTGCACCAGCACTTCATCTTATCTCGTGAAGGCACATTTTTTAACACACCTCGTATATTGCTCGAGTTCAATATTTGTAAGAATCATGAGTAAAAATCATGTAAGCACAGGCTTACTAATACGCATATGCTTACTCAATAATTTGAATTACTTAATCAGTAAATATAGACTTTATTGAGATAATAATACAATAATAATACTTGAAATGTTCAGACATGAAGCAGTCATGCAGGTTGTAGTGGGGATTAGGCGGCAACAGTGTAACCAGTGAGTGGAAAAAGGCTACACATAAAAATATTAGCCTGTTGCCTGAATGTTGAGTCTACCTATCTAAAATCTGAATGCGATTTCGATTTTGGCACGATCAAATAGTACATATGTACATTTTGTAAGACGAAACAAGCGTTAGGCACAACAGGAAGGGACAATACAAAGTTTTCACTGAGTTACACTATGTTTAGCACTGCAGTTAGAGGAACTTGGGGTATTATGGAATACCATTTTTATAATACTGATTGGAACTAATGTTGTGCTCAAAAGCTATTTATATTAGTTTGAGTCTATGCGGTACTCTGTACTGTGTATTAGTATTTAACACTTTGAACTAATTTTTATTTGTTGACATTCAAGAGCACATTTTACAAAATGGGAAAAACTTGGGATAATAAGGAATATTGGGGTATTATGGAATACGAAGTATTTTAGATTTTAAAATGAGTTTATTTTACAAATAATGCCATAAAAATCAAATTATTACGAAGAAAATAAACAGGTAAATGTGTAGGCCTATATTTGAAACATTTTAAAAATATCTTATTTATAAGCATAAAGTTTTTTTTTTGTTTTTGATTTTACAAAAGAAGATTTAGCGAACCTTTGGTCACATGCTCTAATACGTCATATCAAAGCATTAGTTTACCCTATTAAATCTGTCATTTAACTTTGTTTTCTTTAGTATAGCTTTAAGATTTTATACAAAAATCGCACTTGTAAACGTTTACCACTTCTGCTCCCGCACAATCATTATGCGCCCATAAGAAGCAAACATTACACTGAACCCATAATTCGCCTCTACATCATCCGAAAATTCTCCCTCACAGAAAAGATATTCGGCGTCTACATCATCAGCCGTCTTATCATTTAAGTGTGCCAATTGCAGGTCTGATCGGAAAGATTTATTGTCAGAGGTGTTGCTCGACGAATTTCCTCTTGGTTTGAATAAGTTCTTCTTAAACTTTCTTTTGATAACAGAAGAATTTTTACTTCCCTTGACTCTTTTGACAGGTTTTTTAGGCAATGATTTAATGGACTGTTTCGAAATGGCTTCTTCTAGTCCGGCTTTGTATGGAGAATCAGTTATAACTTCAGCTGAATCATTTTTCCGACCACGAGATGATGAAGATTGTTTAATTTTCGGTGGTGGGGAAATGTGATAGGGAAGAACATAATCACGGGTCTTGGAACAGCGAGATTTTGGCTCAAACATTGTAGAGGTTGCAGAAGTAACGTTGTTAGCAGCTGATGAAGGACTTGCTTGGGATTCCTTCTGTTCTGTGTTTACGAATACTGTAGCTGTGTATGATGTTGCGAAATATTATTCTCTCTGCTAACTTAAAAGGTATCCTCCGTACTTCTGTTCTCGTAAAACCATGAAAGAGAGATTCCATTTCTATTAAGTAGCTTACCAGTTCCTGTTCGAGCTCTTTGCAAAAAAGTGGTTTCCGTCCAAGAGGTCGATCAATTGTTGCTTCTGTTGTGTTTGGCATTTCCTTTACCAGTCGAAACAAGGTAACCCGTGGTACTCCATGTGTTTGTACAGCCTTCAAGAAGCCCATTTTCTTGTACCTTACATCTCGTACAGCCGCCTGCATTCGCTCCTGGTCCCACTACATTCTAACTGTGGATCTTTCAGGTTTTTGCCTCGGGATTTCGGAAATAACTATACTTCGTTCACAAACATCCATACATCATAAGGTGTAGGTATTCGTTAATTAACATCAGCCTGTATATAATAAAACATACATAAAGAAATAATCTATGTATGGGGTAATACGGAACACTATATGAAAAATATATTGTACTAACCGTCTATAACTTCTCGTATATGATGTCCTTTCCTATTGCGACATGTTTCGAGACACTTGTCCCATTTTCAAAGCATAAAATTTGTAGCACATATCATTCACTGATATACTTGTCAAACGTTAAAATCCATGCGTTTTTATGATCACAATAGCACATTTTAACATAACGAACTTTATTATTTTCTGTAACATGAATATGCACATCGGGCAAACAGTGTACACTGCGCAGCGACCCACCGCGCATTAACCACAATTGATTCTTGTTATCTTAGTATCTCAACGCGGTGTCGTACAATACATTAGATTTGAATATTAACTGGTCGTTCAAAATGTGTGGCTTGGTACTAGTGTCCCTAAACGCTTTGTACACCTCAAATTCCTCGAGTGAGTTCATATAACGTCCCCTACTGCAAAAGTGGAGGGGTTTTAAATTGGTTCCGAAATCGGTGTAATTATGATTTTCATTAATAAGATGTTTGGCGAATTTTGATTTGATGGTATCATAGTTGCGACAGATAGTGGGTGGTTTGTGTTCGTTAAATCTTTTGAGGAAACCACAGCCCGTCTGGCCCACATAGAAAGCGTCACAGTCATTGCATGACAATTTATAAACGCCCGTTTTATTTTCAAGGCAAGTGGATTCGTGGGTGCGAAGATTATTTAAGATATTATTTGTAGTCTTGTAAGTGACTATAATATCACTGTTTTTGTTTATGAGTGATTTTAAAATGTTCGGCATAAAATTGGTGTATGTTGCGGTGATATATTTGTGTGGTTTTTTCTCCCGTGCAGTCATTGATAATTGGTTAATGTTCCTTTTTCTGTTTTTATGTTTCTTGTGAATGTTGTCTACGACGTTGGTATTGTAACCATTTGCGACCGCGATGCATTTGATGGTATTTAACTCGTTAAGAAAATCTTTGTTATCAAGGGGCAAAGATAAAAGTCTATGTATCATACTGTGAAACGCAGCTATTTTTTGCGATATGGGATGAAATGATGTGGCATGTATCACGGTGTCTGTCGTCGTTGGTTTTCTGTATATATTAAAATTTAATTTATTGTTGGTGTTTTTTGTGATTGTCAGATCTAAAAAGTTTAGTTGTCCATTGTCTTCATGTTCCAAGGTGAATTTTATATGTTTGTTAATATTATTTAGATAACTGTGCAATCGATCAATCTGCCGCTGTGTACCTTTATAAATTAAAAACGTGTCATCGACATATCTACCATAAAATATAATATTGTTACTATGTATATCATTCTCAAAGATATAGGAATTCTCGAAGTAATTCAAGTATATATCCGCAAGAAGGCCTGAAAGAGGTGAACCCATAGCTAATCCTTCTCGTTGGCTGAAATATAATTTGTTATGGGTAAAGTAATTTTGGTCGAGGAGCAACCTTTAATAACTCAATCAATTCGTGTATACTCTTGATATCTAGTTTTTTGGTATTTATGAGGTTCTTCTTCAGTATCTGTAGAGTTTCGGATATCGGTATATTTGTATATAAGTTAACGATATCGAGGGACGCCAGTTTATATGAAGGTTCGATTTTTAGTTTTTTAACCTTATCAACAAAGTCAATGCTATTAGTTAAGCTGTAGTTATTCTTCAATATAATATTCTGTTTGATTATGTTGAGTAGTTTTTTAGTGGTTTTTATAACCCGGGGCAGTGGTAAAATTCACTAACGGTCTTATAGGGGTACTTTCTTTATGTAACTTCGGTAATCCTGTTAATAAGGGCGCTTTTGCGTTGATAGGTTTCAAATACCTCCTAGTCCGTTCATCAAATAGATGTATGCATTTATTTATACATTGATTTAGACTTTTAGTATATTGTTCTGTAGGGTCAGAAGTTAATCTAACTATGTTATTGTCTGCTATAAAATCTTGTATCTTTTCATTATAAGTATTCGTGTCCATGATAACTACAGTGTTGCCTTTGTCTGCTTTAGTAACTAAAGCATGATTATCAGTTAATTTCTTTTTAGATTAACTAGAGTTTTTCGTTCTTTGTTATAATTGGTTGAAAAAACAGAGCGAATGTTCTTATTGATGTTATGTCTTTCAATAATCTTATTAAACTTGACATTTATTAAAAACCGCATCTTATTTTGTTCTTGTTGGTCAGATATCGCTTTGACGACAGTTTCGGCGTTTAAAATTTCTGCAATAATATGTTTGCGGCTAAAATTGGATGTATGTAATGGTAAATTATATTTCAAACCTTTATTTAGTAATTCAGTTTCGTCTGAGTTTAATTCGATGGAAGTTAAATTCCGTAGTCGTGTATATAATGTTTGTTTATGTTTAATATTATCAAATGTCTGTAATTAATCGTTCATTAATTTTTGAAGTTTGTTTGCCTGTGTGATACGCATGCGATAAGTAATCTGTTGTATATCTCTGTTTATAAAGTCAAGATAGTATTCTAATGCGGCAGGGTGTGTGTTATCTAGTAACCTCAAATGTATTTTATATAATTTTGAGTTTAAATATGCTTTTTTGATGTGAAGAAATTTTAATTCCTCCTTAATTCTATATACTTCGGCATGTTTCTTAGTGTTTCTGCCAGCAATACTTGAGCATTTTATATGTATGGTAGCATAGTTTGGTGTAACACCGTATTTCAAGCAAGATTTATTAAATTTGATATGCAAAATAGTTTTGTGGAGTTCGGTTTTAACGTTTTGAAATTCTCGTACTAGATTTGTTCGACTAACTGTATTCATATTTAGTAGGAACAAACCTGTTTTAGTACCAAGCCATGTGTCCGTTAACTATATGAAAAATATATTGTACTAACCGTCTGTGACTTCTCGTATATGATGTCCTTTCCTATTGCGACATGTTTCGAGACACTTGTCCCATTTTCAAAGCATAAAATTTGTAGCACATATCGTTCACTGATATACTTGTCAAACGTTAAAATCCATGCGTTATGATGATCACAATAGCACATTTTAACATAACGAACTTTATTATTTTCTGTAACATGAATATTGTATCGAGACGAGTACGAGCGTCTCGTTATTTTCACACAATGTAAGCCTATTCGTTGCTATGAACGGGTATGTTCCCCTGTCTTTACTCTCTTAGGTCGTTTTAATTTACTTAATTATTTAAATATCTGAGATATTTGGAGTTGTGGGATATATTGATTTAATTAACTAATATTAACTTATCTCTCTAAAAAATATCAGTGTTAGTGTACTTGAAACTTAAATAATTAATGTGTTATTCTGTAATTTCGTTCAACCCTATTATACCTTGAAGAGAATTATGTATAATTTTGTATTTTTACGCTCTCTCTTTGGTGTCGGAGAATTCCGCTATAAGCGCTGTAGTACCGGAGCAACGAAACTTAGAGGTTATTTCACTGTTTATGTTAACCAATTATTCTATACTTAGTCAGTTACTTTTTATTCCCAACTCATTAAATCATACTCCAAATGACAAGATTTTGCAACTATACAAAGGTTCTTTATTTGTTTACTTCTTCAACATTGAATAAGATATGTTCTAACTGACATACACATGGGCTATAGATTGCGTGAATCGATTATTGATCAGTCCGATACTTTATTTAGATTCGGTTATATAATGTGTTTTAATTTGTAATTAACTTAATTCAGCGTGTGAAGGTTCTTGTAACTGTGGGGAAGATTAAAAATACATAGATAAGAATGCAAGATTTACAAATTTGAAGTGTTGTGTAGTTAATATGATTTATGCAATAATAATTTACCAGACTAGAACGAAGCAAATCGTGTAGGCGGTTGATTGATAACCTTACTGTTCTGGATGATTATGCCGTACAATATTCTTTCTTCGGTTTAATCAAATGGAATTCTTGTCCTGTCCACCTCGGAAATACAGCTCTCTGGATTGATTTACAGCAAGATTGATGCTCCTTCTGCAATTCCTGGATCCAAATACGTTCTTCTCTCGGTTGAAGCAATTAGTGATGTTCCGTGTATTTATAAGGTTATGATTTCCAGTGTAGTGTATATTATTGGTTGTGATACAGTTAATTCTTTATACTGGGTTTAATATATTATCAACTCCTTTCGGATATGGGACAATTCAAGTCCTTCCTTGTAGAACCCAGTTATTTATTTTTTATTGTGATTTCATACTATAGTCTTGTTTGGTTAAACTGTACTGGCGTAAGTCAATGAAATTACCTTTCGTATTTTAGTGTATTATAAGAGTATCAAATACTTTAGTATATATTCCAATTATATTAGACAGTTCTTAGGTTTTTTTTAATCTCATCACATTCAGATCATAAAAAGCAATAATTGAAAATCAACAACTTCTTCATTTCCTGTAGTCCATAGCAACCCGTTATTTTTCTTCCTTCTACATGTTTTGTATATAGTGTTTATTCCATTTTTTTTTGTCTATTCCTTATTAATTTGCTATCATATCGGAATATAACTTTACCGATAGTTGGTTTATTATTTTCTACACATATTCTGCTGTTTTTTTGATATGAGCCTGTTTCTTTTATATTTACTACTTTTTCGATATCAAACGTTATCAATCGATATCCTGGCATTGTGGCATTATCATAATTTGTATAAATTGACATGGTTTATTATGTATCATTACTAATTTAATGTTTTTTCCTATCTCTTCGAACCGTATTCATTAATTATTATTAATTCATGTACCTAACCTTTATGTTATGAGTGGTTATATAGTGTTTTTGGTTGTTAGGCCTTTTATTGTATACGGACCTACCTGTGTTTATAACTGGTAAACATCTATAGCCCTTTTACATAAATTCATACATACAATCAAATCTTAACTATTAACATTTACATAAACAATTATTCTTTTCATATCTAATGACAATTTTATCTTGATCTATGGATCACATATAAGACAATTGAAATCTATTAACGCTAACTAGCTGTTTCACACATCATTCTACAACAGTAATTGAATAATACATCTTGTTTCATTACCTTTCATTAACTCAACAAGTAATTGGTATAACATAACATAAACTTTATCATAACATTCGTTGTCACAAAATAATATCATTTAATTCAGAATCCTTACTTGCTATTGCTATAAGGTAAATTATTGTTTCATTTTTGTTTACTTTCATGGTCATTTACTTTGACAATTTCTGTACTATTCTACTTCTTACACTTCTCATCAGTATCACATTGATTTACTTTTCACTGAACATAGATCATTAACTATTATCTAACTTACAGGTTTGTTTATTCTCGTTATTTCTACCTTGCATCCTTATTTATCTTTATCTATAATTATAAATGTAATTATTAGACTTTTGTTTTATCATGGGGTTAGATATTGACTTGCTTATTATTTTGTTAATATAATATTTATGTAACATGGATGCCAGCATTTCTGTTGCGTTACAATATGCACATCGGGCAAACAGTGTACACTGCGCAGCGACCCACCGCGCATTAACCACAATTGATTCTTGTTATCTTAATATCTCAACGCGGTGTCGTACAATACATTAGATTTGAATATTAACTGGTCGTTTAAAATGTGTGGCTTGGTACTAGTGTCCCTAAACGCTTTGTACACCTCAAATTTCTCGAGTGCGTTCATATAACGTCCCCTACTGCAAAAGTGGAGGGGTTTTAAATTGGTTCCGAAATCGGTGTAATTATGATTTTCATTAATAAGATGTTTGGCGAATTTTGATTTGATGGTATCATAGTGACGCTTTCTATGTGGGCCAGACGGGCCGTGGTTTCCTCAAAAGATTTAACGAACACAAACCACCCACTATCTGTCGCAACTATGATACCATCAAATCAAAATTCGCCAAACATCTTATTAATGAAAATCATAGTTACACCGATTTCGGAACCAATTTAAAACCCCTCCATTTTTGCAGTAGGGGACGTTATATGAACGCACTCGAGGAATTTGAGGTGTACAAAGCGTTTAGGGACACTAGTACCAAGCCACACATTTTGAACGACCAGTTAATATTCAAATCTAATGTATTGTACGACACCGCGTTGAGATACTAAGATAACAAGAATCAATTGTGGTTAATGCGCGGTGGGTCGCTGCGCAGTGTACACTGTTTGCCCGATGTGCATATTCATTACAATTATTAGGGGGTGTAATTAATTAAATGGGTGTAATTGATGTTTGTAGTGCCCCTCGTTCTTTGGGAGCCAAATGCAATTTTGTTTGAGTATGCAAATTAAGTTTGCATAATTAATTATGTAATTATACTAATTTTTAGAATGTGATCATGTAATCACCCAATTAGGCTAGTTATACAAAACTGTTGAAGCTACGTGATACATTAGTTATTTGATGTTAGCATGATTACTGCACTGAGACTCTAATTATTGTATAAATTAATAAAATCTACTATAAATCATTCAAGAGACGTTAATATCTGTTCTGAGGTAACTTTGACAATAATGAACGCATATATTCTGAGTAAAATAAACACTTATTTATTAACATCATTCAAGTAAAGAAACTTCAATATATATATATAAATGATTCCCTGTAAATACATTCATAAAAAACACATGTATTGTTACAAGACCGGGTACTTCTCTCTGTCTATCCTCTCTTTGATTATTTTAATATAATTAAATTTCTTATATATCTGGGGTTGTGGGATATAGTAATCTCGTTAATTATGATTATCTTATCTCTCTATTTAAGATACCAGTGTTAGTGTGAATGTAACTTAAATATGTAGTGTGTTATTCTAAAATTCCGCTCAGCCCTAGTCTGCCTTGCAGAGAATTATTGAAATTTCGTGTTTAACTCTATTCTCTTTGGTGTCAGAGAATTCCGCAACAAGCGCTGCAGTTCCGGAACAAACGAAATTTATAGGTTAACCCACCGTGTACGGTGACTAGTTATTATACACTTAGTCTGTTAATTCTTATTCCCAATTCTTTAAATAATACTCAAATAATAAGATCCTGAAATTATACAAGGTTTCTTTATTAATTCAACTTGTTAACATTCAATAAGATTGGTTTTAACTGACATACGAAAGGCTATATGTTGCGTTAATCGATTATTGTTCGGTCCAATATTTTATTTTAGATTCAGTTATATATTTTGTTTTTTATAATTAATTTAGTTCAGGGTGTGAAGGTTCTTTTAACTGCGGGGAAGATTAAAAATACATAGATAAGAATGCAAGATATTACAAATTTAAAGTGTTTTGGTGTTTAATATTATTTATAAAATTGTAAATTACCAGACGTAGAACGAAGCGGCTCTGGAAGGCGGTTGGTTTTTAACCTCGTGAATTGATGCCTCGTGTCGATCAGAACGGAGATGATTTTCTTTATTCTTTTCTTTAAGTGGCAATAAAGTGGAATCCTTAGTCCTGGTTGAATTGGAAATACTGCTCCCTTCGTTTATTGATGGCCAAACTTGTGATTGTGTTCTTCGGTAAACTCTGGATCCAAATACGTTTTTTCTATCGTATGAAGTAAATTGTGATGTCCAATGTGGTTGAATGGTTATTATTTTCAGTTTGGTTTGTAGCATTAATTCTTTACACAGTTAGTTCTTTATATGTTATTAATATTTCATTAAATTGTCATTATTTCTTGATCTGATATTGGACAATCCAAGTCATTCCTTTTGGAATTCAATTACTTATTATAGTTAGCTGATACACTTATACAACTTGGTTAAATGTTGCTGGCCTAATTAAGACAAATAATTATTCATATATTGTGATTTGTAACTGTATTGAAATAATTTAGATTATGTTAGTTATATTAATCATTTCTTTGGGTTTTAATCTCATCACGTTCAGATCATAAATTGCAATAATCCCAATCAACAAATTATATTAATTTTTGTTGTCCCTAGCAACAAATTTATTTTTATTCTTTTTAAATGTTTTTTATATAGTGATAATTTCATATATTATTCTTCCATTCCTTATTAAACGTCCATTATATCGGAATATAACTTTATTTATAGTTTGTTTACTAATTTCTACATATATTCTGCTGGTTTTTCAATCTTAGTCTGTTTCTTTTCATAATTATTATTTTTCCGATATCAAACGTTATCAATCGATATCATTGCACTATGGCATTATCATAATTTGTTTATATTGAGTTGGTTTATTATATATTATTAATTATCAAATGTTTTTTCTAACTCCTTGAACTATATTCATTAATTATTATTAACTTCTTTACCTAACCTTTGTATTTTGAGTTGTTATATAGTGTTATCGGCTGTTAGGCCATTTATTATATTTGGATCTATCTTTGATTATATTTGGTTAACAACTATAGCCTTTTTACATAAGTTTATAAACATAATCAAACCTTAACTATGTACATTTACACAAATAATTATTCTTTTTATAACTAACAACAACTTTATCTTGATCTATGGATCACATATAATAAAATTGAGATCAATTAATACTAATTAACTGCTTTCCTCCACCTTTCTACAACAGTAAACAAATAATACATATTGCTTCATTACTTGCTATTACATCAACAAGTAAGTTTCATAAGCTAACACAAACTTTAACATAACATTCATGGTAACAACATAACATCATTCAATTGAGAATCATTACTTTCGATTAACTAGTAATGTATATTATTGACTCATTTTTATCTAATTTCACTGTCATTTACTTTAACATTTTCGATATTGGTTTCTTTTTTACAATTCTTATCAGTATATTTGATTTATTTACTTTTCACTGAACATTGATTTCTTACTATTGTCTATTTTACAGGTTTATTTTTTATTGTTATCACTACCTTGCATCCTTATTCATTTTTACACAATTATAAATGTATTTATTTGACCTTTGTATTAGTATGGGAGTTAAATATTTATTTACTTATTATATTTCTAATATTTCTATTTATGTAATGTTGAGGACCGCATTTCTGTTGCGTTACAGTATATATCAAATGACAATACGAATCCAGGACGTTGTTTGCTGAAAAACATACACATACATATATAACACAATCAACATATAAAAACATAAATAGTCAACATATAAATCTTATACTAATGCGTTCATTTCTTGCCTCAGATGAATAGCGTTATTTAAATTTACCATGTTTAATCTAAATTCTCAAGGGTGTTTTCTTGAAAAGAGACAGGACAGTAGAGTTCTTATGACAAGAATAACATAAAGATTACTTGTAAAGTGGATTATCCAATATTTCCATCGGCGTAACTCCTTTCCGCTGGTGGTCCATATGTACGAAGTTGCGTAGCCGTGTTGTCACTAACACTCAACACACGCGGATCAGATTCACTCGCGCTGTGTGTGTTTTCTGTTGATGTCGACCGTAACTGTTAGAGTCTATGAAATCATGTGTCGTGTGAGTAAGTTCATCGTTAACTAGTGTGTATATATCTGACTGTCTATTATTGAACTTCTTCTTATGTACATTAATGTATCGTGTCTTTGATAACGTGGTGTATTGTTCCAATTGGTATTTTATCGCTTCGCACTGTACAACGCTACGATTTCGTTGTTCGTTAAAGTATTAACACAAGTTCGGCGAGTCTGTTATTGACGAAACTGCGATTGATTAGTTTAATTTTTAATAAGCGGTAGCTGAGTAAGATAAAGTACTTGAGAGTTATTAATCACTGGCTGTAGATACACTGTTACCGAATAACTCGCCAATATCGAAATGTTTAAGTCAACTGATTAAAATACCGCGTAACAGAGTTTCAAAGTCCAACTGCTATACGTATGTTAACTGAACTGAATTAAGACTGAGAAAAATTAAGATTTAAGTTCCGTGAAGACTGTTCAAAGAATAAGTTTGAAAATTTGATGAAGACTACTAAAGTATATGATTGAAAAATTTATGAAGACTGCTCTCTCGCGTGCTCTGTAAACAGTTTTCATTAAGCATCGTTTACCACAATGCAATCTCCTAGCAAACACGCCTCTGGTCAACCATGATAGGTCAGATGAACTCCTACCCTTATGCAAGACTATGGTTCTCCACTTCTCATTCGTTGTTCGCGTTGCCATGATGACGACGGTCCTCTCCACCTGTACTCTGGGTAGATGCTGGATTCTGGTTGGGTATCTTGTCTCCCTCCAAGTTCGCGTCGAAGGCCTCCGTACCCTTTTCCTGGAACAAGAGCAATTCCTCGGCTGTCGATCAAGTCTTTGTCTAAGTGTGCTCCGGAACTCTGCTGCTGTTCTCACGCGAACAATGTGTCGTATTTTGTTATTGTCTGACTATCCATGACCCTTTTCCGTTAGCTATCCGAACACAGCGTGTCGTCGTTTCCAAGACGGCACTCCTTCTCCCTGTCGTAAATATCAGTTGTCGCCAGTAAGGTGTCCTCCCGCTGTGCGTAGACTCGATCCTATTCATTAGATATCGTTGTCTGTTCTCGTACAGGGTAAGTACCATTGTGCAACTACACCCTTTTTTACTGCTGGCACACTTAAAATTAACCTTGCAGTGTGTGCTCGTTACAATTTCTCCGTAAAGTGCTACTGTCCTAGTTTCCCTTTGTCCGGCTTGTTGTGGGCTGTAAATCTCGGTTGAGTCAAGTCTGTCACACGCCAACATTATTGCCTATTGTAAAGTTATGTGAAGCGTACTCGTATTGTTCCTAGCAAACGTTCAGTTGACACTTCGTTAAATTGTTTCCTTATTTATCGCTTCTGGCTCGTGTTGGGGTGTCTTGGCTAGTTGTAACGTATTTTCGATCAAAATTTTAAAAAATTAAAATATTTGGTCATTACATCATATTACAAAAAATTATAAAGTTCGTTATGTTAAAATGTGCTATTGTGATCACCATAACGCATGGATTTTAACGTTTGACAAGTATATCAGTGAATGATATGTGCTACAAATTTTATGCTTTGAAAATGGGACAAGTGTCTCGAAACATGTCGCAATAGAAAAGGACATCATATACGAGAAGTCACAGACGGTTAGTACAATATATTTTTCATATAGTTAACGGACACGTGGCTTGGTACTAAAACAGGTTTATTCCTACTAAATATAATACGGAACAGTTTAACTTATGTTGGGGTATTAGGGAATACCAGTATTCCATATTACCCCACGTCATCATATTGGAATAACAGGCCAATGACATATGTACCCGTTTATGTTTTAATAGAAAACGTATTGAAAAGTAAAAGAATGAACACTGTATTTACGAATTTCAGTCATTAAAAGCACGGCTAAGCATAAATCTAGATCTAAATCAAAGTATTACAACCTACCTACAGAAATTTTTCAGCCACTGAAAACAAACAATTGCTTCTTACTCTGGTAGAAATTGGACACTAACGCTGGTACAGACACTAGCGCTTGAAAGAACATTGAACATGTTACTGAAGCCGCTAATAGGTAGAAGCACCTTATGGAGCCAAAACAGAGAATTCCTTATTACCCCAATATTCCTTAATACCGGTACCCCAAGTTCCTCTATTTTGTAAACAGTGATTTGTCTATCACACTGCTTCTCCTAATCTCCTAGTCGAGCCAAGACATTAACAAACTCGGTATGTTTGGAGTATGTAATACTTTGTGTACATGTTACGATTCAGGAAAATGTAGTAATATAAAGTCAACAGTGCACTGGCATCTTCTGTAACATCAATATCAGGCTGCCATGTGAAAAAATTGTTGTGTTGTGTATGTGTGTTTCAAAAAATAAGAAAATGTATGGTATCCATAAAACATAAGGAGAGACAAGAGACAACATTATTCCAACAATTGGACTAAAACTATTTAAGTAATATAGAGCACGATTACTTACACTCAGAAACAAATATTTAGCTGAGTTCTTATGTTATTATCACTATCACTCAAATTGTCTTCACTGGTCCTATATTAATTTTGAAACAATCTGTTACACTACCCAATCTTTGGTCCGATTGGCAGAAATACGCTCAAATTCCTCTTTTTATAAGTTTATAACACTGCCTACAGGAAAACTCATGTTTCTTTTTTAATACTCCTTAACAGTTGCCCAGATCATTTTTGCAGGACTAAGACCTCAGTGGTGGGGTGGAAGTCATAAAATGGAATGTTTATGGTTTACAAAATAGCATCTATTTGAAAAGTTTTGTATGTTTTTTTTTTAAATTATAAGTATAATAATTATACATAATAAAATGGAAACGTAAACATTAGATAATTGAGATATGCTTGCCTGCCACGAACGATATATTTTCTCTCGTACACGATTTAAATTAAAATGAAAATATTGGTATGGAGAACCATACATGACTTCCATGTTCTAAGATTTATATTTAAAATCATTTTCGAAATGAAATATTATCATAGAAACTACTTCTTTCTACTTACTGCTTCAGCCTTAACCACAGTACTGTGGTCACTAACGTATACCACCTCACGTTATCGCACTCGATTTTCACTGATGATGGAAATCGATGGCATTGCCGAAACGTCTGGTTTTGTAGAAAACATTGGACTACGGCCAAACATCCCGGGAAGGAATTTTAACAAAAACTACTTCTTTGTTGCCGATAACGTTGTACACATATATATAAGAAATATGAATAAAATTAATGGCTTGTATAAGTTAATTTTTGATCTTCATTAAGTAGTGCTCAAGTTTCCAAAGTTTTAATATTACGAATGATGTCCGTAATTAAACATCAGAGCAGGTTTAGTGTGTATGAGGGTACACCGTGGACAAAAATTTTCAACATTTCCTATTGAGTGTTGCTTAGAGTAAAGCTGCGAATCTACAGTGTACGTTTCACAGAACAAACATGCGGAAAAGAAGGAGCGCTCTGAAGTCACTCATGGACCCTCAGCATCTTGCAGAGGATTCATTCCCTAAAGACGGAAAGTCTGTCTATGAATTGTTCCTCTGTAAACACGTGCAGTTACACTGCCCAGCGATCAACAGGAAGCAAATCGCTATCCACGCTGGACACTTTTTCGGCTTGCACGCGTTATATTGGTGTGGGTTTCGGCACTTTCCATTTAAAAAGCGTGCAAATGTAAGAAAATAAACATGAGTGAGGCCAGAAATAACGCGAATTTTGTGTGTGTGTGTGTGTGTGTGTGTGTGTGTGTGTGTGTGTGTGTGTGTGTGTGTGTGTGTGTGTGTGTGTGTGTGTGTGTGTGTGTGTGTTCCCTGCCTTTTTATAGCAGTAATCATAATAATCAAATGGAACCGTAAACATTACATAAGTGAGATATGCTTGCCTCCCACGAACGATATATTTTCTCTCATACATGATTTACATTAAAATGAAAAATTATAATTTTATTGTCTGGCAACAAAATTATTTTATTTTTACTTCCATGTTCCTTAAGGAAATGGAAGTACTATGGTGATGGCAAAAAAAAATCGTGTTCGAGATTATTGCAGATTCTGATTGTACTACACTCAAAACATGAAAAAAGTCATTTTTCAAAAAGTGTCTGTGTGTGTGTGTCTGTCTGTCTATGTGTCTATAGATTTTTTTTCTATGGCAAACGATAACAGCCGTAAATTCAAACATAATCAAATACTGTTTTGCATACAGCCCTGAATTGTAGAGTTCTCAAGACCTGTTGTATTTGGTGAAGATCGGTTAAGGGGAAGGGGTAGTTTACCAGCAACGTTTTTTGTTTTAACAAGGGTGTTTTCTATGGCAAACGATAATAGCCGTAAATTCAAACAGAATCAAATGATTATTTGCATACTGGCCTGAATTGTAGAGTTCTCAAGACCTTTTGTTTTTGGTGAAGATCGGTTATGGGAAAGGGGTAGTTTACCAGCAACATTTTATGTTTTAACAAGGGTATTTTCTATGGCAAACGATAACTGCCGCAAATTCAAACATAATCAAATAATTATTTGCATGCAACTCTGAATTGTAGAGTTTTCAAGATCTATTGTTTTTGGTGAAGATCGGTTAAGGGAAAGGGGTAGTTTACATGCAACATTTTTTTTTAATCAAGGGTAATTATTTTCTATGGCAAACGATAACAGCCGTAAATTCAAACATAATCAAATACTGTTTTGCATACAGCCCTGAATTGTAGAGTTCTCAAGACCTGTTGTATTTGGTGAAGATCGGTTAAGGGGAAGGGGTAGTTTACCAGCAACGTTTTTTGTTTTAACAAGGGTATTTTCTATGGCAAACGATAACAGCCGTAAATTCAAACAGAATCAAATGATTATTTGCATACTGGCCTGAATTGTAGAGTTCTTAAGACCTTTTGTATTTGGTGAAGATCGGGTATGGGAAAGGGGTAGTTTACCAGCAACATTTTTTTTTTTAACAAGGGTATTTTCTATGGCAAACGATAACTGCCGCAAATTCAAACATAATCAAATAATTTTTTGCATGCAACTCTGAATTGTAGAGTTTTCAAGATCTATTGTTTTTGGTGAAGATCGGTTAAGGGAAAGGGGTAGTTTACCTGCCACATTTTTTGTTTTAACAAGGATATTTTCTATGGCAAACGATAACTGCCGCAAATTCAAACAAAATCAAATACTTTTTTGCATACGTTCATCACTTGTGAAAAGACTGAAGACTGTTGATTTTGGTGAAGATCGGTTAAGAGAAAGGGGTAGTTTACCGGCAACGTTTTTTGTTTTAACAAGGGTATTTTCTATGGCAAACGATAAGAGTCGCAAATTCAAACAAAATCAAATAATTTCTTGCATACAGCTCTGATTTGTAGAGTACTCAAGACCTGTTGTTTTTGGTGAAGATCGGTTAACGGGAAGGGGTAGTTTACCTGCAACGTTTTTCTTATCAAGGGTAATTTTTTTCTATGGCAAACGATAACAGCCGCAAATTCAAACAGAATCAATTAATGTTTTGCATACAGCCCTGAATTGTAGAGTTCTCAAGAGCAGCTGGTTTTGGTGTAGATCGGTTAAGGGAATAGGGTAGTTTATCAGCAACATTTTATGTTTTAACAAGGGTAATTTTTTCTATGACGAACGATAACTGCCGTAAATTCAAACCGAATCAACTACTATTTTGCATACCTTTTTTAGTTGTACAGAACTCAAGGTCTGTTGATTTTGTTGAAGATCGGTTAAGGGAAAAGGGTAGTTTACCTGCAACGTTTTATATTTTAACAAGTGTATTTACTATGGCAAACGATAAGAACCGCAAATTCAAACAGAATCAAATAATGTTTTGCATACAGCTCTGAATTGTAGAGGACTGAAGGCCTATTGATTTTGGTGAAGATCGGTTTAGAGAAAGGGGTAGTTTACCAGCAACGTTTTATGTTTTAACATGGGTAATTTTTTCTATGAATCAAAACATTATTTGATTCTGTTTGAATTTGCGGCTGTTATCGTTTGCCAAAAAGAAAAATTACCCTTGATAAAGAAAACGTTGCAGGTAAACTACCCCATTCCCTCAACCGATCTTCACCAAAATCAATAGGCCTCGAGTCCTCTACAATTCAGAACTTTATTCAAAAATTATTTGATTCTGTTTGAATTTGCGGCAGTTATCGTTTGACATAGAAAACTTCTACACACAGACGCACAGACACACACACACACACACACACACACACACACACTTTTCGAAAAATGACTTTTTTCATGTTTTTAGGGTAGTACAATCAGAATCTGCCATTATCTCGAACACGATTTTTTTCGCCATGACCATACTTCCATTTCCTTATGGAACATGGAAGTAAAAATGGTCTGCTTTTCGGCATACGCTTTGCATGTCATATCAGTTGATATCAGTGGTCCAAAGCATAGGTTAATGTCGACGACGAAATTATGATAATGTTGTTTAACGTGTCAAGAAAAGGGACAGACGGTTTCTTCCTTTTGTGACTTTCCCTTCGTGATGGTACCATGTTTTGACAGTTTTTCTGGTGCCAACTTCAGTTATTTTAATAAAACGTAATGGTGTTTTAAATAGCTATGATGTTTTGCACTGTAGCTCTGCGCTTTCACTTCTAGTGTCTCCACTCCACATTGAGCCCATAATTTACGGTTTACTTCTTATTCTGTCAGTTTTGTGTATCCTTTTTTCTGCTCGCATGCTCAGAATCTTTGCTCGTTTGCATTGGTTGATGTTATTGTTTCACTGACTAATGGGAGAGCCCCGTATGTATGTTTTTAAACTGTCTGATAATGACAGTGTATAAATCATCAACATCATCGTCATCATCATCATCTTCAAGGATTAAACCAAGAATGGTTTGTTCCGGTCTCAAATAGGCAAAGATTAGAGCTGGTCACTCCAGCGCTTCCTCGGACGTCCCACACCTCTCCGTCCCCTCGGCTTATAGTTCCATAGTTGTTTGGGGATGCGGCAGTCATCCATTCGGCAAGAATGTTCCCACCAATTCAGCCGATACTGGGCGATCCTGTCAAGTATACTCATAATATTCTATTCCTGCCGTATATCTGTGTTTATTCTACGATCATGGAGAGTATACCCTGCCACATGCCTGAGAAATCTCATTTCAGTCGCTTGCATGCGACTGCCGTGGCCTTTCGTTAAAGTCCAATTCTCAGACCCATAAAGAAGTGTGGGAAGAGACATCACCTTGTAGAATTTTAGGCCGGTTCCTTTACTTGCTGACTTAAGGGTTCGCCTAATAGTCCTGCACATAAGGTTGAACTTATGCAACTTATTCACAACGTCGTTGCTTGCATTATAAGACACACTGTAGCCCAGGTATTCAAAATTGCTAACTTGTTCCAGGACAGTACCATCTATAACAATGTTTTCCCATACAGGATCAGTTCCACGAAAAGACATCACCTTAGTCTTAAGTGTACTTACTTACTTACTAGCCAACGCCCACCCTTGGCTGTTGGGCCATTAGGCGGCGCGCTGACCAGTAGAGACGTGAGAGCCTTGCCGTATCATCTTCGTCTTGGACTTGCGTGTCTGAGAGCAAAAGCCGTGTGGGGGCCGAAGCCTGATGACGTCCACAAAGTTTGCATACCTGCTTTACACAGTTTACCTCAAGTCTTAAGTGTGGATATTCGCAATCCAGAGTCTTTGCAGATTCAATTTAACAAATGTATACCCATGTGCAATCTGTTTTCAGAGTCCGACAGAATAGCCTGATCGTCTGCAAACAACAAAGTGTCAATTGTAGTCGAAATAAATAAATGTAGAAATATTATTATACGAGAAAAATACAAATACAGATACAAATCCAAATACAAATGAAGATAAAGATAAAATGAAAATATAAATGAAAATAAAAATAATAAATATATTTATGAAATTATTTTTTTTTTTTTATCAGCCGTCTAAGGACCACATGCCAATTTCAATTCTATACTCTTTGTTCTTTTCTTTTTCTCCAATATTTTTTCATCGTTTCACTGTGTTTCTTCTTCCCGTTTTCAGTCTACTTTGAACCTTCGTTTTTCTCTCTCCTTCCCTGGACTCCTTCCATTTTTAACACTTTTGCCCGAAAAACTTCTCTTTCAATTGCTTTTTCTGCGTGTACATTATTTTTTCTAAATTCTTTAGGATTTCTTTAATCCAACTTGGTTGACTTCTTCCCCCACAGATATTTGAAGATTTGCTTTGTCAACCCATTGTCGTCCATTCTATACAAATGTCCAAAAAATAATAGTCTTCTATTTCTCATTGTTTCTATTATATTTTCTGTACTTTGATATATTTCATCATTACTTCTTAATTTCCAACCTACTGAAGTTTATCGTGGGTCTAATATTTTTCTAATAATTTGTCTTTCCAATATTTCTAGTTTGTCTAGATATATAAATGAAATTATTTATATTAATGAATTTATTTATACTTAAATATGACTTTATTTATAATTATATTTAAATAATAATAAATGTTATTTATTATTGACATTCATTAATAAAGAAAAACATCTTTGAGTAATTGTTAATGTGTGCGTGTGTGCGCGCGCGCGCGCGCGTGTGTGTGTGTGTGTGTGTGTGTGTCCGATCTTGTTTAAGAAACTGTTATTTTAGTTACAGTTAGAGAATTTGATAGTCATTCTCTACTCAGTGGGCGTTTGCTCAGTGAAAGTGAAGAATCTCCCCTTGAGCTAGCACCAGCCGCGGATGTCCCAGTATTGTTTAATTGTAAAGTGTTAATCCAACACCCTGAGTGGGCGTGGCCTACTACATTCTCCGGTGTACAAAATATGTTACCAGACAAAATCTCTTTTACACTTTATTTTAGTTACTGATCTTATTTCTAAATTTAAACATTAATTTTCTAGAAAATTTATAATCTATATAATATAAAACTCAAAGTCTGAGGATTTATGGGTACTGAATACAAATACAAACCGTTACACCGACTGCCACCAAATTTTGCACAGGTAACCTTTGACACAAAGCGAAAAATACTGTCTAACTTGGAATTTGATATGTTACCCCGTTCGCACGATTTAGGCCCTTTTAATTATGCCGTTTCGTTGACGCGTATAAAGATGTCATCAACACCATGGAGATCAGAATTAATTACCATAGTAACAAGTAAATAAACAAATGATATTTAGCGGCGTCGGAACTGTACGTTTATCCGTTCCTGCAGTTTTTAATGTTTTTACTCTGCGATTGTATCGATATGTTTTGTAATTTTGGATACAGATACGTCTATGTATTTTGTAATCGTCTTAAACGATTATAAAATTTATGTTTAAATGTATTTTTGATGGTGCAATGAATAAGTAATGAAATATATTAAATACTACTACTAAAGATGTCAACAACAAGATGGAGACCAGAATTAATTACCATAGTAACAAGTAAATAAACAAGACGTATTTAGCGGCAACGGAACTGTACATTTATCCATTCCTGCAGTATATTTTTGATATTTTATATAATATGCTATTGTATCGGTATATTACGATGTGGAAAAGAACTGTACTAATTGTAAATTGCCCTATACTTAATGCAAAGCGAAAATACGTGTTGTTTTCATTTGTGGTGACAACGGTTTTTGGTTTTTAGTTTACTGCTGAAATAAATAAAAGCCATGGTTGAGGAAAACATAACATTTAATGTGTTATACAATGCTTCTAACACAGTAACACTTAAAATAAAGAATTAGAGTTTTTGATTTAACAGGTACTTTATAAATATCTCCAAAGGCTTTATAAACGGGTAATTTTAAAACTTCAAAGGCTGTTGCACCAACATAATAATTTAGTACAAGTTAAAATAGTACAAGTGTTGAAAATAGCTTTGGAAAAAATTTGACTAATGAGTACAAAATTGTTATACGAGCTGACAGAACGCCATATAGATATAGACAATAAATTATATTAAAATACTTATTATAAGTCCAATATTCGCGTGCGGGTAACAGCTAGTTTATACTGTACGTGAAACATCAGACCTGTCAACTGCGTTGATCTTTTACGTCTGGAGCGCTGAACGTTTTATTAAAAAAAAGTGGGGGGTAGGTACTGTCGGAGTCACTACCGCTGAGTTTTTGGCGGAAAACGTCTTTCCCTGGCGGTATTGCTGGGACGGGCAGTTTGTAAAAAAAGGAAATTTGATTGATTTAATTTGTAAAATTTTGTTAAAGACGGGACAATGGTACGAGTAGTACGATATGTAAGACTTACTTGCTACATTTATATCTCTAGAGAACGTTAAGTCTATCGTGGTATTTCGTAGCATTCCATCAGGTTGTGAACTGACGTTACGCGTTATGGCGTCTGCGCATCTGGTGCTCACCTCGACATTTTGACGCTTCCTCATTGTCCGCATCGTTCTGTCATAGATGCCTTTTTGGACTATGTCATCTTTTTACATAGATGACAACTCTGTAAGCGTTGACGACAGACATTTACCTTCTTGTTATGAAGATATTTTGATATTTTCGAAATTTTAAGGAAATTTTTGTCCAAGTTCAACAAGGTGTTACTGTATTCTTTATTATTAATATTATCACTATTAGTATTTTATTGTATAGTAGTTGTGGAGTTTTATAAAACGAACGGCTCCTTAAATAACGTCCTACGCATATGCGTTCCCGAGCTGTACTAGACTTTCCGCGCAGCTAACCGCTGATTTTCCACTCCAACTAAAGTTGGAGTCTGTCTGCCTCCCCCATCTCTCTCTCTCTCTCTCTCTCTCTCTCTCTCTCTCTCTCTCTCTCTCTCTCTCTCTCTCTCTCTCTCTCTCTCTCTCTCTCTCTCTCTCTCTCTCTCTCTGCTGTCCTCCAAGTACTCTATCCTGAGTCAGTGTCTTCATCTTCGAATATCCATAACATCCCACATCCACGTACTGAAATTTTTGTCTTCCCCTCAAGTTTATCTTCCTGCTACCAAGATAATTAATTCTGCGTGGTGCCTCACCAAACTTAATCGTCATATTGTTTTAGTAATTTACAAAATTCTCATTCCTCCCATAATTTCCAGAACTCGCTCATATGAGCTGGCAGACCCGCTGTTCAGTCAAACGTAAACTTTATTGTTGCCGGAGTTGTAACTTCCGTCTTGTAAGAGAAAAACTATTCTTGTGTTGAAAGTAAACGTAGATTGCGTCTAGACCGTGAGGGAATTTTCTGTTGTTTCTAGCCGACCACGGTTCCTTGTATTCAGTAAGAGAATCTTTGCTCAAGTAGTTCCTTTTTCACTTTTTAAAAGTTACCTCTAACCAAAGTGACGTCAAACACAAAGATGCAAAGTTCTTTGTGAAATAGATTTCGTAAACGCAATAGGCGAATTCTCTGCTAAAATTTAGACAGATCACGAATGTTTATTGTGATATGATGACTGGACAGATTGTCTTGAAGTGGTAGGTCGAATTCATGGAAATGCGAGCATGACGCTAATCTCTTTTGACCTCAGACAACCTTTTCAATAAAATTGTTAAAAGCAATCGTATAGATCAGCGCTTAGCTACAAGCCTGCATGAGCTCGAGAAGAACCATGACTTCAAACCGTTCAATTGCGCGATCAACTATTTTCATTGGAGTGTGTGATATTAAGTCTTTTACAATTTAGCGTTTGTCGCTCTGAAGCAATTTTCATCTAGATTTTATCTACAGGGGTGTAATTAAAATGTTTAATCTTTTAGTAACTTTAGATTATTCAAAAGTTTTAATTTATTTGGAAACAAGTCTAGATAAAAATGAATCTTTCTGAGCTTGGTATCAATAGGTTTCCATCCTGTAAACTATAATGCTGTTGCGTTAAATATTTCAGAAAATATTCAGAGTTACTATACTCAAGAATGGCAATGTGTGGCTAAGACTGTTTTTATGATCAAAAGCATTGACCTTTTGATTAATAACAGCTGGGAGTCAAGATTAATACTTTTTAAAGTATCTATCCAGAAGAAGGGTGTTTGATATTCTACCCATTTATTCGGAATTGTACCTTTCAATATTGAGCTCTTTGATAGTTCCGCAACATTTAAAACTAAATTTCAGTTAATAATTAATAACTAATAATTCAGGTTTATGCAAAAATGTTAATTTACGAAAAACGCTGATAAGTAAAGCGAATTCTGCGAATGAAGTAATTAGAAAAATATAAACAGGCTTTGTTACGGATTGATAATTCAGCTAGTGTGTTTTGATAAACATTCTTCGCGAGGTGGACATTTAATAGAGGAATTACTGGGTGAAATCCTCCCTCAGGCCACGGCTGTCACAGGATTTGCTTAATTATAAAATGTTAATCCGGGACGCTGTGAGTTTGACGCTACAGTATACTGTGACGACTCAACGATTGTTTCAACTCTTTAAATTAAAAATTTCTACATTTTTGCGAGTAATTTTTTTTTCTTTTTTAGAATTGTAGAGTACGACAAAAGTGCCCGCTATTACTTCCTCTTTTTAATTTATATATAGACGATGTCATACACGATTCATCATCATCAACCGTGGCTCTACAACCGTTGGTGGTTCTTGGTCTGCTCCAAGAGTCGGTTCCACTCCTCCCTATTGCATGCCCTGGCTTTCCAGTTTCTTATGTTCAGCTTCCCGAGGTCCTTCTCTATCTGGTCTTTGAACCTATTTCGGGGTCTTACCCTTTTTGTACTACCCATTGGTTTCTGGTAGAAAACATGTTTTGCAGGCGTCATACACGATTGGCAGATTAAATGTTTGAAACATTTTATGATTGATAACTCTGCAGTTGACACGTTGTTGTTTGCTGATAAGTAGACTGTTCTGTCGAACTCGGAAAGCGGTTTGCAGACAGCTGAACACTCGTTGTACGAATCTGCAAGGATTTCGGATTACAGATCTCCACACTGAAGAACAAGGCTTCTCATGGAGCTGATCCCGTACGACTAAAATCTGTTGTATACGGTTCTGTTGTGGAGTAGGTCAGAAATTTTGAACATCTGGGCTATAACGTGTCTTATATTACAATGATGTGGTGAAAAAGCTATATAAGATGAACCGGCCATAAACTACATGTGTGCGGGACCATCATGAGAACTCTAAAACCAACGAGTAATGAAACACGCCTGAATAAGGTGATGACCCTCTGAGAATTTGACGAATTCCCAGGGCATTCGTAATCAAGCGGCCGAAATGAGGTTTCTCAGGCACGTGACAAGGTATAGGCTACTATTTAAGATAGTAAAAGAAATTCAGATATAGGCCTACGCCAGAAACTAATACTGTGAGTAGGTCTATTATGAGTACACTAGATATAATTGCCCAGTATCGGCTAAAATGATTGGATCATTTTAACCGAATGGGTGACTGCCACTTTTCCAGACTACTAATGATTATAACCCGAAAGGGTGGAGAGGTGTGGGACGTCGAAAGAAGCGTTAGAGTGACCAGCTCTAGTGCTTGGAACCAAAAAAAAAAACATTTTTCGTTTGATCCTTGTTGAACATGATAATGATAACATTTATTCTTTGAAAACCTGATATCTTTTACTGACGGTATAATAAAGGAGCTGTTTATATTCAAACTTATATATATATATATATATTGTAGCATGACAGATAATCCACTAAAAATTAATTCCATTAAGATCATAAAAACAATTAAATTACATATAACTCAAAGAATTTCAAATGAAAATAATTTAAACTTCAAAGAAAACACCACTATAAAAGGAACAAGTAATTAAATAATAAAAATGCAACACTAAAACTCAAGAAAATAAATTAAAAGAAACTCACATAAAAAATCAGGAGATTACCCAGGAAGTTTAGGAGCAGTTGATAAAGAAGATACCCCGAACCCAAGAAGGAAGAGGAAGTTTAGGAGCAGGTGATAAAGAAGATACCCCGAACCCAAGAAGGAAGAGGAAGTTTAGGAGCAGATAAAAAAAGAAGATACCCCGAACCAACCAACGGACAAAATAAAACCAAGTACCTTGGTAAACCCAAGAAGGAAAAAGGGAAGAAAAGAAGATATAGGATGGAAGAACTACAAGTAATACCCATTAATAAACCTATTATTAACGACAATGAACCCCAAACCAAATGTTAATACCACCAAAGAAAGTATAACACCCCAAAACCTCATAAAATTGTAACTTAATTATAGACAAAAGTATTTAGTAGTGTGATAAGAAGTGCACCAACTAAAGTTATAATATAGTAAAATAAACAAATCTTCACAGTCCATTATGACTAAAGTTTTGGTCTGAGAATATAGTAAAACTCAAATAGGGTCCGCCAGTGAAGCGGGAAAATTAAAAGTACCCAATTTTTTCATGAAACATTTATTATCAGAATTTTTTTTTACAGATTTGAGTTGAGTAAAGTATGCCATTATTTTACTTTTTAAAAATAACGCCGCTCAAGTGAGAGCCATTTCTGTGGAAACATTCTTCTAATCTTTATCGAAAATTTTCCATCACTCGACGAAGCAGGTCAGGTTGAATCCGTGCAATTTCTTGTCTGATATCCGTTTTTAATTCCGGTATGGTGTGCGGTCTATCAATGTACACCCTGCTCTTCAGAAATCCCCAAAGAAAAAAGTCGCATGTGGACAAATCTGGGGATCTTGCAGGCCACGAGATGTCGCCATATCTGGATATGAGTCCGTCCGGGAAGAGTTCTCATAAAGCAGCCATGGACACACGAGCAGTATGACTTGTGCCCCGGAAATTAATTTCCGGAAATCTAGGGAGCTGTTGCATCAAAAATGTTCTGACCATGTGTGTGTAACGGTCTGCATTGACAGTTGTGGTGTTCCCTCTATCGTCTTGGAAAAAATATGGCCCAATAATGCCAGATGATGAAACTGCACACCACACCGTAACTTTCGGACTATGTAATGGCTTTTCATGCAACTCACCTGGGTTTTCATCATTCCAGTATCGACTATTTTGTTTGTTTACATATCCATTCAAATGAAAATGTGCTTCATCTGACATAAACATGCGGTGAATAAAGTTTTCATCATCATTTACACGTCGCAATATTTCTTCGCTGAAAATCCTGCGAGCCAGCATAACGCCATCTTTCAACTCCTGGATTACTTGAATTTTGTAAGGATGAAAAGATAAGTCTTTATGCAAAATTCGCCGTAACGATGTGTCACTAATGTTTAGTGCGGATCCATGTTTCATTGCAGAACGTTGTGGTTACGCGTCAATGCTACTCGAACTCTTTCAATGTTTCCTCTGTTCTTACAGACCTTGTTGCTCCTCTATGCTTTAAGTTTAATGTGGAACCAGTTCCTTCAAACTTTTCACCCATCACATAATTGCATGAGCGGACGGCACTCTTCCATGTCGTGGAATATTGAAATGATTACGAAACAATCGTTGTACAGAAGTCACACAGTCACCATTCATAGAAAACGATTTTACGCAGAAAGCACGCTGTGCACCGGACCACTGCTCCATGTTTAACAAATGGCATTAAATGTAAAACAACAATCGAAAACCTCCACGCCCTCTCGTGAGCAGAAAATGAACTATTGGACTTTCAAAATTTCCCGCTTCACTGGCGGACCCTGTATAAGTCAGAACCAACAGTGAATGTGTACCAGTGTAAGTGATTTTAAATATAATAAACTTCAAGTTAATGTGTAACTATTACTTAAACAAAGTGCTATTAAATAACTTTTATATTCTATATAATTACAGAATTAACAAGTGATGAAATATTGAAATGAAAAATATTTCTAATGTTTCATAAAAGAGGTCACTTTGTGACGTTTCGCATAACGTTACAATTCGGGAACCTGGTTAATTGGCTCAGGTCAATTAAACAGGCTGCCATTATCTTTACAAAATCATAAATAACTGGAAAGTAAACAAAAGTTAAATAGGATCCCGTGAATTGAGGAATATTGACAGGGGTTTGTAGATTTATTCACTCACCTTTTTGGACCATGACATCTCTTTATTACATAAAGTTTTAACATCTCCGAAGAAATTTAGCAATGAGTTTATTAAAAGTAAAAACATTTGCACCTCTTGTGCAAATAGAATTAGATTAATTAATGAGTTAACATAGCTTTTACTGCCCTCGGATCCGAGTATTTTGTTTCAGTATATGATATTAAAATTATCATCTTTATTTCGTGCCATCTGAAGAATGGGCTTATTTAACTTTAACGTGTTATATTCATAAAAGCCTTAAACTTAACACATATTATTACTAAGCATGAAATTACAATTTTATGGTAATTAAGTCAGTCTTTCGTGTTTTACTTTACTTTCATTGGTTAATTAAGTGTCTATCATGTATTATTTTAAGTTAAGTTCTGAACCACGGAAGTTGAACTTCCGTGATACCTGTGTGTAACATCGTCGGCGAATCGGCGCTTCTATTGGTTGTGCAGGGTGTCTTGGAGATCTTCTGGATATCGTGTTTTGGTGAAATCTGCTGTCATTCCTAAAGATGAGTCGTCTGTTGGGTCTGTAGATTCTTGTGGTAGGTTTTGGGTTGTAACTTTCACTGGTATTCACATTGTTGTACCGCACATGTTACTTACGTTTAACAGTTACATGTTAACAGTTTAATATCACATTTAGGTGATGTTAGTTTGTTACAGAGATGTCATTGTCATACACTCACGTCATTTTTTACATTTTTACATCATCCGGCTATCTCACACAAGCGTCTCCTCGTTTATAGGTTTTTATAAAGACTACATACTTTTGTACGCTGTATCAGCAGCGGAGTCTGAGATACAACTGAACTGGCTAAGTATAGGGGTGAAGAGGCTGTCCGCGCGCGGGTAGCTTGTCAGCGTAAAAGTAGTTCCATATTCGATTAATATTTACTCGATTATTCTCTGACATAATTAACTATATTTAATTATACTACGGCATCTCTCACTTAGTATTTTATTATTGTACATCATTATGTTTTTTATCAAGTTCCGATTTAATACAATTATTAGTCATATTCACGGGTAATTATGCGTGTTGATGCCGGTTTCGGCAGGTTAAAACCGGGTTAATTATTAAGGGGTGTTATCGCAATTTTATTATAGAATTCTTTAAGGTTTTAAAACTATTTATTTTGGGTATTAAGGCGGGGTTACATTATCATTTTCTTTAGGGGTTTGGTTCTGTTTTAATGTGAGATTTTAAATTTCTTTTATTTCATTTTTTCCTTTTTTAAAATCGTCACATACTCCTCCTCTTAAGCCTCAGACTCCGGTTTATTTGTTTAGGAATGTACCGGGAGTATGTTTGTTGATTTCTGTGTTAAAATTTAATTTAGTACACGATTTGTTTTCTCTATATCTCTTTAAATAATTTTATTCATTTAAATGTTCTCCTCCGTGAAATTCCCTTTATCTCACTTCTTACCATGCTAATTTATATTTTAATTCTTAATACTAATTTCCCTAATTATCCGTAACTCACAATACCGTGGCCCGACTGATTACATTTTGCATACTCTAACTCTAGTAGTTAGTTTTCTGCACTTTCTTTAACTCTTGTAAAGAACTTTCTTTAACCCTTGTAAAGAATTTTTCAGTGCGGCGCCGTTGTGACTATGTTACGTTACCTATATATAATTCTTAATTCTACTACAGAAATCTAAAGCCAATCCCATACTTGACCTTAGATTCATTCTTATCCTAATTTCTTATGCTACTGAGAGAATCGGAATTTCACGAAGATAATAATTTTTGTTTTTAAATGATCAGCTGTAATACATAAACAAAAGGGGGCAAACACTTTACTTTCAACGATCAGCTGTTACTGTGGAATGTGGGTCAAACTAGTTTTCTTCAAACAATGGCATAGTTTACGCGTCCGAAGGGGGAAGTTAGTCAACTCGAGGGTGTATATTACTCTATTGTTCCATTTAACAATAGCTGGCGGCTAGAGAATTATTTTCAAGCAGGACACAACCGGGTTTTTACATTATTCACACATATTATTCATTTCTTTTTTCTTATCTCACTAATACACTTTTATAATTATAATTATACTAACGTGTTATAATAATTTACGATATTATTAAACTTTTTATTTAAAGTACTTATTATTTATTTTATTTCAAACACTTATATTTGGACACAAAATTCCATACTGAAATTTCTCTCTCTCAGATTATTTCTATTCATCAATTGATTATCTTACACTTATGTCACATCTTTAATTCGTTTTCTCAATGTTTAACATAGTTAACGTTAATTCATTTAAACACATACACATATATCTCTTATTTCATATTAAGCTTCCATATGCAATCTTATCTTAATTAATCAACATAACTTATCTCACAACAATTAAATTCTCAGTATTGACATATATAATTCATCAAAACAAAACGATAATACCATTTTAGTAGAGAGAAATTTCATACGAAGAGTACATTATGTTTACATTCACACAACAGATCAGCTGGTTGGGGGAGGTCTATTGTGTGCGTTACGGTGGCTCACCGCCCACCTAGGCAAGGCTTTACAACAAAGAAGGGTGATTTCTGACAATTTGTAACACGTTTCACTTCCTGCACAGGATTGTCTGTTTAGTCAACCAGGGAATGTCATTCAAACAAGGTACTTGTATACGAGGGGAGAGGGTACTTTTCTCGAGCTGTTTCGTGTCAAGAAACAAACATGAACTAGCCTGTAACTACCGTCAGGTTGAAAATTGAATATTTTTACAAGCGGGGACTTGCTTATTATGTCGATTTCCTAACACTACTATTATTACTTTATTAATAAAACTCTATTTATTTATTCACAAATCCAGAGTGATTTTAGCAAGTTATTGTTAATTAGCCCAGGGTACACAATTATTATTTAACAACACAAGTCATAAAAGTGCGCATCTTATTTATAAAATTATTTACTTGTTTTTTTTTTGCTTTAAACGATGTCTGAAATCTTTTGTTACTGGGCAAGGGGTCACACACTTTGTAATACAATAGGGGGAGGTGATATATTGTCTACTTGAGGTGGCAGAGCGTAACAAAGGGGTAGTTTGGTACAAGCGGGAACAGGTTATTTTCTTGTCTGAGATTGTCGTTAAACAGACAAGTTGGGGAATGCATTTTTAAACAGGTTTTACCCTAAGCTTACAATGTTTAAATAATTATTATATTATATTTAAATATCCTTACCTTATATATCATGGTTATTATATTATATTATATTATTACACCACATAATGATTATAAAAACACACTATCCTAATTCTGAATTTACTTACTTCAATTCTTCCTTTTGCGTACTTTAAATTAATATTCATAGAGTGAATAATTCTACCACATATTAAATGACAAACACAGGGCATTTTATCCTGCTAATTATCATTTATTCATTAATTAAGCAGAGTGGCGCATTTGTGACGTTTCGCATAAAGTCACAATTCGGGAACCTGGTTAATTGGCTCAGGTCAATTAAACAGGCTGCCATTATCTTTACAAAATCATAAATAACTGGAAAGTAAACAAAAGTTAAATAGGATCCCGTGAATTGAGGAATATTGACAGGGGTTTGTAGATTTATTCACTCACCTTTTTGGACCATGACATCTCTTTATTACATAAAGTTTTAACATCTCCGAAGAAATTTAGCAATGAGTTTATTAAAAGTAAAAACATTTGCACCTCTTGTGCAAATAGAATTAGATTAATTAATGAGTTAACATAGCTTTTACTGCCCTCGGATCCGAGTATTTTGTTTCAGTATATGATATTAAAATTATCATCTTTATTTCGTGCCATCTGAAGAATGGGCTTATTTAACTTTAACGTGTTATATTCATAAAAGCCTTAAACTTAACACATATTATTACTAAGCATGAAATTACAATTTTATGGTAATTAAGTCAGTCTTTCGTGTTTTACTTTACTTTCATTGGTTAATTAAGTGTCTATCATGTATTATTTTAAGTTAAGTTCTGAACCACGGAAGTTGAACTTCCGTGATACCTGTGTGTAACATCGTCGGCGAATCGGCGCTTCTATTGGTTGTGCAGGGTGTCTTGGAGATCTTCTGGATATCGTGTTTTGGTGAAATCTGCTGTCATTCCTAAAGATGAGTCGTCTGTTGGGTCTGTAGATTCTTGTGGTAGGTTTTGGGTTGTAACTTTCACTGGTATTCACATTGTTGTACCGCACATGTTACTTACGTTTAACAGTTACATGTTAACAGTTTAATATCACATTTAGGTGATGTTAGTTTGTTACAGAGATGTCATTGTCATACACTCACGTCATTTTTTACATTTTTACATCATCCGGCTATCTCACACAAGCGTCTCCTCGTTTATAGGTTTTTATAAAGACTACATACTTTTGTACGCTGTATCAGCAGCGGAGTCTGAGATACAACTGAACTGGCTAAGTATAGGGGTGAAGAGGCTGTCCGCGCGCGGGTAGCTTGTCAGCGTAAAAGTAGTTCCATATTCGATTAATATTTACTCGATTATTCTCTGACATAATTAACTATATTTAATTATACTACGGCATCTCTCACTTAGTATTTTATTATTGTACATCATTATGTTTTTTATCAAGTTCCGATTTAATACAATTATTAGTCATATTCACGGGTAATTATGCGTGTTGATGCCGGTTTCGGCAGGTTAAAACCGGGTTAATTATTAAGGGGTGTTATCGCAATTTTATTATAGAATTCTTTAAGGTTTTAAAACTATTTATTTTGGGTATTAAGGCGGGGTTACATTATCATTTTCTTTAGGGGTTTGGTTCTGTTTTAATGTGAGATTTTAAATTTCTTTTATTTCATTTTTTCCTTTTTTAAAATCGTCACAACTTTTTATCTTAAAAGCATTCCTAGAAATGCAAAGGATAAAGAGAGTATGTGGGTGCATAATTACACAAACAGGGGATTAATTTAAAGTACTATATAAACAGAAAGGACTGTGATTGACTTAGGTTTAATATAAATTAAAAAATTGTTAAATGGCTAATTATGTTTAGAGCCTATGAACTCCACTTTTCCAAGAGTTCTAATAGAATAAGATTTATGTTTAGTATAAGAATGTTTAGCTACATAACAGTATGCATACAGCTTAAAATGTTTATGTATGGATGCTGTACCAGATTATAAAATATTTATTATGTATGTTAAAAAGAATTCAAACTAACATGTCTAACTTTGGATACTGCTAGTTAATGTTAAATATTATTTTTTGTATTAGTAGCAGGAATAATATGCTACAGGTATCAATAAATATGTAAGCAATTTTATTTAATGTTATGTTAACTTTAGAAAGTCAGAGGAGGTGTAGAAATAACTTTATTTGAAAAAACAATATATGTAAGATACTAAGATCTAGGCCAAATAATGAATTCCAAAAAATTAATATAAACTAGTTAATTAACCAATGAACCATGTAAACTAATAAGATTTATGTAAGGTGGATCGATAACCAACTATTATAACCGATCCTATACTTTAAAAGAGTAATATAAAAAGATATATTAAATTATTAAAAATTTTCAAAATGTATTAACTAACTATTTTAAAGGAGGAATAGTAAATTCATGAATAATAACTAAAATACAGTTCAAATGTTAAATTTATAAGAAATTAAGGAAAGCGAAAGAGTTGTGACCATCTGAAATTTATTAAAATTATATTTATAACACCTAAAATGGCAGGAATTGTGTACAAGAACAGGAAACAGGATTTTGGGCCTAGATTTCCAAAAAGACAGAAATATGGCAATTTTAACAAAAATTTTTATAAATATGGATTATGCCATATCAAATTAAACATAATGAGGTAAATAAACCAATTATGTTGTTAATAGTTCACTAAAGCAATCTATAAACTAAAAATATTCTGTATATAATGTATTTTATATTTACATAAATAGGAAGTCAAATATATTTAAACAATACTTTTTTCATATTAACTTGGCAAGATATTTCTGTAATTATCGACTTTCTGGGCCGCGCTGGTATTGGAGTGACATATTTCTTTTTCTACTCTTCTATGTTATATAAACACGAGACAAATAATCTTAAACGGCGGTCGAACCTATTTACGGAGAAAAAAAATTAAATAATTACTCACATAAGAACGCATGCAACAGCGGTACAGGACGGCCATTTTTCAAACATTTACAAGCGAGTTGGATGAAAAGCGAGTTGAGCCGATACCTGCCGGTTAGGTTCGGAGGGGCGGCCCGAAGGGCCGCGGATATAGTTCATTATTTCATATAATTCTTGCAAAAATTAAGGCGAACCATTTTTCAAACATTTACTGTGCATTTGTGCGCCGTCGCTCAGTTAACATGGCGGCCATTCACTTTACATGTTCTTATGGTTGTAATTATTTTATTTTTTTCTCCGTAAATAGGTTTGACCGCCGTTTAAGATTATTTTTCTCGTGTCTATATAACATAGAAGAATAGAAAAAAAAATATGTCACGCCAATATCAGAGCGGCCCAGAAAGTCGATAATTACCGATATTTCTAAGACGAAGGAAGTAAAACAGTTTATTATTAACATTCAATGTGAACGGTTGATGATACTCGAATTCGTTAAGAAACTGTATATCGTGCTGAGTAATGGCGCATAAGGTTATGAACTGAAAAAGAGAGTTAACGAATTATTCAATTTAAACTTAAAATCAGTGCACTACAACCACACAAAAAGTGAAAGCGAACAATAACTATCAGAATATAAGTGAACTCAAACAATAAAACTATACCACATTGATAATTCACTCTACAAAGAACTTTGACATTTTTTCACCATATATGCTATATAATCGAACACACCTAACACCAGACTATTAACGCCAGTGAACACAGAACACTTCTTCAGGACACCTTTAACCACATAATAGACAATATACAATAATACGGAGACAATAAAACGGTAGTAAAGGCGTTTTTATTAACAGAATTTATAACCATCGTTTCTGGATTTTCTTCAACTACGAGATGTGCCGCCATTTTGAGCTCCCGTGATGCAAAGTGTTAGCCAGCTGAGCTTCATTACCGACGACGTTGGTCTGAATTATTAAATATTATAAACATTATATATTATTATCCATTTGTAATTTACTAATTATTAAGAATTATTTGTACATGTTATACTTTCTATGCTTGCTCCCTTCTCTGACTATATAATTATAATCGCTAAAAGAACCATTTTAACATTTATATAATATAACCTGTAATTGTAAAATCGACCAAGCCCTGTGAAAGAGTCGAACATTTGAATAATATCGATTTTAAATCGATCTTTTAGAAATATTATCAATAAATTAAATTAATTCAACTACCAGTATTTAAAATTATTTCACATATTAAAATAAGAGTTCGAGTTAACTACAGGACTTACTGGGAGACGACAAACATTAAAAGAAAGTGATATATTGGAGCAGAACAGAAAATCGCAAATCGATTATGGTAAGAAGACAATCTGTTTAACCCCAGATTCATTTAAGGTCTACCAGAAGTGCTTATATTGACCAAATCAACTCACCGAATTGTAAAATTTTAACGAAACAACAAAACAAGAATTATTTGTAAATTATTACACTAATAAACAAACATAAATTTTTTTTGGAAAATTTTTTTTTAAATAAATTTTTTTTTTCTTTGAACATTACACAAAGAATTAATTATTTGTAACAGCGTATAAAACGCGTCTGGTTACAATATATATATTGTTACAACACAAATAAGCCACCCCAATACCAGGGATAAAAAAAAGATGAATCTACAATATAAAAAAAATAATTAGTATAATAAAATGTTTAAAATGAAAATAAAAAGACAATGACACGATAAACGACAACATGACCTAACCCAAGTGATTGACCAAATAAAAAGAAACAAAAGGAGAAGGGAAAACCGAAACCAAATAAGAAAGTGATTGAACAAATAAAAAGAACCAAAAGAAGAAGGGAAAAGACAAAACCAAAAAAGAATGAAACCAATTGAAGGAAGTGAATGACTCCATACAATCAAATGAAACAAAACCAAATGAGAAGGGGAAAACCAAAATAAAATGAAACAAAATAAGATGAAAGGGAAGAAGAAGGAAAATGAACATGAAACAAACCAAGTATAAAGGAAATAAAGTGAAACCGAATGAGAAAACACAGACAAATAATATAGAATATGAAAAGGAGAAATGGTACACTCAAAGTGTAATATTGGAAACGAAACCAATAACTAACCAATGTAAAAAATAAGTATTATTATCGATTCAAAAATAAATGTAAATGATTTGATAAAACCCAATAAAGTAATATGAAAAATAAAAGTACACTAACCCAAAAATTAGAGTTAGATGTGATAAAAAACTCTATAAAGACATAAACTTGATAATAGTATAGATAATATTTATAAAGAGAGAGATAGTGAGATGGTGAGAAATTAAAATTAACTAAGTGACGAAGAAAAAGTAATTATAGGGATTATCCATTTTGTAGCATGACAGATATTCCACCAATAATTAATTCAAATAAGATCATAAAAATAATGAAATTACATATACTCAAAGAATGTCAAATGAAATTCAATTACACTTCAAAGGAAAACACCACAATAAAAGAAAAACAATAATTAAATTATAGACAATGCAACCATAAAAGTCAAAGAAAATAAATTAAAGGAAACTCATATTAAAAAATCAGGACATTACCCAGTTGGTTACGAGCAGGTGATAAAGAAAATACCCCAAAGTCAAGAAAAAGAATAAGATTAGGAGCAGGTGATAAAGAAAATACCCCAAACACAAGAAGAAACAAGAAGGAAGAAGAAATTTAGAAGCAGAGGATAAAGAAGATACTCCGAACCAACCATCGGACAAGATAACACTGAGTACCTTGGTTTACCCAAGAATGAACACAAGAAGGAAGACGAGAAGAAAGGAAGAAATAGGATGGAAGAACCACAATAAAAACCTATTATTAACTACCATTAAACCCCAAACCAAATGATACCATTAAAGAAAGTATAACCCAAAACCTTATGAAATTGTAATTATTTATAAACAAAAGTATTGTGTAGTATGATAAGAAGTGCACCAACTAAAGTTATTATATAATAAAAAATAAACAAATCTTCACAGTACGTGATGACTAAAGGTCTGGTCTGAGAATAATAAAACTCAAATATAAGTCAGAACCAACAGTGAAAGTGTACTAGTGGAAGTGTTTTGAAATGTAATAAACTTCAATTTGTAGTGTATCTATAACTTAAACAATGTGCTATAAAATAACTTTTGTATTTTATAATTAACAAATAATGAAATATTAAAATGGAAAATATTTCCAATATTTCATTAAATAAGGTCACTTTGTTATCTCAAGACATTCAAAGGAATGCCAATAACAAAGAAAGTGTGGGTGGAAATGTTTACTGTACAAGGGGATTTTAGATAATAATAGTAAAATCAGAAAGGACTGAAAATAGTTTAAGTTTTAATAGAGTTAAGAAGTTTAAATGGCTGATATTGTTCAAAGCCATGAACTCCATATTTTTAAAAGAGTTCTAATAGAATAAGGTACCTATATGTTTAGAGTAAGTTGTATTAGTCATATAACAGCATACATACTAATTAAAATGTTTCAGTATGGATGCTGTATTAATTTACGAATGTGTTAAATGTATGTTCAAAACAGTTTAAGCAAACATGTCTAATTTTAAAGACTGCTGATTAATGTTAATTATTATTTTATAACAGTAGCATGAATTAGATGCTACACACATCAATAATTACGTAAACAATTTTATTTTATGTCATGTTAACTTTTAAGAGTCAGAGGAGGAGTAGAATTAAATTTATTTGAAAAAACCATACATGTAAAATACTAAACTCTAGGCCAAATAATGAATTCACAAAAATTAATATAAACCAGTTAATTCACCAATGAACCATGTAAACTAACAAGATTTATGTAAGGTAGGTCAATTAACAACTACTGTAAATGATCCTATGATTTAAAAGAGTAAAATATCTTAAATTATTGAAAATTTTCGAAATGTAAAAAGTAACTATTTTTAAAGAGGAATGGTAAATTCAGAAATTATCACTAAAAGACAGTTCAAATGTTAAATTTATAATGAATTAAGGAAAGAAAAGATTTGTGACCATTTGAAATTTATTATAATTATATTAATAACACTTAAAATGGCAGTAATTGTGTACAAGAACGGAAACAGGTTTTTTGGGCCTAGATTTCCAAAACGACATAAATATGTTAATTTTAACAAAAATCTCAACAAATATGGACTATGACATATCAAATTAAACAGAATGAGATAAATAAACCAACTATATAGTTAATAGTTCATGAAAGCGAACAATAAACTAAAAATATTCCATATATAATGTACCTTGGAATTATGTGCATGGGAAGTGAAAATTATTTTAACAATACTTTTCCAATATTAACTTGGCAAGATATTTCCTAAGGTGAAGGAAGTTAGTTAGTTCTTTGTTAACATTCAAACGGAACAGTCGATGCAGAATCGCGTTCTTAAAACCGTATAACGGAGTGTAAAGGTTAAAGCCTAGAATCAGTGGAAAACGGGAGTTACATAAACTAACACTTTTCGAGTCAAAACTTATGAAATACTCTACGACAACGGTGAAAACGAACAATACACCACATAATACTAGTGATTTAAACCATTAAAACTCCCTACTAACAATAATTCACTCTACAACATGTTAACAATTCTTCCCCATGAACAGACATTAAGTGAACACTTCTAACAGAAAACTATTAACACCAGTGAACACTGAACACTCATCCAGGATACCTCAAACAACATAATAGACAGTATACACGATTTCGGAGATCCATAAAACAATTTTAAAGGTGACTTTATTGTGAGATTTTCCAGCGACCAAAGATACGTATAACCTCATCAATTCAGCTAGCCGCCATGATGGTCCCATGATGCACTGCAACCTTCTCCGACTGATTTCATAGAAGCAGCATTGGTTTGAGAATTCAAATATATTAAACATTATATATTATTCACAATTTGTTAAATATTAATTATTAAGATTATTTCTTGTAAATGTTATACTTTCTAGGCCTGCCCTTCTCTGACTATATAAAATAATCGTTGAAAGAACCTTTTTTAAGACTTATATAAAAATCAACCTGTATTCACATTTCGATATATCCCTGTGACAGAGTCGAACAATTGCTCCACATCGATTTAACATCGATTATTATTAATTATTGTTAATAAATCAATTTATTTCAACTATATGGATTATAAAATTATTTCACATTTTAATTTAAGGGTTTAATTAACTACGAGACTTCCTGGAAGACGAGAAATATTAACTAAAAGTGAGATACTGGAGCAGCACCGAAAATCATTAATCGATTGCTGAAAGGAGATAATCTGATTAACTCCAGATTTTGTTAAGCTCTACCAGAAGTGTAAATTAAACCAAAAATACCTTACAGAATTTTAAAAAATTTGAACAAAACATAAAACCAAGATTAATTCTAAATTATATACACAACAAACAAACAAAAATTTTTTTTACAAAATTTTTTTTAAATAAAATTTTTTTTCTTTTATTTGTAATCACAGTTAACAGGTCTTGTTACAATTTATAAACACATAAAATAAAACATTTAAGAAGTGCAAAAGTGAAAGTGTAAAACCCCCAAAATAATTAGGAAATAAAGTGATAAATAAAAAACGTTTAATAAATAAGCTATAATAAAAAACTAAATGATTAATGGTGAACCATATTACTAATTAAGAGTGTTATTAATGATAGTATTAGATGTAAACACTTAATAATATGAAAAGAACACTGAAGAGTGATGATGACAGTATTATTTAAAATAGAATCTTATTGTTAAAGAAATTAAGTTTAATTATATACAATAGTATTTAAAAGGGAGAATCCCATGAAGGGTAAACAGTTGGTGTTACCATGGATAGAAGGTAGATCTTATTTAAGAAATAAGAAATTAAAAATGAAATCAATAAACACCCTAAGTTATAAGGGATAGTCAATTAAGGAAGTTTAAATGGTGTGATGATGTTTATCACCCAAACAATAATAAAGAATGAAATGAATTGTTAATTTACCTAATAACTGTTAAAAAATTGTTTAATTAAAGTTATGAATAGGATATGGCTGGAGGAATTGTACAGACCATAGGCCTAAATGTTATGTTTTATGTGATAAAGAATAATAAGTAGTAGCCATATTGTTAACAAGGGCAAAATAGATAAATAAGAAATTGATACAATACAGTTCTAATTACACTAGAAAATCAGTTATGTAGAAAATAATAGAAACATAAAAATAGGATAAAAACAGATCCAAAACACACCAACAAATAAACCAATCAATTATAATAACAAAACAAAACATATTAGAATAAAAGGAGATATAATTTGTATAAAATAAGTAAATATAATCAATGGCTATTAGGGCCTAGGAAATGCCTAACTGTCAAAAACAAATAACTACAAATTGTATAAGATCAACAAGGAAATTAACAAATCCAAGGCGAATAAATAGCCAAGTATAATTTGTAAATCATTTTAAAAGAAAAATGTTAGAATAAGGACTTAAATTAAAAGATAAATGTAATTAACAAATATTAACATAAATGTACAAACATTAATACTTTATAGAACCCAACCTTATGGGATATCAAAACAATCTTTGAAAGGAAATAATGACAGTAGTGATAATATTTAATACTCAGGAAGGAAGACAGAAGAATAAAAGCATTCAGAAGATATACAGTAATTTTGAATAAAAATTCAAATTTGATAACAATGGTTATAAGCCAAGATTAACCAATCAGGATTAATTGGTAACCATGACAACAGACGTTAGTTACGAATTTTCCGTTAATTTATAGTACTCTATAAGTGACGCTCATGCAGATTAGACGCCAGATTTTGAATGGCCTAAATTTTCATTTAAAACGTATAAAAAGTAGTCAAAATTCAAAAACATGAACAAGTAAGAAGAAGACGAGGAGGAGCAATAACATTTAACTGCTGCCAAGGACCAATTTGAATAAAAATTAAATAAAGAAATTACCACGACTAACTTGAAAAAGATGCCAGCAGCCCAAAACATTCAAAATTGATGACTATTCTATTTCACCTGAACAACGGTTTAATACAAGCCTTCTGATTTTATGAGTATCATTGAACTAACCAATTTCCTGAAATAAACTCACTTTAAATATTTCTCACAGTTATCTGAACTCTCACTATAAACTGAATATAATTTCTTTCAAAGATTAAGTAAAATAAACAAACACTGAAAATTTATTAATTAAGAAAATAACCTAATGTTAAACTGCAACTTTTGAAACACACTTTACTACACAGCAGGAACAAATTGTAGCTACACATTATATTATTTAAGTACGAATAATGTAAGGTAGTGTACTTTTTATTGTAATAATAATTAATGTTTTTCTCATAATCAAAAGAACCTAGATTTTAAACGGAACAGATTGTAAACAAACTAAACTGTAGCCATCTTAGGCCGAATGAATCGTTCCAAAATCGATTTCGCCAAACCCTAAAGATATTGTCTCATAATAATTGTCGGTGCAAAATTGTTGAAAAACAAAATATAATTTTCTTGTCAAACTGAATAATTACCAAACAATAATTAAAGAAACTAGTACAGAGTGTAACCATTGTTTTTATTTCATAGGGAAGTGTATTGTATAATTTGTGCATTTTAGCGAACAACCAGAATTGATAGCCAGCGCTCACGCTGCAACTCGACAAACTACCTGCTTGATTCAGTAAGTCGTACGAAGGCGGGAATTCGAATGCTCCCGGCCGTCATAGCTTAGAACACTTTCTGTCACGTTATTTATTAATTTACTTGTTTTAAATAAACAATTTGGCGCCACCCGGGATTCATAAACCCCTATGGAATAACAGGTAAGGTTTCTACTCGCGTTGTACTGGTAATTTGAAACATTGCTGCGGACTTCGTTAGCGCAAAACATTGAAGTAACGACACCAGTGTGAGGCGAACACACAACGTACACGTTTCACGAACACGTACAGATCTTCTCGTTACAGGTTGGCGCCCAACGTGGGGCTTAAACGAGACGAACGTCATCATCTCGTTACAGATTGGCGACCAACTAGTGAGGCTAGAAAAGAAGACTAGCGGCGATTATGAGACATTCCATGGTTACAAGATATCAAGCAAAGAAGGGAACTGAAGGTACTAACGAAGAAGAAATGGAAGAGATTGAAGAAATGATCGGGGAAATGATCGAAGAGGACCCCCAAGAGGACCAACCGGAAAATCCAACCCAACCAGAACCGGAAGTAGAAGTAACAGTCGGCGACCAACCAGACAAACTAACCGAAGGGATGAAGATGGATAACATGATGAGAATAATGATGGAGCAATTTGGGCAGATTAAGGAAGATAATAAGAAAACGAAGGAGGAAATCAATGAAAAAATAGACAAAAATAATGAAAAAATAGACCAAATGGAGGAAAAAATTAATGAAAACTCAAAAAGACAAATTGAGATTTTAAGGGAAGATATTGAAACGCTGAACAATAAAATTGAAGAAAATAATGAAACATTGAAGCAGCAGATAAACGAGAAAATGGAGGAACATAGTGATACTTTGCGAAAGAACCAAGAAAGAAGCTCTACAACAGCAATTGACGGAGCACATCCAAAAAAGTAATGAAGAACTGAAGGGAGAATTAAGATACGTACTAATAGGGCATCGTGAAGAAGTCAAGCAGACAAAAACGGGGCTTAAACAAAGACGGACATCCCTCAATTATCTCGTTACAGATTGGGTTCCATCGCGGGGCTTAAACGAGACGGACGTCATTATCTCGTTACAATATATATATAGGTATACACACAATCCTTTGTTAAATAATTTTTTCTCATGTTCTTTCTTTGCCCTGCTGTGTGATAACTCTGTTAATAATGCTTCTTGCAGTTATGTCATATGACAATAAACTATCACAATAATAATAATTTATTTCTTTTACAACAGAATTCACTGTCTCCCACATGTTTCACGGATTGCGTCTCGTTAATCGGCTAGTTAATATTTCTACTAGTAATTTTGTACAAACCACTATGTTGTCTTGGTATTGACGAGCGCTTTCGGCAATCTAGCCATCTTCAGATCATTTACCAACAGAGAAATATACACGACTGGGGGTCGCGAGTAGTGCAGTGTCCCGAGTCTCAGAGAGGACTCCTGCCACTGGGTCTGTTTGAGTTAGTTATATATGTTTTACCTAATTATGGGAGGGTCTGAAGCGACCTGCGATTGGTGGATTATACCACCGGGGCTAATAGACGAGATCGCTTCCAGGACTCACCTGGTCGCGGGGTGTATTTACCAAGTCCGGCAATGAGGGAACTGTGGGTTACTCTGTCGGAACGAACATAGGATCTACGCGCCAGGCGTCTCACGGTGTCATCAAAAGAGCGGACACCGAGTCCTCTCCTCAAAAGACGAGAAGAGTACCTCCGGGGGACTTTACAAGCAAGCTTCAGTCCCCGGTCGAGTACGCGCTGGAGCGCTGTTCTATGACCACGAGCCAGGTATCCCCAAACAGGACAGGCGTAGGTAATCACGGGCAACACGTACGAGTTGACTATGAGCTTACCTAGCCGGGGGGTCATTGCCGGATTAGATAGCACGGGCCAGAGTCTACTGAGTTGCGCCGAAGCGCGTTGTCGGATATACTGTGTATGGGTTCGCCAGGTGAGTCGGGAGTCCACGTGGAGCCCGAGGTACTTGACGCTGTTGGTCCAGGGTACCTCGACGGGGCCGACTTTAAGCGGCCGAGGTCGCTTGCGTTTACGCGAGAATATTACCGCGGCGCTCTTGGAAGCGTTAACGGCAACTCTCCAGTCATCGGTCCACCCGACATACGCGTCGAGTTGGCGCTGGAGCTTAATTGCCGCATAACTTGAGTTCGGCTCTGAGGCAAATGCCGCAGTGTCGTCCGCGAACAGCGACAATTTTACTCCAGGAACTCGGGGCGTGTCGTTGACAAACAGCGAGAACAGGAGAGGCCCAAGTACACTTCCCTGAGGGACACCAGCGGTAATACGCCTCTCCGAAGAGAGAGCGTGGTCTACTCTCACTCGAAAGCTACGGTCTTGCAGAAAGCTGCCGATCAAGTAAACGTAGCAATCTGGGAGAAGGACTTCCGTTAATTTGTAAAGGACACCATCGTGCCACACGCTGTCAAAGGCTTTCTCTACGTCTAGGAAGATCGCAGTCGTCTGTTTGCCCTGGCAGCCAGCCTCAGTAATGCATTCCACGAGTCTCATCAGCTGATGAGTCGAGGAGTGCAGCTCACGAAAGCCGAACTGTTCGGGGATCAGCACGTCGTCTTTCTAGGTGGTCGCGGATCCTACGCTGGATCAATCGCTCGAAAACCTTGGACGTCGCGGACAAGAGGCTGATGGGTCTGAGGTTTTCCGCGCGAGAAGAATTCTTTCCCGGCTTGGGTATCACTATAATTGTAGCCGTTTTCCATTTCACCGAAAAGTAGGCCAGTCTGAGACATATATTGAACAGATCAGAGAGGAACTGTATTCCTCGCTCCGGAAGGCGATGGAGTGCGGAATTCATGACTCCGTCTGGGCCAGGCGCCTTCCGGGGCTTGAGCTGAACAATCCTCTCAGAGACCTCCTCCGGGAGATGGGCTCCGGCTGGACTGTGATACCGGCCGATAGAAAGCGCTCTACCTCGCGGCAGATTTGCTCAGTGAAGGCCGGGTTCTTGGATGGGTTGGGAGCGAACTGTCGCTCCAAACTGTCAGCCAAGAACTCTGCCTTCTCTAAGGGGTGTCCAAGGGGTTGACCGCCGGGTCCGACCAGTGCGGGGAGAGGGGGAGAGGCGCGCGTTTACGCTTTCCCGTTAGGGCACTGGGAATCCGCCAGATATTACGGTTTTCGGCAGGGCCATCTATCTATGTTACAGCTAGCTCCCAGTTACGTCTACGGAACGCCAGCATGTCGCGACGTAACTTGCCGGACGCTCTGTTAAACGCAGCCTTGTCAGCCGGGTCACGAGTTCTCTGCCAGCGTCTCCGGAGGCGATTCCTCTCGCAAGCGAGCTGAGACACCTCTTTGAGGGTCCGCTGATAGTCGGGCGTGAGCCCCGGCTTGATCCGGGAGGACACGTCTACCGCCGAGACTACGGCTGTGTCGAATAAGGCAACTGCCTCGTCGACATGCTGGGTAGTGTCGAGTGGTATATGCTCAGGTAGGCGGCGACTGAACGCCGGGCCAAAGCGTTCCCACTCGATTACCCGCCGCTCGTCGCGGACGGTAGAGTGCTGGGTAGCTATATGCACACTGATGGGGCAATGGTCCGAGGATCACAGAGAAATATGAAACTGTTCACTTCTTATATACCGTTCTACCGGACCTATCTAGCCCCGCCCCCTGACGGAGTCGCGTCTTACTTAGCTCCACCCATAGTGGGTTGTCTTACATTACCAATTTTGTAGCCGTTACAATTCACGTTAACTCATCGTCTACTCTTTTTTGTTGTCTAATAAGCTGCTAAATATTTCTTTATTTTCAAATGTGGTTGTACAAACCACTATGTTGTCTTGGTATTGACGAGCGCTTTGCGGGGCTAGATAGGTCCAGTAGAACGGTATATAAGAAGTGAACAGTTTCATATTTCTCTGTTGATAAATGACCTGAAGATGACTTGACTGCCGAAAGCGCTCGTCAATACCAAGACAACACAGTGGTTTGTACAAAATTACTAGTAGAAATATTTGAGACTAACACTCCAATACAACAATAAAATAGTTAATATTTATTGATGATATTAATCTTCTTTTTCATCCTCTTCTTCTGTCAGGACTAGGCGAATCACCCGTTCCGGCTCCAAAGGAATAAATCCACTTCACCAACGATTCCTATACTTCTTTTTTCAATAGCCTTGCATTCCCAAACTTCCTTAGGCAACCTTCCATATGGCATCCTAATGGGTAATATATCTCTCTTTGTTTTCTGAAATATACGATTTTGGATATTCAAATGTTCAACTGTTCGTGTGCAGCCTTTAACAGATCGCAAAAATCTCATCATCCTCATTATATTCAGACATCTCTTCGCCGGAACTCAAGTTTCAAAAACATAACACTGGCACACCTTGTAAAATTTTAGTCGAATCGGTTTTCTTGATTCCTTGGATATCACTCGATGGATTGTGTCACATATTGACTGAAACATAGCTAACTTATGACCAACATCATAATCCACATCATTAAGTTATGTCGCAGACAAGATAGCGGAGATATTGATGATATTAATAGTAAACTAAAATTAAAGTAATAATAATAATTATAATAATATTGTTAATAAAAAATAATAATTACCGTAATCGTCAGAAAATTTCAGTCTGAAAATTTGTTTATTTTGTACTGAATACAAATCAACACCGTTACACCGAATCCGACCAAATTTTGCAAAGGTGAAAAAAAACACTGTCTAACTTGGAATTTGATATTCCACCCCATTTGCACGATTTAGGTCCTTTTAATTATGCGGTTTATTCACAGTCGATGTGTGACGCTTATAAGGAAGTCAGCAACACCATGGAGACTAGAATTAATTACCATAGTAAAAAGTAAATACAAATGCTATTTAGCGACATCTTTGAACAGTCCGTGTGACCACCCTCGTGCATGTTAAAAACGTAAATAAAACACAGGAGCTTGCGTTTCGATGCAGGAGACCTTGAAAACGTAGAAGAGTTGACCGTGCGTTTTTTCCACGTCCGTGTGACCAATTTCATTACTGGCCTGTGTGTTAAATTCAATGTTTCCCAACCGTACCCTAAGGCGCAGCGATCGCCCACATTGATCAGTTTTTACTTCGACTTTGAAGACAAGTAAACAATACACGAGAGTTATACCTTCACACAGTTTCTACCATTTCTGTTTCTCTATTGAGTTGTTCATTCATCATCGTATTACTTACATTTATTCGGTCGAATTATTCTCCATTCTATTATTCGTTTTCCTTAACTACACTCCTTTTAAACTTCACCTTAAACTAACTTTATAACCTCGTTATGCATAAAAGGTACATAGGTGCATAAGTCAGCAAATAAAGGAACTCGCCTAAAGGCTGTATTACATTTATCAGAAAGCAGCGCTGCAAAATGATCGTGTTCGACCCTATTACACCTAACATCTTTCTGCGCTGCCGTACCGTAATAACATCTACCGTTCTGAAATTTAATCCAGTCTTTTGTAGCCTACTGAGATGTCCGAACGTGAAGCGAAAGATTTGTTATTATTGTACAGAGTGTATAAATATTTAAAACGCGGTAAGAAGAAAACAAAACGGTTGTGGATGCGAAATTTAGTGTCAAAACGTGAAAAAATCTCACACACTGTTACTATCTTACCAGAATTAGATCCTAATGATTTTAGAAATTACGTTCGTACGGATGAAGAAACATATACTTATATTTTGTCGCTTGTATTCAGCCGATTAACAAAATGTGACACTCGTTTAAGGAAGGACATAACTCCCCATGAGCAACTAAGTGCAACTTTATGATTTCTGGCAACAGGACGCACATTAACTGATTTTACGTATTCATGTGCAATCTCACAACCATCACTCAGCTACATTATACCACATACGTGCCAAATAATATATGACGTGCTAGTGAAGGATGTTATGAAGGTAAGTTCAATTTATTAATCAATTTAAAGATTAACGGAAAAAATATTCGCGTTATCATTAAATTTCATAAAAATGTAAGCAATATAAATTACAAGTAAATAAATTGTTTTAAATATCAAAGAACCGAACAATGGATCTATTACAGTATCCTAATTTTTGCTACTCGAAGATTATTTTTTGAAAAGTATTTTCTTGTATTTCCTTTATCTTAATTTGTCTTTACTTATGGATTAGGGTAAGCAATTATGGAAGATACCCGCCATTTCAATGAGGGTTATTTCCCATTAATCTTTAAAAAATGTTCTCCATTCTACTCTGCAGTATTTGATCAAAATGTAAAATTTACTTCTAATTCAAATACAATATTTTATTGCTCTATTAAATACAATTGCATGATATTATGAAGTTACCAACAGAAAAATACAATGGATACGAAAATGTAAATTATAGCAGTCTACCTACAAATTTTACTAAAAAAATTAATTAAAAACAATACATTTTAATACGTTAATTACTTTACGAGAAATTTACTTTAAATTTACAAAGCTTATTTAGTTAATAGTTTCCAGTGAATATATGCCTGCTGGGCTCTACACTCGTTGGTGGCGTATGATTGGAAAATGGTGTTGGTGAGATCTGTGTGAAGGGAACAGATATGGTGGTACAGAAGAAGTCGGAAACTGAGAAGCGGCAAGAAAGTGGTGTCATTCTATGTAACTGGAAGTGGTTAGACGACCCAGTTCAGCCTCAAACAAAACATCGTTAATTAGTTTCTCGGCCACAATTCGCTGCTCATCATTTTTTAGTGTTTTCAGTTTCTCAGCCCAGTTTTGAACAAGATAATCGTACCTAGTTCGTTTTTCTTCTGGCTGACCAAATCTTCGCTTAATTATTTCCACCACTTCATCTCATTTATTTCGTTTGCCCTTGCGGTAACGCGCTATATTTCGGCCTCTGTCACAGGAGTTCGACGATCCAGTAAAAGACGGAGTGGCTACAGACAATGGAATAGGTGAGCTTGTCAGGTCATCATTGTGACTAAATGTATTTATCTCACTAGATCCACCACAAACGTCTTCACCATCGTCTTGCACGTCTTCTGTCTAAAATAAAAATAAAAATTTTCAATAAATATTTTGCGTTTTTTAATAACTTATCTAGAGTAACATAACCGAGTCTTTATAAATGCTGCTCCTTTTTGTTCTAGTTTCTGGAATCTGGAAATGAGTGGGCAGCAATTGCAGAGATGTATGAAGAAAAGTGGAACTTTCTAAACTGTCTAGGTGCAGTAGACGGGAAACATGTGCGAATAAAACCTCCAAAAGGCAGTGGGGTCTTTTCCCGCAATTACAAAGGATATGATAGCATGGTTTTGTTAGCTATTGTAGACTCGAAATATAACTTTCAAATTTAAAATCCATGATATTCGTATCCAAGTCATTAATATATTAATTTGAATAAATTAATATATTAATATTTTACCTTATTATCCGTCTTGTGACTTCCCTTTTTAAAACAACCCTATGCGTTTCGGAACGTATGTTCCATCATCAGGTGTAATTACTCTTGCGAGGTCGTCGAAACATTAAAATATATCACAAACACATAAAACACTAACATAGTTCGTATTCAGTATCTAACGCGCGCGATACGTTTTCGGTGCGCACCTTGACAACACTCCGGAGTGTTGTCAAGGTGCGCACCGAAAACGTATCGCGCGCGTTAGATACTGAATACGAACTATGTTAGTGTTTTATGTGTTTGTGATATATTTTAATGTTTCGACGACCTCGCAAGAGTAATTACACCTGATGATGGAACATACGTTTTCGGTGCGCACCTTGACAACACTCCGGAGTGTTGTCAAGGTGCGCACCGAAAACGTATCGCGCGCGTTAGATACTGAATACGAACTATGTTAGTGTTTTATGTGTTTGTGATACATTTTAATGTTTCGACGACCTCGCAAGAGTAATTACACCTGATGATGGAACATACGTTCCGAAACGCGTAGTGTTGTTTTAAAAAGGGAAGTCACAAGACGGATAATAAGGTAAAATATTAATATATTAACTTTCAAATGGCTGACTTTGGAACAAATGGAAGTATTTCTGACGGTGGTGTCATTGAAAACACTAAATTCTATTACAAACTAATTTCAGGAGAACTAAACATACCAAGACGTAGGCTGATAGGAAACAGGGAACTAAATTATGTATTTGTAGGAGATGAAGCGTTTTCTTTGAGAACTAATTTCATAAAGCCATTTAATTTCAGAGAACTGTCAAGTGAAAAAAGGATTTTCAATTATCGTTTGTCCCGTGCTCGAAGGGTAGTTGAAAATGCATTTGGCATAAAGGCTTCCCGTTTCCGAATTTTTCACACTGCTATTAATTTACAATGCTAATAATTTATGCCTGATTAATTAAGTACATAAATTATTATGCCTATTATTGATAGTGAACTTTCTCGTTATTACAATAGTTTAATAGCACAATTCTTCTCGTGCCACGCGTTGGGCTGCCATATACAATGCTAATATTTATGCGAATTATTTGCATAAATTGATTAATTATTAATTATAAATTTATTGATCTGTAATTATGAAATTGTTGCTGGTACGAACTTTGTCGTACTTACATGTATCTAACTCTGAGCTTGGGTTAGCATATACGATGTAATTAATGTCATGTGTTGATCTCCCATATGTAATGTTAACAAATTCATTTCTTTAAATAACGAATAAGTGTATGAATTGAGTTAGAGTTGATTATTTATTCACACTCCAACTTGCTACATATGAATTTACTTTTGACTTTAACTGTCTTCGAAACTTCTATTTTGTGCATCTTTCTGATTAGTTGAATTGATAATCGTTACCTTGAATTATTAATATAGATACTGTTTAATGAAAGGTTAAGTTGTGAGTCAGGTTTGTTACATAAATCAATAGAATACTAACGAATCCATTCTAACTTATATTTATTAACTCATATTCATTCTTCTTCATGTCATAACGTCAATTTAAGAGCACTTACAATTCTTCAACAAAACAATTAAGTTCTATTCCACATTTAACAACTCAATGAACAAATTTAAACAATTAGGTGAGCGATCAAATATTGACGCTTCTTCGTCTGCAATGACGTTACTAACGAAAATGTGGTGTGCTCATAATTCGTATTTAGTATTTACGTTAAAACACATTGAACATTTATATGCATGAAATAATCATAATTAATAATACACATATCAATCATATACATAGATAAAATCCTGCTCCTGCAACAAACACATCAAATACATACATAGTACAAAATATATTAACAAGAAGACATGTATAATATTCTAGAACATAATATTCCCTACTTATGGATTCGTATCTATCTGACTCATATTTATATAACTTTCTCAGGTGGTTTTGGTTCTAAGTGTCAGGTCAGTGGTGTTTGATAAATTACTAATTATAAGAAGAGATTAGTTTTGTACTTTACTCGTTTTGCCGTGCTGTCTCCCTGCATTGATGAGTGAACTTAATCCATAGGACACTTGATCGTAAATACTCCCGCACTCCGCGACAGTCACTTCGAGCTTTGAGTTTAATATAATACAAGTTGTGGCATTGTACTCGTAATCGGTCGGTTAAGTTCTACGCGCGTATGTGTCTATTTCGCGGTACACAGTTCGCTACCGTATGCTTCTAATAACTGTCTATGCCGCACGACAACTCTTTTCGGCGCCTAGGTCGTTTTCGAGTTCATTAGGCACTTTTCACAATTCTATTTATTTGAGTTAATTACTAAACATTGTAGTATCACTACTTTTTCTGTAATTGTTCAAGAATATCGCTTCACAATGTCCGTGTCCTTATGACGATGAATTACATAGAAATTATATAGATTGTTACTCGCGTTTCATCACGAAAATTACTGTTCCGTTTACGCTCTGAGTTTTATTCGCGCACTTCCATTTATTCGTAATAATGTCTTAATCGTCTCCACCGAAATGCATTTTAACTTACGCACTGCTTTAAGTTCTTATAACTGAATCATTATAAAATGAAATACAAGTTCAATAGACTGTTCGAGACTCTGAGTAAACCGAGTTAAGAATTATAATACAATTTGTAATAAACTGAGATAAAATTTGTAGTAAACTGAGGTTAAAATTGAATGAACTGCGCTTAAAATTTGAATGAACTGGGCTTAAAATTTGAATGAACTGGGCTTAAAATTTGAATGAACTGAGCTTAAAATTTGAATGAACTGGGCTTTCGTCTCCCCGTGCAAATGGTTTTTATTTCTTCTGCTGTTCCCACTCTTGGGACTCTGATGAACACTCAAACTTCCCACCAATTCATCTTTGATAGGTTCATTCCATGGACCTCCTTGTGTCCCTTCGTCTCCAGTCTGTATTTCCAAAGAATTCTCCACCCAGTGCCGTTTGGAGAGGGACGTTCATACACGAGATTCGCTCTCTGGTCTCAAGCTTATCTCTGAACCATCCCCTACGGAAGTTCCCTCCGGAATTCTCGTTCCTCATTGGCTGGTTGGCTTTTTCGACTTGAATTTGACATAGTCCACGTGGACTAGATGAGTCGCTGTCTTACGTACGTTGTTCCGTTCCTGGAATCAGTGTTAAGGCTCTGTTTCAAAATCACATCTGGTACTTCTGGTGTAGCGTGTCGAATTCTTTTATTGTTGGTACGCTGACGATTTCCTCCGTCGACTTGCGGGTGGCATAACATCTGTGCTCTCCCTTAGCGTCACTTAGTCGCCTGTCCTATTGTCCTTGCATAAACCATTGTCTTTGAGAAGTCGCACACATGGTTTTGAACAATACCCTCGCCGTTGGTTCTGTGTTTTTCTCGCTACTGGACAGATGTAACGGTAGCCTCCTTTTGTCCTAATTGTGGAGTCGGGCATTCCCACGCATGGTCCAGCTGGCTGCAACATGTGCCGTACAGCTCATTGTTCGAGAATAGTTTTTACGACGTCTTAATGGAAAGGAAAGGTTTGTTCCCTTTCGCCGCCCACCCTCGAACAACGCTAACAAGTGTCACTTTTAACGGGCTCTAATTGCTGGCGTACTTCCCTCGCAATAACCCAAAAAATTAAAAAAAAATATATGAAATATTAATTATATCACAAATTTAAAATTAAAAAGTATCGAGAAAGTTGTAATAGCGTCTGTTATCTTACATAACTTTCTAAATTTACGTTCAAGCTCACAATATCTGTCTGTGGATGCACTTTACTCAGAGAACATTCAATATGGAACAATAAGTACAGGGCTGATTACTGATGACTCTAATCTTAGTTATTTACAGTGTGGGTTGAACAGAAATTCTTCAAACGAAGCAAAGAAAGTGAGAAATGAATTTGCTGAATATTTTAATAACGAAGGTTGTTTACTGTTTCAGGTGAAATTTGAGTAGAAAGAGTTCTGAAGATTAAACATTCTTAATTTTTAAAAAGAACAGTTTATAAATAATAAACAATGCATACTGTAAGAATTATGATTGTATCTTATAAAAAATTATAATAAAATGATAGGCCTATTCATATTATAGTATACTACTACTAATAATAATTAATTGTTCATTGCTTATTAAAAATTCTTTTAATTAAAAATAAAAGTAATTTTTGAAAGTTGTGGTTTTATTTGTATTAATACCTGATGTTTTGCGTTTATCAGAAAATACATTATTCATATTGTATTACCTACAGAAGGTATTACTTCACCAAAGAAAAACATGTATATCTTACCTCTTCAATATTTGAGGTGGAGTCCCTTGGAAGTTCTTGGTCTTCAATGAATCAAAGTTGATCAAAGTACCATAACTTCGGCTGGTACACCTCATCTTCACCGGCTCCCGACTTAATAGATGATCGTACATTCTTTGCCTCTTTACGCCAAGAGGTTTTAAGGGAGTTCATCTTTTTTATTATCACATCACGGGTTACACTCTTGTCAACTTCATTAAATTTTTCTATTAATTCTGTCCACGCCTTCTCTTTGGCTACACGGTCCAAAAAATATTCGGAACTTTTAACTTTCCACAGACACGAATGTTTTTTATAAATTTCAATTATTTCACTTATTAGCTCTTTTAAATATATTCGAAGATCTGCCATATCATAATACGCAAACCGACATAAAATTTTTCAGTACTAATCTTCAGCGTGTGAATATTTAATTGCTACTGTTGAGTTGGTTATGTGAAAGCGCCGGAAGGCAGTAGGCGGAGGTGCATGTGCAGTACGTAATCTGTTCGCTACTTTCTGACGGACCTATTACACTTGTCATCTTTCTGTTCTGCCTATCCGATAATATCAAACAAGTTGGATATGCGAGCTGCAATCTGACGTGCCTTCTGACGAGGTCTTTCTGATGGGTTTGCTGTATTAGGCCTACATTTGTCAGAATGCAGCGCTGCTTTCTGCGATCAGATTGCAGCGGTGCTTTCTGATAAATTTAATACGGCCTTAAAATTCTACAAGGTGATGGCTCTTCCCACACTTCTTTATGGGCCTGAGAATTGGACTTTAACGAAAGGTCACGCCAGTCGCATGCAAGCGGCTGAAATGAGATTTCTGAGGCACGTGGCAGGGTGTACTCTCCATGAGAAGAAACACAGATATACGGCAGGAATTGAATATTATGAGTATGCTTGATAGGATCGTCCAGTGTCGGCTGAATTGGTGGGAATATCTTCGCCGAATGGATGACTGCCGCATTCCCAAACAACTACCGGTATGGAACGGTGCCGCATTCCCAAACCGAGGGGACGGTGAGGTGCGGGGCGACCGAGAAAGTGCTGGAGTGACAAACTCTAAGCTTTTCCTATTTGAGACCGGAACAAACCATGTTTTGGTTTAATCCGTGAAGATGATGATGATGAGAGAAATTTTTGGAAGCTAGATTTTTTAACTGAGATGAAAAGAAACAAAATAGAGATGTGAAGAGAATATTAAATGGGAATCCATGTGGGAGAAGACGAGGAGGGAGACCTCGGTAAAGCTGGGTAGAAGATGACAGAGAAAACCTGCTGCTCCTCGGAGTAGTGTAGGTAGCGGAGATAAGCACAGAACACAGGCGAGTGGTGCTGTAGGCCCGAGCTCTGCAGGGCTCGTTATCTATTTTAACAGTCCCTTATTTAGATAACACTAAAGAGAGAAACGTATTATAAAAATTATGAATTGATCAATTATTTGGTCAGGAGGAAGGACGTCTGTGAAATGAAACAATGAACTAGACATCAGTATTAAAAAAGTAAATCTAACCAACAGTGCAATAATTACCAACGAATTATATTCTCTATGGATATGCGTAACGTGCTTTTGAAATCGTGGGTGTTTACCATTGTGTCTATAAACATAATGTTGTACACTCCATTATGTTGTACAAACAACTCTCGCAGTGTTCACAAGCCCGCCAAGCTCCCCCACCAACGTTTACCATACTAATACACACATAGAGATGACGCACGCGCGCGCGTACGCCTTAAATTCCACTCGCACACACGCTTCAATTCTATTCTTTTTATTTTGTTTCACTTTGTTTGTAATTTTTTTTTAATTAAACGCACGCATTTATTCTTTTTATTTTATTTCTTTTTTTTTTTTTTTTATTAAAGGGGTTTTTTATTTTATTTTCACGATTATTTAATTTACATTACATCAACTACATAATCTAGGATTGTGAATTAATCCTTTGTTTTGAAAAAAAACGATGACACCTTCCTCATTTCGGACGACAGTTAGAACTCAATCAGATTCATTTTGAATAAAGTAATATAAAGAATAAAGTTTATAGTAATAACATAAATAATAAACACGAAAGAGATGTAAAGAATGAAAAAACGCAAAATAAACGTATGAAAGAATGAGCGTATGTAAGAAGAAACGAATGTAAATAACTATCGAAAGAGTAGCTTTGAAAAATGAAACAATGTAACTAACTGCACAACGTAAAGGTTGAAATGAAAGGTTTCCAAACAGAAACGATAAATGTGTTAGTAGTAGTGGTATGTGGTATGGTAATCTGCCGCCCTCCTTCACACCGCTACTGTAGGAGTAGGAACTGGCGGAAACGTTGGTGGGGGAGCTTGGCGGGCTTGTGAACGGTACAAGAGTTGTTTGTAGACTCATAATGGAAAAGACCTGACATCGCTAGTAAAGGGAAGGTTTAAAGTGTCCGTAGAAACGAAGATTAGAGAATGTCAGTGCGGTTTTAGGAAGGGAAAAGTCAAGGATCAACACAATACGTATAACGATATAATTAACTAAAGCTTACTGTGCCTAGTGCTTGGAAAGTACAGTGCTAATTGTTTATTGTAACCAGAATGTGACTGTGAACTATGGCACAAGCTGTGTCAGAAGGTAAGAAATTACCAGAGGGTGATAAGAAACTGGTGGGAAGGCTACGTGCAAGGTTTCCACAGCTGATTACTGTGTAGTGTTGAAAGAAAATAAATAAGGATGTCTACAACTACTGGAAAAGACAAATAAGACGAAAAAGGTTGGAAATTAAGAATTAATGATGAAATGTATCAGAGTAAAGAAAATCTAACAGAAACTATGACAAAAAAGAAGACTATTATTTTTTGGACATTTATATAGAATGGACGACTTAGGTTAACAAAGCAGATCTTCAAATATCTGTGGGGGAAGAAGTCAACATCAAGTTGGATTAAAGAAGTCTAAAAGGATTTAGAAAAAAATAATATAAATGGAGAAGAAGCAATTGAAAGAAACGTTTTTCTGGGAAAAGTGTTAAAAATGGAAGGAGTCCAGGGTAGGAGAGAGAGAAAAGTGGACTGAAGACAGGGAGAAGAGACACAGTGAAAAGATGAAAGAATATTGGAGAAAAAGAAAACAACAAAGAATAAGGAATTGAAATTGGCATGTTGTCCTTAAACGGCCGATACAAAAAAAAAAAATAGGGATTTCAAAATATTATGACGTTTTATGTGCAACACTTTTCATTGTGACGCCAATTGTGAAGGGGTTATGTAATATGCAACCGAACCGAAAAAGCGTATCTGCGTATATTTCAAAACTCCGAACGCATTTAAATTCACGCAAACGCCATTCAAAGAAGACAAATAAAAGACATATGTAGAAAAGTGCAGTCGTTAACCATTAACTGCGTCCAGATGTTTTCTTTGAAGATTTTGAGTACATTAATTTCTCTATTATAGGGTACGAGCTTATAGACGGGTACGTCATGTAAAGGAACGTACTGACAAACAAATCGGTCCAATTAGCAAGCTACGCGGACGACATCAACATAATGTGTCAGCCAAAAAATGCAGCAGAGGAAACGTACTTTGAGCTCAAAGAAAATGCTTGCAATTCAGGCCTCAAAATCAACATAGATAAAACAAAAATATCAGTGCAGACTAGAAGACAAAGAAACTACGGAACAATCGACAATATCGAAAAGGTTGAGAACTTTAAATACTTGGGAACCACATATAGAAATAAACGGCACAGAAGAAGCCGAAATCTGGAACAAGATATTCCAAGCCAATAAAGCGTATTTCGCCACATCAAGTATCTACAGATCCAAGAAAGACATCCACGGAAACACGAAACTTAGGATATACAAATCAATAATAAGACCCATCCTAACCTATGCCTGGGAAACGTGTATCCTGAACTGCAAAGCAGCAAACACTCTCGATATCTTTGGAAGAAAGATATTACGAAGAATCCTGGGACCAGTTAAAGACGTACAAGGGTGGAGAATAAGATATAACTTTGAATTGTATCAAATGTATAAAGAACCACCGCTAACACAATACATACAATTACAGCGTCTAAGGTGGGCTGGTCATGTACCCAGGATGGAGGAAGACAGAATACCACGAAAACTATTGAATACCAGAATCTACGGAAAAGGACCAGTGGGGAGACCGAGGAAAAACTGGGAGGACGCGGTGGATGAGGAAGCGAAAAAATACTGAAAGTACGTTCCTGGAGGAGGATGGCTACCGACAGAAGAGAATGGGGGGAAAATTGAAGGAGGCCAGAGGACAACAAGGACTGTAGTGCCATAGGAGAGAGAGAAGTTAAGAGAAGGGGTTGGCTTCCCCTAGCCTTTGATGCTCCAACAGCCAACTGCAAGGCAGCAGCAAAATATAATCCTATAACAACAGGACGCAGTATTACAGCCGACTAAATCCAACTAGATTCCCGCCTGTAGTACTCCAAATATAAGCCGGTCCAGGATCATTTCCCTTACGCCCTAACTTGGTACTGGTGGCTACTGCTGCCCTCTACAGGAATATTTGTCGACCTTTCAGTCTAGATCTATACTGTTCTGCATCAACAGAGTGGCCTCTTGTAGGGTGCGGTAGTTTGCCACCCAGTACGGTCTTGGCTGGAGAGATGCTAAGGGCTCCTTTGGGAGCTAACATCACCTCATCATCACATTACTTTGTACAGTAAGTTCTACAACGTTACGGAGGTCATTGTACTGTCCTAAACGTGTGAATTATGGACGACAGCCGTGAAAGAACGTAAAATACAGGCTATGCAAATGGTGTTCTTAAGAAGAGTTAAAAGGTGTTATCAACTTGATCGTATAAAGAATATCAGCCCCTCTGTAGGTTATAACACAATATAATTCGTTTTTTCAAAATTTACCAAGTTGGTGACTAGTATAATATATAATTTATTATAATCTGTATTATATATATCTGCATAACACACAAGAATAAATGTAATATCAGTATGAATTTTTTTCGTTTATTAAAAACAGCTTCGTCTCAGCACCGAGAAGTGGCTTCGTACTCGTGTACTCGAAATACTCCTGATACTCCAAATACTTGTTTTACTCGTTTACTTGTTGTTTCTTGTGTACCAGTGATATGCCTAGTATTTGTAGTACTCGTTTACTTGTTGTTCCTTGTGTACCGTTGATACGTCTAGTATTTGTAGTAGGTACTCGTTTACTTGTTACTTGTGTACTCGTTAGTTGCGTAGGGACGTCCCTCGACTCGAAACAGCGAGGCCGGGAATAACAGGTATTTCAACTTTTCAGTAACTGTTACATCCGTTCAACAAAAATATCGTTCCAAAATACCTGTTACACGTATATCAACCCACCACAACCCGTTACTGCGGGAGGCGCCGCACACAATGTACAAAACGTTATTAGCAAATAACGGGCAAAACTTGATTTTAACGAAAACGATTAGAACAAATTTTGGCCTATAAAATTATCTTTAATTTGATTTATTTTTTTATTTATTTGATAAAAAGTATCCGAGTTATTGTATGTAATATGACTCGCTTTCTTCCAGCGGTTGTCAACATTTTTGCTGACTTCAGTGTTTACTTGAATTTCAGTATTCTGTCAATTCCAGATTACTTTCAGACAAATATTATTTACTGTCAAAGAAGTCTTGTTATACTAACGACAAGCAGTCGTTGTCAGAAAGCAAGCAGTTCGGGAGACTTAGAATATCGAATAACGCTGGTAGTAAGTTCATATTAATTTAGTAATTGAGAAATATAATCTGATCGTTAGTTTTCCTAATCTAATCACTAGCGCGGTTTTCAGACTAGGCTAGTAGGCCTACACAAAAATGTGTGGGGATGCCCTGGGGGGTTACTATGCTGGATTCCCATTGTGTAACAGATCACAGTTTTTGCTTTTAAACATTAAACTTACCACTACACTTTTTTCCGTAATAAATTTTCTGTAATTTTGGCTTTCACATTATCTGTCCCCGCACTACATTTCCGGGTTATCGGTATCTTTTCACGATATTAATTGATGACTCTTTGGGCACTTGGTGAAACATAGCCTATTAATACAAAGGTTTTGTAAAATATATAAAAACACTTGGTAAGTTTCATAAATTTTTTAATTAACTCTGACAGCTGTTTCGACTAACTAAGCCTTAGTGCCTTAGTTTCGACTTGGCTTAGTTAGTCGAAACAGCTGTCAGAGTTAATTAAAAAATTTGTGAAACTTACCAAGTGTTTTTATATATTTTACAAAACCTTTGTATCGGTATCTTGTTTATTCCGTATAGATTATGATTTAATACAATATGTAAAGATAATATATTTTGTATTTTTCTTATGGTACGTTGTACTTTCGATCACAAAGTTAGAACGGCCGTTTACGGTTCAATACGATTTCATTTATTTGTTAAAAACCCTTTTTCGTCTTTCTGAATGTTAAAACCGTTCTGTTTTCTGACTGTGTTACAGTCATGTTATTTAGTTAGTAAACGTTTTGTCATTTTACAAAATAAACTAAAAACCAAAACTTTACGCATGAAAACATTACGACTTTCACAGGCAGTTAGGCAATGCAATCTTTTATGATTCGTGCATTTCTTCTTCATCTTCATATCGTGATGTATCGATATTACCGCGTAGCCAAAACATTGAAAATGAAATGGAAGTACAGCTAACGAGAAAATACCAATATTTTTTACTATGTATCAGCTGAGGTAAGTGTGTATACAGTGAGAGTGGTGTGGACTAGTAGTCGGTAAAGTGTTGCCTTCATAAAGCACGTGGTTTGGGTTCCATTCCCGCCGTGAGCACAATATTGGTTTTTGTACGGCCACTCTGCCCTCACACAGAATTAGCAAACCAGCGAGTGGTATTCCTGTCTAATCATACCTCTTTATTTAGCCGTTCAGAACCGGCGTTAAACTGTAGGTGCCATATATCCGTGACAGAATCTATAGTGACTGACACCATGGGTATACACAGAGCACTGGGTGCAAACTAATCACAGGACTGATAACTGCAAAAGAGAAGATACCGGCATGTATCAACGGTATTGTCGAACTTTCTCTCCCTTTTGATATTAATACAAAAGAACAGTGTTAATTATTTCAGTCTCATAGTTATAATATACGAGGATTGTTCAATAGAAATATGTTTGATCTGCGCAGCCGTGACTTCGTAGCCATGGCAACGGAATTCATTTGTTTATATTGTCTGTATAAGTACTAGTGACGCATCTGTCAAAAATATTTGCAGTTTGCTCTTTCCTAAGCGTTGTGACTGGGTTGAAAAATGGCATCTATGATACACAATCCTAAAAAAAATAATAAGCGTGCCGTTATTCAGTTTGTGGCCGCTGAGGGGCGTCAGCTAATGGAAACTTATACGAGAATGAAAGCTATATATGGTGACTATAGTCATTCTCATATGGCAGTGGTTGAATGGCAGGGGTTAAATTTGGACAAGGAAGAGAATCCACTAAAGATTTGGCTCGTCCCTGACCTGTACTTGTTGCAGCATCCGTTGAAAATGTGAGACAGCTGGAAACTGCTTTACGAGCAAATAGGCGCATCAAAGTTAGAGAACTTTCTCAAATGTTGAGCATCAGCGTGGGAACTGTTCACGCCATCATTCATAGTCTTGGCTATCACAAAGTTGCTGCTCAGTGGATTCCACGACTGGCTTACTGATGAGCAGAAAAATGCGTTTGGCCTTATCATTACAGCATGTGATGCGCTATTAACAACAAGGTAATGCCTTTCTGCACCAAATTGTTGCCGGTGATGAGTCTTGGTAGTATCACTACGAACCAGAATCCAAACGTCAGAGTATGCAGTGGAAGCATGCACAATCTCCGAAGGCAAAAAAATGTCGGTCCCAAGCTTTGGCAGGAAAAGTAATGGTGACCGTATATTTTTATTATCAGGGTTTACTGGTCTTAGATTTTAGAGAACCTGGTGTTAACATCAACGCTGAGCGATATGCAGACAGCGGAAATGCTTACGTGTCACCATCAAGAATAAACGTCCCGGAAAGCTCACAAATGGTGTCATTCTTCTGCATGATAATACTCGACCCCATGTAGCCCAGACGATTCAAGATCTGCTTGGCCGTATGAAACGAGAAGTCTTACAACATCCACCTTACAGTCCCGACTTGTCCTCGTGCGATTATCATGTTTTTGGCCCATTAAAGAAATCACTAAAAGGACGGCGGTTCAAATCGGACGCTGAGGTAGAGTTTGCTGTTAGCAAATGGTTCCGCAAATGGCCGCAAGTATTTTATCAGCAGGGAATCTACAGATTAGTGCAACAGTGGGACTCATGCCTTAATTTTAACGGAGACTTCTTTTAAAATTTTTGAATAAAAATGCTTTACAGCCTTTAAACGTGTTTCTATTGAACAATCCCCGTACGTTGTCATGTTATTTTTATAATTTTCACTATCCTGTGAACTATAATAACGACGCTTTTCTTCTTTCCTAAATCCTAAAATCATAAGTTAAGGGAAAATATACATTAACTACAATATATCGTACAATTCAATGAAATCCTGCAAGTTCCATTTCCACGACTGTGAGCGAAAGTGTTAGTGGTGCACATTAGAAATGCAAATAACGTCTGAATCACAGTATTCTTACAGCCTGTTGTAACGTGTCACTGCCGAGTTCATTCAGTTTCGTCAAATATCTTGATTATCAGCGATGAAAAATATTATTTTTCTCAGTTTGATAGGGCTGCCTACACATGTCGGGCATAGTATCGAATTCTTGCCACTGTGTCCGCATCGTAACGGCGTAAAAATCGTAACTATATTTTTTTACAATTTCGCGGATGTGTTACGACGTTGCGGTGTCGATATTCTATCTGTGTTACTAAACAAAGACTGAATTACGAAAAGCTTAATAAATTTTTTGGAATTATTCTTGCAAATTGGGCATTCGTGATAGGACTGTAGACAAAAATTAAATTAGACTATATTTTTTATAAATTTAGTACAAATAGTATAAACCCTGTACGGACGTCAAACTGTACGGATGTTTGCACAGGCATCACTGATACGCTATGGATGTCGATGATATTGAACGAACACAGCATTAACACGTTACGGATATATGTAAATAGTTATTTAATTGGTTTGCCTGTTGCCTTTTGGGAATAAATTTTGAAACTGTGTAACAAAACGTTTCTCTTAAGAATATAGTGTTCGTTTTTCAACAACTCTTCACTGACAATAATGATGCACGGCCCTGAGTGACCTACCATCAAAGGGACTAGGCTATTCTTCTGACATTTTAATTAAATGATTTTGCGTTATATTCCTACAGGACATAAAAAATAAAGTAAAAAGCGTTAGTAGGCTATATCTTGCTAGCTCAAATCACGGCATAGTTTGTAACCCCTCTTTCAACTTTTAGACTTAAAAAAAACCTTTTTTTTATTTTTATTTTATTTTATTTTTTTGAAAGAGGGGCCACTAGTTATTTAAAACTAGGCCAGAGCCTAGGGAAGCCAAAACTGCGTTGGGTCCGGTATGACGGGACTTGCAATTAAACTCGTTGTTTAGCAACAATAACAATTTTATTCACTATTTCAAATAACATGCAAGTATCACTCCCTGTCATTACACTCCTCTGAAAATATGCACGTATCATCTCATCAAAATATAATGCATGTGAAACATCAGCATAATAGTATCTCCCAAATATAAATAATATATAAAATCGATCAATATAAATACATAAATACACATAAATAAATTGTTACATAAATACACATAGCGCACACATATCGATATACACACAATTATATACTACACACATGTTCACCTGGCAGGCAGCTCATAGACATTTAATCATGCCGCCGAAGAATACCATCTTCAGTATCAGTGACCTAGATCCCCATCCCAAACTACTGTTAAAGGGTAAAGTGCCCAGCCTCCATAAAAAAACTTTCATAAACCAATCCATTAACCAGTCCGGTTATGACTGCTTGCAACCAATGAAATTATCACAAGAATTCGAAATTTTAGAAAGGTTTCCCCCCCAGATAGGACTGTGCCATGGCCAGGTCAACATGGCTGCACGGCCGTACGAATGTATAACAGAATTTATGATTGGAAGTAAGAATCAATAGTGTACTCATATTAACAACTGAACTAGTAGTACACTGGCTATGGCAGTAAAAGAAACTGAATGAAATTTCACTTATACTGAATTATTACTGAGTTAAGATAATTTTATTAAATATATATAATACGGTTTATGATTGCACCAATAGTGTGCTCATATTAACAACTGAACTAGTAGTACACTGGCTATGGCAGTAAAAGAAACTGAATGAAATTTCACTTATACTGAATTATTACTGAATTAAGATAATTTTTATAAAATATATATATATAATGACAATTTTAATTAAAAAACTTTATAACATCAGCCCCTAATAAAACACATTTGAGGTGTTCCTACAGAATTGGCTTGGCCACAGGCGAGGCCATGCGCACCACCAGATCCAGCAACCTAAAACATGCTATAGACCTGTTACTAACGGCACCTACGGGTGACGTCCACAGGTTACAACACCTCCCCAAACCTTTAAATAAAAAAAAAAACGAAACACATATAGCTATGAATACCCTTAATCAATGCAAGCATAATTCACCTCCCCCCCGATAAATCAGTAATCTTAAGTCACACACACTTTTACCCTTAAGGAAAATTTCGCAGCAAAATTCGGTAGCGCATGACCCGTCCGGGCTCACACTTACTCAGGGGGCGTAAGCCTTAGTAAAATACACTGACAGAATTTACAAGCACTAATTGTCTCGCTGGACTTGTGTCCCAACAACTTTAACTGGAGATGTTCCAGGAAGAGAATAAGATGTTCTACATTGTAGAGGCCAAAATATAGATAAATGGGTTAAATGTCACCTGGTAAAATCCGGCACAAAACCTGATGTATTGTCCATTTCTTCCTCCCGACGGCACAGACGGAGAATCACTCGTGTAATACCATTGGTGGCAGATGTTCGGCCACCCGCTGAAGTGGATCGAGATTCGTCTTAGTTCGGGAACCCTGAACAATTATATATATTGACAATTACTCAAATGTTACCCAATTCACGATCCCCCTAATATTCATGACTCCAGCATAATTCACACACTTCCACATGCTCAGATTAAAAGAAATTTTTGAAATTTTAAGAAGCACAGAAATTACCTTCAGTAAAAAAATTTAGAATTAAATGACTAGTATTTATAGACAGTTCGTCAACTAAATAAACCCTTATTACAATTTCGAGATGAGTTGCAAACTTAAACAGGTTCATAATACATATACAGTTTCATATACCTCTACATTTAGTTCATAAAACATTCTCTTACGCCCCCCCCCTTTGATTATAATGAAATTATTATGATATAATTAGGAAAAATACACAGCCATAATTACTTTATAAATGCTTTAGCTCAGCCAGTGTTAACTTTCAAGACATGCATACACAGAATTTAACCCGCGCTCGCCACGTGGTGACTTTCGTATTTATATCGCATTGCATCGGCATTAATTTAAGCTAAATAACAATTCTTTTATTAAATAATAAATGAGTTACCTTGAACAGACTTACCGAAGAGTCGCGTAGTCGATTATCTAGTCATGATAGATTTTAGCCGACAAAAAATCAAACTGGTGGCCGCCGGGAGAAATTGGTAGCTGCGTCGCGTTCGTCTGCCTGGTGAGTACTGCTCAGAGCAGCGACAAGTAAAACGCTGCGTATCACTCCTCATAGAGCGCGCACGTATCGGCCACAAAGTATGCAGATAACAGCGTATACTCCGCTCAAATAATTAATTCACAAACCCCCGCAATGACCGTCACATAATTAACTGGGAAAAGGGCCGAGTATTCCAAAACTCGGCACACCCCCACTCCAAAAGGGCAACATGGTTGCCCCAATTGGAACTCAGTGGTACCCTGCAGTGTACCATCCTTATATACCATACTCAAGTTGTTATCGGTTTTCCCATCAGTCATGGCTCCCAGGAGAACAGAGAAACCTCACAACTGCGTCCATTCCCCATCCGACCCTCTCCGCCCTGCCAACCCCACGGGACCGCCCCAACACGTCACCCTCTCCGGTGACCATCACCTACTCCCACCGGTCCCACTCACATACCCGTCCTAAGACCAAACAAGGTATCTCCCACCTTGGTATGTGAGTGACCGTACTACTTCTCGTCCATCTCTTGGACTGACCAGCCACATGCACTAACAAGGCATCTCCATCCTTGCCACATGACTGGCCCACATCCCTACACAAGGGCGGACGGCCCCGCCTAGCCAGGCAGAGAAGACCGCATCAAGGGCTCGTGAACATTAATCTCAACTCTTACTTTTTCAAAAACAGCGTAACTAGCAGGGGGGTTCACTTTTCCACCGACGTCAATACAAAATAAATACAATACTCTCTCCCTAAACAAAAACACCCGGGAAACAACCGGAGAATGCGGCATGGCACGACCCTACACCTACCAAAAATCGAAATCAAACCACGATGAACAAGGAAACAACAGCACATTATCACTCTCTATTATAACCAAAACAGGGGAACTTACAATCTCCAAGACCACGACACTCTGAGGGAACATTGTCTAACTCCTAACTTTCTCCATGATAACCTTCCACATTCAAATGATAATCCAGGACCACAATCTAAATGTGCACTCTCGGCAGCTCTCTAACTACTTTTGATAGATTTTTTTTTTTTTTTTTTTTTTTTTTTTTTTTACTAAGGGGAGGGGTAGGAATATCGGGAAGATGAAACGGGGCAAGGATCATTAAAGGGTCAATAGGTAGGAATAAGGGTAAGGACCTGGCTCCCTCCGAAAATAAGGATGAATCGAAGAAACCAAGGCTCGCGTGGGCAGGGGCGCAGCCCTGAAATAGATGAACACCACTGGGACTGTGGAGAACATCTACCCGCTACCCGTTAACCGTTTCTTCTCACTTTTCTGTGCCGGACTTTAGTGACTCGTTCCTTTCGTACACCACTCTCTGAGAGATTATTTCGTGTTGAGCTGTACTGACTTGTTTCCTCGGAATCAGGATCAAGGCAACTTACCTCACTACTTTCACGCCGATTTGGATTATCCTCATCATCTAACTCCTCTGCTTCTGCCTTCCCTGCTTCTCTTTCTTCCACTTCTTCCTTTTCTTCCTCTTCCGCAATTTCCCCTTTTTCGTCCCCACAATCCAAATCAACCTCATGACACTGCACCTCCTCACCACCTTCCAGTTGCTCGCCTGATCCATCTTCCACCGCATCTTCTCCCAGCTTCTCACCGATTTCTGCATCACCCTCGTCACCAGCTCCTTCACAAACTTCTTCTCCAATCTCATTGACATCCTCCTTTTCATCAACACGTTCATCATCAACATCATTGCCATCAAGTCCACTACCACCATTCGAACACTGCACATCTTCATCATCTAGTTGCTCATCTGTTCCACCGGGAACTTCTTTCCGTTCTTCGGAATCCTCAACACTACTTACAGAAGGCGTCTGCACATCTTCACACACTACATCATTCTCACTCACACACTCCACAACGCTGCCACCAAATTTCTCCTCAACTTCTACCTCATCTCCTTCCACCACACTTGCAGCATGGACCTCCCCTTGTCCATCCGCAACCTCAGAAACACTTGCAGCCTGGACATCCCCGGGTCCATCCGCAAAATCAGACTCTTCAGTCTCTCTAACACCCACAACTATACTTCCCTGTGCAGCATCTGCAGACCGCTCTTCTGCCTCTTCCTTCGATTCCTCTCCTTCACCACTCTCAGCAACTACCACCTCCTCGACATCTTCCACCCTGGAATCCAGCTGTCCAGGTTCATGTGCAATGACTAAATTAATTTCTACTGGCGATGGTAAAGCTACACCATCAAGTGACTTCTCACCTCCCTGCGTAGACGATGATGATGTCACAGGATCTGGATCCCTCACGAACCGAGATGGAGATACCGGAACAAATTCCACGGCATCTGGATTCAACCATGACGTCCTCCCTGACGCAGTATTAACAGACGTTTTCTTGTCGTCTTGTATTAATCCACAGAAGTTATTCCGCTTTTCTTCTTTCTCTTCACCTTCTTCATCCACAACTCTATTAGGCACTGGTACCTCCTCTGGAACCTTTGAAGTTTCCTTACTCTCCAAATAGGAATAACTTGCTACCGGCTCCCTACTTACCGATGTTTGTTTACTAACATAATTTCTTCTTCCCCTGTTAATTTCATACTTCTTTGTTTTCGGTGCTGTAGCTGCTGTTACCGTCCTCTCTCTTGCCACCCCCTTGTAGCCTCCATTACTTCCGGAATATTCAGTTTTTCTGACCGTCTCTTGGGTTCTCCTCCAACCACCATGTTTGTCTTCTTTGGCTCTTCCTAATGAATCACTGGAGTATTGGACATCTTTAGCAGCTCTTCCCCGGGACTCGTCATTCGCCTGGACAGTACTGGCATGCGCACACCACCGGTCCAGGTCCGCAAAAGAACGTGGAGGCTCTGCAAAAACCAGCCGGGATCTCTCTTGGGGATTCAGACCTTCTCGTATTACCTGTATGACTTCCGTCTCGGGCAACCCCAGTCTTAATATACGGGCAGCTTTCCTTACATCGTGCACGAAGTTCCCCAATGCCTCTCCGTCGGCCTGTAGACGATAGAATAATTTAAACTTCAACTGGTCTTGTCATCGACGGGGTATGAAGAAGTCCAACACCTCCGCATGGAAAGTGTCGACACTGCAGCCCCGACGCAGAATGCTGGTGACCAGCCATGCCAATGAACCCCGGCAATACGGGTATATAAGGGACAAGACCTCCTCATCGGACACACCCGGGAAATCTGCCAACTGCAGGACCAGGTCCAAGAAGACCAAAACTTGTCCTCATCTACTCCATCCAAAACCGAAAATTTCTGGAGAACTCCGGAAAGGGGGTGGGGCAGTTTCTGGTAGCATACCCCCGCCAGAATTGCACAATTCAAAACCCACAACAACAAACATAAATTTCCACGAAACACCTAACACAAAAACATGACTTACAAAAGGAAAATCTTGAGTACTCTCTCTTCCATCAAGAGGACCCCCGGGTTCCCTAGCGCTGCGAAAACCCGATCCACTCCAGAACCAACTCTCCGTCAGCCGCCAGACTCAAAGAAGAAACGACATCAGACACTAACACTAACATACAATCCACACCACCGAACAACTACCACAACATATAACAATTCAACAAGACATTTATTATAACTTCCGTGACTAAGTCGGGTCAATGACAGTACCGACTTCCGGTCAGGCCATACCGCTTCCAGTTAACCTCTCGCGCTATTACTTCATAACTATTTATATAAGGCAGCCCATTCCCCCGGCAATTCCCCCGCGCTCTCCGGTAAGGTCCAATCTCAACAATAATAAAAACCCCAACTAAAACGCATGCCACGTGGCGGCACCAGGTTTACAATTGAAATCCCATAGCATCTACTAATTTTCATTTTCAAATATTGCTGATGTTTGATGTTCTTTCCAAACTATTTCCGAGTTTGCAAGCCCCCTCACACCACAGGACCCAAGGGTTCGACCAAAGAATCGATCGCGCTCTGCTACCATTTGTAACCCCTCTTTCAACTTTTAGACTTAAAAAAAAACCCTTTTTTTTATTTTTATTTTATTTTATTTTTTTGAAAGAGGGGCCACTAGTTATTTAAAACTAGGCCAGAGCCTAGGGAAGCCAAAACTGCGCTGGGTCCGGTATGACGGGACTTGCAATTAAACTCGTTGTTTAGCAACAATAACAATTTTATTCACTATTTCAAATAACATGCAAGTATCACTCCCTGTCATTACACTCCTCTGAAAATATGCACGTATCATCTCATCAAAATATAATGCATGTGAAACATCAGCATAATAGTATCTCCCAAATATAAATAATATATAACATCGATCAATATAAATACATAAATACACATAAATAAATAGTTACATAAATACACATAGCGCACACATATCGATATACACACAAATATAAACTACACACATGTTCACCTGGCAGGCAGCTCATAGACATTTAATCATGCCGCCGAAGAATACCATCTTCAGTATCAGTGACCTAGATCCCCATCCCAAATTACTGTTAAAGGGTAAAGTGCCCAGCCTCCATAAAAAAACTTTCATAAACCAATCCATTAACCAGTCCGGTTATGACTGCTTGCAATCAATGAAATTATCACAAGAATTCGAAATTTTAGAAAGGTTTCCCCCCCAGATAGGACTGTGCCATGGCCAGGTCAACATGGCTGCACGGCCGTACGAATGTATAACAGAATTTATGATTGGAAGTAAGAATCAAAAGTGTACTCATATTAACAACTGAACTAGTAGTACACTGGCTATGGCAGTAAAAGAAACTGAATGAAATTTCACTTATATTGAATTATTACTGAGTTAAGATAATTTTTATAAAATATATATAATACAGTTTATGATTAAACCAATAGTGTGCTCATATTAACAACTGAACTAGTAGTACACTGGCTATGGCAGTAAAAGAACTGAATGAAATTTCACTTATATTGAATTATTACTGAGTTAAGATAATTTTTATAAAATATATATAATACGGTTTATGATTGCACCAATAGTGTGCTCATATTAACAACTGAACTAGTAGTACACTGGCTGTGGCAGTAAAAGAAACTGAATGAAATTTCACTTATACTGAATTATTACTGAGTTAAGATAATTTTATTAAATATATATAATACGGTTTATGATTGCACCAATAGTGTGCTCATATTAACAACTGAACTAGTAGTACACTGGCTATGGCAGTAAAAGAAACTGAATGAAATTTCACTTATACTGAATTATTACTGAATTAAGATAATTTTTATAAAATATATATATATAATGACAATTTTAATTAAAAAACTTTATAACATCAGCCCCTAATAAAACACATTTGAGGTGTTCCTACAGAATTGGCTTGGCCACAGGCGAGGCCATGCGCACCACCAGATCCAGCAACCTAAAACATGCTATAGACCTGTTACTAACGGCACCTACGGGTGACGTCCACAGGTTACAACACCTCCCCAAACCTTTAAATAAAAAAAAAAAACGAAACACATATAGCTATGAATACCCTTAACCAATGCAAGCATAATTCACCTCCCCCCCGATAAATCAGTAATCTTAAGTCACACACACTTTTACCCTTAAGGAAAATTTCGCAGCAAAATTCGGTAGCGCATGACCCCGTCCGGGCTCACACTTACTCAGGGGGCGTAAGCCTTAGTAAAGTACACTGACAGAATTTACAAGCACTAATTGTCTCGCTGGACTTGTGTCCCAACAACTTTAACTGGAGATGTTCCAGGAAGAGAATAAGATGTTCTACATTGTAGAGGCCAAAATATAGATAAATGGGTTAAATGTCACCTGGTAAAATCCGGCACAAAACCTGATGTATTGTCCATTTCTTCCTCCCGACGGCACAGACGGAGAATCACTCGTGTAATACCATTGGTGGCAGATGTTCGGCCACCCGCTGAAGTGGATCGAGATTCGTCTTAGGTCGGGAACCCTGAACAATTATATATATTGACAATTACTCAAATGTTACCCAATTCACGATCCCCCTAATATTCATGACTCCAGCATAATTCACACACTTCCACATGCTCAGATTAAAAGAAATTTTTGAAATTTTAAGAAGCACAGAAATTACCTTCAGTAAAAAAATTTAGAATTAAATGACTAGTATTTATAGACAGTTCGTCAACTAAATAAACCCTTATTACAATTTCGAGATGAGTTGCAAACTTAAACAGGTTCATAATACATATACAGTTTCATATACCTCTACATTTAGTTCATAAAACATTCTCTTACGCCCCCCCCCCTTTGATTATAATAAAATTATTATGATATAATTAGGAAAAATACACAGCCATAATTACTTTATAAATGCTTTAGCTCAGCCAGTGTTAACTTTCAAGACATGCATACACAGAATTTAACCCGCGCTCGCCACGTGGTGACTTTCGTATTTATATCGCATTGCATCGGCATTAATTTAAGCTAAATAACAATTCTTTTATTAAATAATAAATGAGTTACCTTGAACAGACTTACCGAAGAGTCGCGTAGTCGATTATCTAGTCATGATAGATTTTAGCCGACAAAAAATCAAACTGGTGGCCGCCGGGAGAAATTGGTAGCTGCGTCGCGTTCGGCTGCCTGGTGAGTACTGCTCAGAGCAGCGACAAGTAAAACGCTGCGTATCACTCCTCATAGAGCGCGCACGTATCGGCCACAAAGTATGCAGATAACAGCGTATACTCCGCTCAAATAATTAATTCACAAACCCCCGCAATGACCGTCACATAATTAACTGGGAAAAGGGCCGAGTATTCCAAAACTCGGCACAAGTTTAATACTAAACACTCTAAACACTATTCGCGCGACCCACGTCCCCATGACAGCTCGCTGGCATCGAAAACGCTGCCATTATTGACTGTTGCCAGATGTTCAAATGAATATTGGACACATATCAGTGGCGGCTCGTCGTTATGAACATGGGAGGGGCTCTTTCATAAGGTCATAACTATCTCTACACAAACACACACGCACGCGAACGCCCACACACAGATACACACACTCATTCACTTTCTTGTATGTATTTTTATAAATTTATAAAACTGTCAAAATTAGTCTACTTATAACATTTGATTTTACTGTAAGTATTTTATTTTTAAGATATGTGAATAATAAGAGTGGAAATTCAAAATATTTTATAAAACAGAAGTACATAGCTATATACCACAAGGCAAATGTGAAAGCTATATTTTTAAAATTAGACCAAGCATCAGAATTCAGGAGGCAGTTGTATTAAGTAACAAGGTATTAATCTTCTACCATTTTAAATATACTTAGTCACATTTAATATCAAAAATAAATTAATCTACGACTGAAAATTCATACCTTTAGTTATATTGTTTGTAGCAGAAGTCCATCCTCCTCTCCTTCTGTGCAGCGAAGTGGTTGATCACACGTTCATTGAAATTGGGGGTAGATAATAATTTCTTTTCAATTGAACACATGGCGAGTGCACTGAGTCTACCTTCTTTCATTGTGCTCCTGGTAAAAATCTTTATTCGCCTTAAAGTTGAAAAACATCTTTCACTTTCTGCAGTGGTCATTGGGATTGTGCAGATGATCTGAAGTAATTTCACTGATTCGGGGAGCACATCTCTCAGATTATTATCATAAATAAAATTAAGCAACCGTAATGAGCCAGTTGCCTCAGAAAAATCACTTCTACTGTATATTACTAACAACTCTTGTTTCAGTTCTATTTTATTCAACTGGAATAAATTTACAGCAATTTCTAATTCATTTTCAGGAAATTTATTTTTGAACTCAGGAAACAAACTTGGCTGAAGTAACTTAGCTACCGACAAATGATCTAAGAAATTAAACCGATTGCCAATTCCAGTCATGATAACATCACACACTTCTTTTGCCACAATGTGTCTTCTATCTTCAAATCGGCCACGTTTTCTACTGGGGCCTGAACAAGATAAATCATTTTCAGTTCCATCAAGTTCGCTAGAACTGGGCTGGTCAACCTCAGGCAAGTTTCTTATTTTTTGGATTATAGACTTAAATTCGTCTATATATTTTAAGGCCTTGATGCAGTCGATTGTTTTGTTGCATTATTTTATTAAAAAATGTTACCCAGAAAATGAAATCGTTGTCTTTAAGAAGGTTGCTTAAACCAAATGCTTTGTTTACAGTTGTGTAATCATTGCTGTCGTCGTCTAATATTTTATTTAAGCATTCTTCTATTTCATTTTTATACTTAAATAATGTGCTGACAATTCTAGACTTGAAGTTCCAACGAGTGCCAGAGCTCTTTGGTATTCGTTTTTTCATAATGTCGTCAAGTACTGCTGTTCTTTTAGTCGATTGTGAAAAAAAGGATGAAAATGCTTCAACATTACTGAAAAATATTTTTATCTGTTTATTTTGTGTTGCGCAGCGTTCAATGATCAAATTTAGTTGATGCGCGTAGCAGTGTACGAAATGTGCATTTTTTTACACAGCTTTGACTCTTGCCTGCACTCATGACAGAAGTGCCATCGTAGCTTTGAGCAATCACTCTTTCAGGTGTTTTGTCAATTTTTAGCTTTTCCAGGTCGTTAAAAATTGCTTCACTAACAGATGCTGCGTCATGACCTTTGGGTACTACAAAACTAACAAATCTTTCATTTACAACCCCATTTAACTCGTATCTGACAACAAACACTAGCTGAGACAATGTAGCACAGTCAGTTGTCTCATCGGCTTCAATAACTATATATTTAGTTTGAGTAATTTCGTCGCATATAATTTCCAAGCACACGGCATATATGGAATCAAGTAAATCATTTTGGATGGTTTTGGAAAGCCCTAAAAATACTCGGTTATTGCTTTTTTCAATATGTTGTTTTAATGTAGAGTCTAACTCTGCCATTAGGTTGACAAGAACACGAAATATGCCAGGGTTGTTAGATGTGTCAGTGCCACTTTCGTCATGCCCCCTTAATGCAAGTTCAAAAGCCCCACAAAACTTCACAGCATCAATCAACTTACTTAAAATGTACCGATTTTTTGATACTTCCTCACTTAACTTTTGAATTCTTAATCTATATGCACTGTCTAACTGAGATCTAATGTCAACCTTCCCAATTACTGCATACTCGATACACGCATTTATATGTTTTTCACTTAATTTATGTTTCTTAAGTTTTTCACTCAAATGCTTAATATCCGAGACACCATCTACAGTCCAGGTGCGATCCTGTACGCCCATTACTATGCACGGGTTGTAACGGGACAAATTTGAGGGGTTTTCTTTATTGTAATTGTGAATGTAATACCCAAGGTTTACCCAAACAGGGCCTCAGTTTTGAACAATAAGCATTCTTTGTCGTGGCACCAAGTCGCACATTTTGTCAGCACCCTGCAACAAGCTCAGTTTTCCAGTGGCTCAGGAATGTGCATGAGGGCGCGTCTGCTTGTTCAACCATAGTTTTGGTCACGTACTTTTGGCGAGCCCCAAGACGCAGAACAAATATACCCAGACTCGCTACACAAGTGATACCACGTGACAACTCATTACCGTGTCACGTGATTATAGCAGCGAATCCCGAATCAAGTTGCCGTGGATCAAGAAGGCGTGGCTTTATGTAGACGCTGAGAGAACTGCGTTGTCGTCTAACCGCCATGGCCGAGGCCGGCTGAATATTGGGCTCACGAGCCGAAAGAAAAATTTTTTAAGTGTAGAAATGTAAATTTAAAAACGTAGAACAGTGCAGAATTTAAACAGTGAACCTAGGTAATCAGGATGAACGTTTAAAATTTAATTGTGAAAACTATTCGGACAAACAAGTGACTAAAATGGACTGACTGCAACACGTGCTCTGCCTTCTTAACAGCGAAGTAAACCTACTATTTCAACTAAAATAAAAAAATGAAATTCTTAAAGAGATCTCTATAAATGGGTTGGTAAATTGCAACCCCTCTTTAAGTATTGTATTGACTTATAAAAAAAAATTTTTTTTTTCTAAAGAGGGGCCACAAGATAATTAAAACTAGGCCAAAAGCCTAGAGAAGCCAAAAATGCGCTGGATCCAGTGAGACGGGACTTGCAATTAAAACTCACAAAATTAACAACCACTAAATTTTTATTATAACCAAACTTTAAATATCTATCTCTCAACAAAATCAGTGTATTCTCCTTAAAATATTTTTTCTTTAAATGTTTACTTGAAAAATAAATATAAAATTTAAATGAAATGAATATAAAGATTTTCTTTTCCAATTGGGGTTACTTTTCCCCACTTAGCCCTATACCTAACCCCCAGAAATACTCATGAATATACAATACATATAAATGGACATATAACTATATATATGTCTACAACTACAACACATACACACGTTCCACATCACAGGACAATTACAACTTTCAACATTAATATCTTGCCACACCTCTTTCACCCCAGGAGGTACATAATTTACAATTCATAAATATTATTGCACGCAACACCTATTGCAAGATCTTAATACATAATAACCCATATATATATGTGTAACACCAGTGCCCCCAGGGCATACTAAAATTCAGGGGTTGGCATAATGCCTGATACTACTATTAAGTGCTCCCACACTGAGCACTTAGACTTGGAGGAAATATAACCATAATTTAGTTAAAATACAAGTGACCATAATAAATTAAAAAGAATTTAAGCATGATAAATTTTGTGAAATATTAAAAACAGTAATATGCCATGATGCTTTATAACCTTTAAGAATTAATTTGGCCCAAAGGCCGACATGTTCCTAGGCAAGATCGTGCATAACTAAACCTGTCCCAGGAGCATGTTCAAGTCTGCATGAAAATCCGCCCATACAGGATTAAACTGGGGACCCGACTGAAACTAACAAAAGAAACTCCTATCCATTATAGGACCCAAACTGAATATAAATATGTGAAATTAATGGATCAACTGAAAACTAAATTTAACCTGTGAAATTACATGATGAATGATAGAATTACTAGCACTAAGGTAACCCTTTTACTGAAAACTAGAAAGAAATTTACATGCCTGAATGGTAATCAGCCACAGATACATGCTAACCTCTGGGCTCACATTTAATATAAACAATATTACAAAATGTACAAAAATCCCCCCCCAAGTCCGCGCACTATTCTGTCCCGTTAACCGGGGACCCAATTAAAATGTTTAAAGTTTAAAGTCATTGTAGGGTGTGTAGCTATATGCCCACGAGTTGTAGTGGGTTACATTCCCTTGTGTGAAAAGTAATATTGGGTTGGTGTCACCTGATTTATTCCCTGGTGTGAAGTTTGAAGTCCTGGTCTAAAGCATTTTAGTGTTGGTGTGGCCTGTCCTCGCTGTTCTCCTCCGGCAGATGAAGTTGAGAGCCTTGGATGTTCAGTTGTTCAGGTTGGGGCTGTTCCTCGACGTGAAGCGAGGGACCCTAAGCATACAAATATTATCAACGAGAAGCTCCAACACTTATTCCCCCAGGACCCTCACACGCACCAAAATCCATTTATAATTTTAAACACTGCTTTAGGCCTACTTGAAATGAAAGTTTGACACCCTCTACAACAGGTTATACGGGCATGTGGCCCTATCTTTGAAAACATTAAGTTTGGCTAAATTACATATTATTTTGCGTTAACATTATTCAATTACGGGGCCTTAGTTAAGACTTCAATTACTGTTATACACTTAACTCATTTTGCATACTCTAATTCGCCACGTGGCGTGCGTGTAATAGGTTACCCAATTTCATTCATTCCTGTACTTATTAAACAAAACTCCTTTTACATTACTTCAAATTAATATATATAAGTATACTGCACTCACTTACCGCAGATCTGTTTTAATTTAGCCTGCCATAGGTGGAAGATGGTACAATTAAAAAAACTTCTCTGTCGGAGCAACCAGGCGTTCAGTTGCAGCAGAGATTTCAGACAAGAACGGAAACGTTTATTCTGGCATTTTTCAACTCGCGCTGTAACCCGTCCGCCAGGGAGCAGCACCAATCAGGCGCAGCATTATTACCTCCTGTAGACTGTGTGCTAACCGTTAAACACAGTACGGGAGAACGCCACCGCTAAATACAGAAACCTATTTTTCTTTAGCGTATTCGTTAAATGCAGTATAAGATTTTTGTATAAGCGCCGATATTATTCAATCGGCACACCCTCACCCCAAAAGGGCAACATAGTTGCCCCACACTTAGACAGAGGAGTACCCTGCAGTGTACCCCAATGTTTTCCACTAAAACGCAGGTGTTCCTCGGTTTTCCCAGTTGCCTTTGTTCTCAGGAGAGCATGGCTCAGAAGGAAGTCGAAAAAACAGAAAGAAGACGTGTAGAATGCGAGTGTGTTGGCACTACACACTGACCTGATCAGGGCCAGCATGCAGCAAGAAAGACAGAAGAAGAAAAGAAGAAAGAGTGTTCGGGTGCACCCTGAGTTCTGACCTCCTGAGGCTTGACCACTTATGCGGGAACTCCGAGGCTACCTCAACAGGGACCCATGCCCTATAATTACACGGGGACTAACCCCCCAAAATCCAATAACACTTTATCCCATGAATCCCTCTTACATCCCACAGGACCAGGGAGAGAACGGGGGAGGTGGTTTCCATGACACCATAATTTGTTTACCCAATGTGTATATCCCTTCGTATAACCTAATACATGTGTGCTCCCAGGGCATTGCCGAAACATACAGTGTCAACCAGGACCACAACCTGCCTCGTTGACACGGTAGGCTTCACTCCACTAACTCTTTTTTTATCACTTTTATAATTTTTTTTTTTTTTAAAGGGGGAAGGTAGGAAATCGGGAAAATGAAAAGGGTAAGGATCCTTAAAGGTCAAGGGTGAGGACTAAGGGTGAGGACAGGGTTCCCTCCGAAAATAAGGAGGAGTGGAGAAAACCAAGGCTCGCGTAGGCAGGGGCGCAGCCCTGAAGTAGACGTACACCACCCGGATTGTGAGGAACATCTACCCGCTACCATATCAGGTTCTTACCTTTTCCCCGGAGCACACACCACCGAAGGATCACCATCCCTACACACATGGAAACCCCCAAATCTTACCCCCCACTTCTATTAGTCAGCTTACTCCCTCCGACAGAGCTTCAATTTGGAAACATGTGTAACAATAGCTTTAGAATCGCCCCCCGGTACGCCCAGCCGGGCCGTCACCGGTGTCGTGAACCCTAGGATGCAATATGGCCCCGACCAGCGGTAACATAACTTTGCGGCACGTTTGTCCGCGGCTGAGCTGAGTGGGTGGCCCTGGCAATAGACCCAGTCCCCAATCCGGAAGGGGTTAGGAATTCGCCCCTGATTATAACGTCGACGGACCCGCTCGTGCGCTCGCAGCAAATTCTTCCGAGCCTCCTTCCACCTCTCTGCAGTTTTATTATCTGGCTCCCGTGGCAGAAGATCTTCGATGTTCCACAAATTGGTCAACGGGAGTGCGGGCGAGAATCCAAACAGGATTTCAAAGGGCACGGCCTGATGACTGTCATGTCGGGCCGTATTAAAGGCTAATTGTAACCACTTCAGATTCTGATCCCAGGTGGTTTGTTGCTCAGCGTGATAAGCAATCAGGGCGGACCGGAGATTCCGATTGAATCTCTCCGCATGGGACGGCTGTGGGTAATAAGGGGAAGTGGTTACGTGTTTGATCCCACTGGCGAAACACATCCGCCGGAATTCACCCGAAATGAACTGCGGGCCATTGTCCGAGACAATGATGGTCGGAAGACCGAAATGCTGAAATATATTGTTTTGGAGCGCGTTTATGGTTAAACGAGCCGTTGCCTGCCGTAAGGGCAATAGCCAGGCAAACTTTGAAAAAGCATCCACACAAACAAGCAGGTAAGCATTACCTGACTTGCTACGGGGGAATGGCCCCACGTAGTCGATGAACAACTTCTCCATCGGTCTGCTCGCCACATCAGATGACAACAACCCTAACTTGGTGTTCTGGGCAGGCTTGCTCAAGCCACATAGATGACAGCTCTTAACCATGGTCGCGATGTCCCTATCCATGCCCTTCCAGATAAAATGTCTCCTAATACTGGAAATGGTCTTAGAAATTCCCTTGTGGCCTCCTACTGGGGAATTGTGGTAATAACTGAAGACCATGGGCACTAACTTGCTAGGCAGCACGATCTTAGGGGCACGTCCTTTTCTTTCTCTACAACATAGGACTCCCTTGGACAAGAAGTAAGGGGCCTGTACGTTACCCTCCTTTATATTTTGGATGACTGGACCCATCTCTTCGTCGTTCAACTGATGGGGTAACACATCAGTGAAGGCTAATGGAAAGTCTAACAGAACGGAACAGGGTTGCTCAGATTGGGCATCACTGGGCTGGGAAAACATGCGGGACAAAGCGTCTGCAACTACATTTTGAGATCCCCTAATGTGTTGCACTTTGAACTTAAAGGATGAGATCTTCACCACCCATCTACCAATTTTACCCAGTTGCCGGGGATGAGCCAGAAGCCAAGAGAGAGCCTGATTGTCGGTCTCGAGCAGGAACTCAGCATGTTCCAAGAAACGCCTGAACTTGTCTAGAGCGTACACAACAGCTAAACACTCTAGCTCATAGACGGATGATTTTCGTTCTTGCTGGGTCAATGTCCGGGAAATAAAAGCCACAGGCTGCCTAGCGTCATCAACAACTTGGGACAGAACTGCCCCGAGCGCAACCGAACTCGCGTCCGTCTGTAGGATAAAGGGTTTCGAAAAGTCGGGCATCCGTAACACCGGTGGGGAGATGATGGCCTCCTTCAAGGTGTGGAAAGCCTTCTGTTGACTCTCACCCCATGTAAATTTAGCGCCCTTCTTCCTCAGCTCGTTCAAGGGTGCGGCAATCTCAGCGATATTAGGTATGAATCGTCGATAAAAATTGACCATACCTATGAATCTCGCTATTCCCTTCGCATCCCTAGGAGGGGGGAAGTCACGGATGCCCTGTGTCCTCTCGGGGTCGACCGTAACGCCCCGGTGTGAAACCAAATGGCCCAAGAAAGAAAAAATACTCTCCTGGGCGAAACGAACCTTCTCGGGATTGACAGTGAGGCCAGATCTTCTCAACCGACACATCACTTCTCGGAGATGACCCAGATGATCTTCGAATGTCTCACTGTACACCAACAAATCATCTAAATAATTAAAGACGAACCTGAATTTCACGTCGTGAAAAACGGTATCGAGAAGACGAGTGAGTGTCTGGGCCCCCACAGCCAAACCCATGGGAACTCTTGTGTATTGGTACAAATTCCATGGTACACAAAAGGCCGTGTACGGTCTAATCTCTTTGGCCAAAAGAATCTGGTGATAGGCCGCATTGAGATCGATTATGGTGAAATACCTGGCCCCACTGAACCAATCAAAGGCCGAATGTATGTCTGGGAGGGGAACAGAATCCACCTCGATATTTGCGTTCAACTTCCGATAGTCGATGACCATACGGTGCTTACCCCCAGGCTTAGGTACCAAAAACGCTGGACTGGCATAGCTAGAATGAGAAGGTTCAATCACCCCTTGTTCTAACAACTCTTGAACCCTCTCTCGCAGAATGGTCATCTTCGGAGGTGCGAATTTGTAAGGGTGCGACCTTACTATCTTTGAGTCTGTAAGACGGATCTTATACTCCAGCAGGTGTGTGAGTCCCAATGTAGGAGTTAACACCTCGGGAAATTCCTCACACAATTGGTCTAAGGCCCTCTGCTGGGATGGAGTGAGATGATCTCGTGCAGAATCGGGACAAGCCACCTCTTGGATACCTGGCTTAGCTCCCTGGTACCCAAGGAACGGAATAAGAGCTCCCCGATTAAACTTAAAATAGCATTGGTGCGCTTGGATGTCCAGCACGAACCACTTTTCGCGATGAAATCGGCACCAATGATACAATCCACTCCCAGAGCAGGAGAAACCAGAAAAGGCCACACCCAAGAAAACCCATCGATTTTAATTTTAAAGGTAATCACCTTGGAGATGGGCAAGATTTCTCGAGATGCAGTCCAGCATACCACAGACGACAGGTTCGACCCCTTGATCAAGCCCTGCTTTTCAAGGTCCGCGCATACCCGAGATGAGATGATGGATCGGGCTGAACCGGAGTCAACTAAAGCTCTGAGCTGACCCCCTTTTACCTCGAGCGACAGAAAGGGGCATACTGAAAGGTGTTGAGAGGTAGTGGACCGGACCTTGATGTCGAAAGAGTTGGATCCTAGCAATTGCCTGGAGGTAGTTAGAACTTGTAAGGATTTAGTGCGAGGGAAAGACATCCTCCGACATATCTTCCCCTGCCTACTTAGTTTTTTGGGATGGGTCTTGACGATGGAGGTGCTGGACGCGCGCGCCCTTGGGTGCATGATCGAGCCACGTGCCCCGGGCGATTACAATTGTAACAGATGATGTCCCCCCATCGCTCGCGATTTCGGACTGACTGGGCCTGTCGGGGGATTTCCGCTCTCTGAGGTCTGCGTAGTTCCCCTCTTCTGTCTCCCCTCGCCTCGTCGCTCATCTGGATGGCCTTGGACATCACACACAGCCGGTCCAATTCCGCAAACCACCGCGGCCGCTCAGCAAATACGAGTCGCAATCGGTCTTCTGAGGAGACGCCGTCAAGAATATTCTGGACCACCTCTTCCTCCAACATGCCCAGTCCCAGTATACGCGCTACCTCTCGAATACTTTGCACGAATTGGGCAAGACTCTCGCCCCTCGCCTGCACGCGATAAAAGTGTCGGTGACGTAATTGCTGCATTAGTCTCCCGGGCACGAACGCCTCCAACACCTCCTGGTGGAACTCCGCCACTCCACCTCTACGCCTCATTACATCCGCCACCCTCTCAGCCATGGGGCCGCGACAATAAGGATAAACGAGCTCGAGCACGGTGCGATTTGACATACCCGGGAAATCGACCAATTGGAATATTATTTTAAAAAATGGCAATAATTTGTCCACATCCAGCCCATCCACGACCGGTAATTGCTGGATGATATGAGACAGTGGGTTGGGCAGCTTGTGATATGACGCCGCCCCCAAACCGGAGAAAACCGGGGTACTTGCAGCAGGCTCGATTGCTCTATACGATGACGCTACAGCCGAGACCTCGGACTCAGCAACTGGAGCCGGCGTAGGTGGTCTACACGGTTGAGACCCCTGCAGGGTCGAGGTGATCTGTTGGATCAGACCTTTTACATCATGGGCCGGCTCAAGATCGCCCCATTGTTGGTCAAGATTCTGCAGCCTGTGTTTTACATGCTGCAGGCGTTGCCGGATTCGCCGGACGCCGATGGAGCACCCCGGTCCCTCCTCCAAATTGTCTACACACCGAGCTAATTCCTGCAGCTCCTCCCACTTCTCGTTGCATTTTTCTAATTCGCTCTCTTTGTCAGCGATGGCGACCATCGAGAGCGCTTCGCCCGCGGACAGCGCTTCTCTGAGCTGCCGTCGCAATACAATTACCGTCCCTTTTGGGTCTCTCCCCCGGGCTCGTAACTCGAACTCGATTTCGTCACGCAGAAACAACTCTGGATTTAGGACGCTCATCCTCGAGCTTCGCAGTCGGCACACAAAAACACAACACCGTACAAAAATTGACAATAAAGAACACAGGAATACTTGAGTACTGTCCTTCCTTCAAGCAGACTGCGGGTCCCCCTACCGTTGCGAGGACCCAGCCCACTTACCTGAACTAGCTATCAGCAACACTACACACGAAGGAACGCAACACACACACTAATACACGACATGAACAACAACAAATTACCGACCAACGAACAACAACAAATTCTCATAAATATTTGCAATAACTTCGGCTCCCGTATCTCGGAGGAGACCGACTGCCGATCGGGCCATACCACATAACTAAAAACGCCTTCCCTATTATTGACAAGGTAATACGCGAAAACCATTTCTCCACCTCGGCCCAGAACTGCGATATTTCGAGTTTCCAAGGAATTTCCCCCCTAAATTTTCACACCGCGTGGCGACCTACAGTTCAACAATACCAACAGGCGGGCAATGATACACACATATAATTAACAAAACCTTAAACATAACAAGACATAGGTACTTATAGATATAGGGACTTCTAGTAACTATTCCAAGTCCGATTCGAACCACAAAATGTTTCCTGAGTTTGCAAGCCCCGTCACACCCAAAGGACCCAAGGGTTGACCCTAATCTCAACCACGCTCTGCTACCAAATGTAACCCCTCTTTTTTTTTCTAAAGTGGGGCCACAAGATAATTGAAACTAGGCCAAAAGCCTAGAGAAGCCAAAAATGCGCTGGATCCAGTGAGACGGGACTTGCAATTAAAACTCACAAAATTAACAACCAATAATTTTTATTATAACCAAACTTTAAATATCTATCTCCCAACAAAATCAGTGTATTCTCCTTAAAATATTTTTTCTTTAAATGTTTACTTGAAAAATAAATATAAAATTTAAATGAAATGAATATAAAGATTTTCTTTTCCAATTGGGGTTACTTTTCCCCACTTAGCCCTATACCTAACCCCCAGAAATACTCATGAATATACAATACATATAAATGGACATATAACTATATATATGTCTACAACTACAACACATACACACGTTCCACATCACAGGAAAATTACAACTTTCAACAATAATATCTTGCCACACCTCTTTCACCCCAGGAGGTACATAATTTACAATTCATAAATATTATTGCACGCAACACCTATTGCAAGATCTTAATACATAATAACCCATATATATATGTGTAACACCAGTGCCCCCAGGGCATACTAAAATTCAGGGGTTGGCATAATGCCTGATACTACTATTAAGTGCTCCCACACTGAGCACTTAAACTTGGAGGAAATATAACCATAATTCAGTTAAAATACAAGTGACCATAATAAATTAAAAAGAATTTAAGCATGATAAATTTTGTGAAATATTAAAAACAGTAATGTGCCATGATGCTTTATAACCTTTAAGAATTAATTTGGCCCAAAGGCCGACATGTTCCTAGGCAAGATCGTGCATAACTAAACCTGTCCCAGGAGCATGTTCAAGTCTGCATGAAAATCCGCCCATACAGGATTAAACTGGGGACCCGACTGAAACTAACAAAAGAAACTCCTATCCATTATAGGACCCAAACTGAATATAAATATGTGAAATTAATGGATCAACTGAAAACTAAATTTAACCTGTGAAATTACATGATGAATGATAGAATTACTAGCACTAAGGTAACCCTTTTACTGAAAACTAGAAAGAAATTTACATGCCTGAATGGTAATCAGCCACAGATACATGCCAACCTCTGGGCTCACATTTAATATAAACAATATTACAAAATGTACAAAAATTCCCCCCCCCCCAAGTCCGCGCACTATTCTGTCCCGTTAACCGGGGACCCAATTAAAATGTTTAAAGTTTAAAGTCATTGTAGGGTGTGTAGCTATATGCCCACGAGTTGTAGTGGGTTACATTCCCTTGTGTGAAAAGTAATATTGGGTTGGTGTCACCTGATTTATTCCCTGGTGTGAAGTTTGAAGTCCTGGTCTAAAGCATTTTAGTGTTGGTGTGGCCTGTCCCCGCTGTTCTCCTCCGGCAGATGAAGTTGAGAACCTTGGATGTTCAGTTGTTCAGGTTGGGGCTGTTCCTCGACGTGAAGCGAGGGACCCTAAGCATACAAATATTATCAACGAGAAGCTCCAACACTTATTCCCCCAGGACCCTCACACGCACCAAAATCCATTTATAATTTTAAACACTCCTTTAGGCCTACTTGAAATGAAAGTTTGACACTCTCTACAACAGGTTATACGGGCATGTGGCCCTATCTTTGAAAACATTAAGTTTGGCTAAATTACATATTATTTTGCGTTAACATTATTCAATTACGGGGCCTTAGTTAAGACTTCAAGTACTGTTATACAATTAACTCATTTTGCATACTCTAATTCGCCACGTGGCGTGCGTGTAATAGGTTACCCAATTTCATTCATTCCTGTACTTATTAAACAAAACTCCTTTTACATTACTTTAAATTAATATATATAAGTATACTGCACTCACTTACCGCAGATCTGTTTTAATTTAGCCTGCCATAGGTGGAAGATGGTACAATTAAAAAAACTTCTCTGTCGGAGCAACCAGGCGTTCAGTTGCAGCAGAGATTTCAGACAAGAACGGAAACGTTTATTCTGGCATTTTTCAACTCGCGCTGTAACCCGTCCGCCAGGGAGCAGCACCAATCAGGCGCAGCATTATTACCTCCTGTAGATTGTGTGCTAACCGTTAAACACAGTACGGGAGAACGCCACCGCTAAATACAGAAGCCTATTTTTCTTTAGCGTATTCGTTAAATGCAGTATAAGATTTTTGTATAAGCACCAATATTATTCAATCGGCACAAAATAAAATGAATGAATGAGTGTATGAGCAAGCTGGGTTGCCTTAGAAAATAGCGTTACTATAGTTTAAGTTGTTCTTTTGGTTTGTTTTTTCAATATGTGTTTTTTCTAAGGAGGCGATAAACAATATTTTGTATTTTCCAAAATAGAGTAAATGGAGCAGTAAAAACGAATACCAAAAAATTTTGAAAGAAAGAATATTCAAGAAAGGTGGTATCTGTCTAATAAAATAAAATGTATACCTATTAGTTGAAGTAATAAATTTGGTTTTCTAAAATGTTTAACGTCTAATATTATAGAGAATTTGATGAACGGTTAAAGAGTTACAAACAGAGAATAATTAATTTTTAAAATGAATATCAATAAAATGGATTAATAGCGTAAACATGTGTTAAGTCAATTATTACGCCAAATTAACGTCACCTATCCCGTATGGAAAATTTCGCCTAACGAACCTGGTAAATAAGTGAAAGTGTTTTAGGGTCTCCATATCTGCCCTTTAAAGATATTGGTGGCGACCTATGAGTAATTTGGAGTCTTCTGTTTGGTAGTCAGGGTGGCGCGTAAGTATGGTGAATGCGTAAAAAGATCGCTCGAGGTAAGTAAAAGTCACGTGGTGGAAATTGGTAAGGTAATAGAACGTAACAGAATAACAGAAAAATTAGTTTTTTATTCCACACCCACACAACCAATCAGCATAATTATACAAATGAATACTAAATTTCCGATTGTAGCTATTCCTACTCTTAGTGGATGTTTGTACTTGATTAATCACCATATTAGGCCTAGGAGGCCCTAATCTTTTAAGTTCAACCCTGTGCTCTAAGTTCTTTATCCCTTGGCTAATAATTTTACTTACATCATTCGTAATTACAAAGTTGGAATCCGTGTTATTCATTATGACACACATTAATCACACACTAAACATAATAACTCTGTTCGCAAACAAGGAGTGCCAATAACTGCTACACTGCTGGCCGCTGGCGTTAGCTGAGATGATTTGCGCGTGCGTGGCCAAGGATGGAGTCCCAGCATGTCAGTAACAACACAGTCACGGCCAACTCAAGATACTGGCCTGGGCGCAGGAAGCCATCTTTGCTCGTGACGTAACCAATGTAGATTCACCAGTGTGCATTCCATGCACTGGTTACTGCATGGAATAGCGTTTTAATTTGTCGTTATCTTCAATGCCGCATGAAGATATTTGTTAAAATATGTCCGATTTTGCTGGGAAGATTATAAAGTTTCAGCAGAATTAACGGTAAGTATATTTTAAACTGGTTATAAGCCTTATTAAGTAAGCATTACACGTTTTGTTTAAGAGGTTATGTTGAAAATTAACGTAAAAACTGTGTAAATATATTAAAATATTTTCACAAAGGCTAAGAGCAGTGATGAGATTAATGTGCATTGCATTAAAATGATACCATTAAAGTATAATAATTATATATTTTTAGCATCTTACAATTAATTACGAATGTGTTAAAAATTTATGCAGTTGCTGTTTCATAAAAACAGTAGTTTGTTATTGTGGAGTTTATGCTTCTTTGGGTGGTAATTGTGTTCAGTAATTCTGAAATATACTTTTTTATTAATAAGGAAAGTATTACAATAATTAATTACATACAAGCATATAAAATGACTGTTACAACGTGCAAAACAGTATTGTATGTTAGGTACTGTTGGCTTTATTGCTTCTGTCCTCTGGATACTTAGAACAGCTGAGAGGATTTTCCACAATTTTGGAGCTACAGTCTTCAAATTTTGCATGCTGGTTAATAATTCTAATAGCATTCTGTGCAAATTTCATCAAAATTGTATAAATGATAATTGAGGTACTGAAAATTTATATTTCCATGGATTGCGATTCATGCAAATTTTGAAATATTCCATACGGCTTAAACATTTCTTTTACAGGATTGTTATTTCTGCACATGATTATTTGATATATTTAGAAATGGTTGTAGTATGCTTTTTAAAATCTATGCTCTGAAACAAGAATTAAAAAAATTAATACTATTGCACAATTTAGTGCTAAATTTTATCAAATTTTGGTATTAATTAATTCACTATGCCTATGATCTTTCAAATAAAACAAAAAGGATCCTTAAAATGATTTGCAATAGTATTTAGAATATTTGTGCCAATTTTCTTGCAGATTGGATGAAAAATAAGCCGTATGGGATATATTGCATGTGCAAAAATCTATTTTTGTGAAAACTTAGATTTTAATAAACAAAACATGCATAACTTAAATTTTACCTAATATTAATAATCAAAATTCACAAGCACTAGCTCTTCCCTTCCTTCTTCCTCTTAAACTCCTCTTTCTGCAGTTTCTAAACCCTCTGCCTCTTTCTAGTGGATTGTGTCTTTTGTGATATCTGCGACAACTTCCATACTTTCTTCCGAAATCTCTCTTGAAGGCTGTTCTTGCTGTTTCTGTTATTTCTTCACCAGTGATGCATGCTTTTAGCTCTTGAAATGCAATGCATCTCATATTGTGCTCAGCAATTGTATTAGCAACTGCAACTTCCAGTCTTTTATTAGAAAAAAAAGTTTCTTAAGGACCCTTGCGCCAAATGGAGAAATGCATGCTTGCATTGTGGCATAATTAAAGAATCAAGCTGGGGTTCTGAGGTATTACTAATTGCACATTTACACCTTTTCTCATTCATTTGTAAAGCCTTCAGCTTACTTTTACTCATCCTATCTGCTGGGGTTTTCCATTTTGTGCTGAATTTATACATTTTGCTGAAATCTTACCAACATTGTTCACTATAACTTCTAAGTATAAATCTTAAACAATAGTGTGAAGTAAACAAAGCAACTAATAATTTAGTCACATTATATAAAACAAAATGCATGAAAAATAAAGAAATAATATTATTCATATTATCTAACCGAAATGAACTTCTTTTTTTGAATACCTATCTAAAGATATTTTACTATTTACTTTGAATTATTATTGGAATATCATTAACAACCACCAGATAACACTAAAAATAAATCCTTAGTGTAAAGAGAGCTAATTTGATTGAGTTTGGCAAAGAAATGAGATGATTTTTCTCTCGAAGGAAAAAAAAAAGTGCAACAGGTATTTAAATAGCTATGCAGGGTTTTTTAAAAATGGCTGCCAAACCATTTAGATAATGGATTTTCACAAAAAAATCAAGTGTGTACGTTTGTCTAACATTACAAAAAGTTCATTTGTGTAAGAAATGAGAAATTGATAATTTCAAGAATTTTGGCTTAAAAATGTGTCGTAAGTACCCTTAAATATTAACTGACTGCTTACATTGCAGGAGCATATGCAGAGGGTGGTGGGGTTGAAACAGAATAACGGAAACACGAAGTTTCCCAATATTTACCAATTTAATGTTAAAGTGCTGAATTTGTATGCACATTCCTGTTTATTAACAGCTACAATGTGGTGTACTAAACCCATAAAGTGTTACGAGACTCAGTACTTCGATATACGGTTTTGGGTGTCTGGGGGGCTACACCCCTCTATGTTTGTAATGTTTCTCACTTTCAAATGGAATATAGAATTGTATTATGTAATTTAGGGAACATTTTATTGAAAATGGAAATGGATATTAATATGTTAACATGGCTAATATTTAACTGGTACTAATTTTCTATTTTCAGGTTTTAAAAATGTCAAGGTGCTGCAGTATAGCTGGATGCAAAAGTAATTATAGGTCAGAAGGTAAAGCTGTCAGCACATTTTCTTTGCCCAAGGATGAAAAACTGAAGAAAAAATGGCTCAGAAAAATTCCCACAGACTTCTCAAAAGTAAGCAAACCTGTTATATGTATAAAACATTTTAGAGAAGAGTGCATAATCAGGACAGAACAGTTTATAGTTGATGGTGAAATAAAGACATTTACAAGGAGTTATCCAAAACTAAAACCAGATGCAGTGCCTTCAATATTTCTGAATTTACCTGCATACTTGACAACAGCTGGACCTTCATGCAGAAGGCTATGTGATGTAGAAAGTGACAATTTTAAAAAAGCAGTGGCAGAAAGCTTGGAAGACTACAGACAGTATGAAGAACAGAATGCCCTAAACAATTTGAGAGATGCATTCAATTATTTTACAAGTTCCAGTCACATCAATAAGCAACAGTGGTCTTGTATTGAGTGTGAACAGAAGATGGTGTTGTGTTTCATTGATGTCAGTGGAGAAATACCTAACATTCTTGCTTCAGTGACAATTAAGGCAGACCTGACTGTACTATTTTCTGTGAAAAGTTTTAAAATTCCCCAAGATAAAGTGCCAAAGGAATATGTGTCAGTAAAATCAAAGAATGTGTTTGAATCAAGTATATTGAATCACTGGTGTTTAAATAAGACACCTTAAATAAAATTTTTGTGGTAGAAAATGTGGTGAATATGTTAGAGCATAGTTTTTCAGGTGAAAGCTGTTCACAGCTGCAATTTGTAATTGAACAGCTTCAGTATTTAACAGCAAATGACAACACTCGCAGGTATAGTGGTAATACGCTGTTACTAGCAGCTTCTCTGTATGTCCATTCACCATCGGCTTATGCTGCTGTACATAAAAGTGGTTATCTATACTTGCCACACCCATGCAATGTTAGAAAGCTGATAGGTAAGTTTGATTTAAATAATTTTGATGTTGATGGTAGTATACAGTATCTGAAAATGAAGAAACGGTTTTTGAAAGATCATGAACTAGTGGTAAATGTGCTTTTGGATGAAATTTACATTGAGCCTCGTTTGACATTTAAAGGAGATACAATATATGGTGCCAGTAACACTGATAGCAATCATGTTGCTAAAACTGCCCAGGTTTTCATGATATCAAGTGTTTTTTTCAAAATTCAAAGATGTTGTGAGTATCATACCTGTTAATAACCTAACTGCTCACCAGTTGAAATGTATGTTATTACATGTAATTAATGAAGTAGAAAAAGTTGGGTTTACAGTGTTATCTTTAATATCAGATAACAATGCAGTAAATCGAAAAGCTTATGAGTTACTTACTCCTAGTGGTATATTGCAGCCTTGTATTGAACGTCCTGTAGACAGTACTAGAAAGTTGTTCTTACTTTTTGACACTGTACATATACTTAAATGTATTCGTAACAACTGTATTACCAAATTTGACAGAGTCTTAAAATTTCCAGATTTTCACAATTTTGAGGTTATAGTGACAGCAGCTTTTAAGTTTTTAGAATTGATGTATCAGAAAGAAAAGGGCTCATTAGTAAAATATAGTCATTTGCTGTCATATAAGGCCTTATATCCTTCAAATATTCAGAAACAAAATGTTAACCTTGCTCTTAAGGTTTTTGATGAGAGAAATATTGCTGCTTTAAAGTGCTTAGCTTCTAAAGACACAGACTTTGCAGAGTCACAACATACAGCTTCATTCATTCAAGTCATTTGTAACTGGTGGCACATTGTGAATGTAAAAGGTGCGTATGAAGGTGAAAGATTTAGTAACCCATACCGGCAGCCTATTAGGGCAAGTAGCTCCTTACAACCAGATTTTCTAAGGAAAATGTCGTTATGGTTAAAAAACTGGAGGCAGAGTGTGCCTAACTCTCAATCTTTAAGCTCTCAGACGTTTCAGTCATTGATAAATACTCTCGATGGATTTTTACTCCTGACTCCTTATGTGTTTGAACATCATAAAGCAGATTACATATTACTGAGTAAGTTTCAGAATGACAATTTGGAAGGTAGATTCAGCTCTTACCGTCAATTGAGTGGAGCAAATTATTATATAAGTTATGTCCAGATTCTTGAAAGTGAAAAAAAATTAAGGTTCAAGGATATGGTACTGCTTAATTCACAAAATCAGCATATTCCACTGAGGACTTTGCTTCCTTGTTCTGGTACATTTGATAAATGTGTGAATGTTGACAAATATTCTGGGGTATTAATAGAAAATTTTGAATTATCACAGATATCAGAGAGTTTGTTGCCTGTACTAATGTATGTATCTGGTTATGCTGTAAAGAGAGAACTTTTTCTTAAAAACTGTAATGTTTGCACTTCTTGGGTTAAATCTGATAAAGAAGTTGAAATATCCATCCCAAATGACTTCACTGTAGAATACGAATGTGGAAAGTTGACAATTCCCACTGAAAATGCTGTTATGGTGACTGGTCTTGCCTGGTTCATGTTGAAAGGTATAACGAATATGTATGCAAGCAGTTTCGTTGGTGATTTACACCAACTTTCTGTTTTACATAAAATCTGTAATATAAAGCTGGAGGACTGTGATCTAGCTGAAGGTAATTTAAATGATGTTTGTGAGTGCAAAAGAACTATGAGAGACTTACTGCAAAACATCAACCTTCGATCCTGTAAGGTAATGATAAATAATTTCACCAAGAATGTCAATGACACTGCAGCAACTAAAAAAGGTGACAGACAGTTAAAAAAACTGAGGACAACATAGAATTTTACAATATTACCCATTGTAATTTGTTGACTGAATAAATAATAAAAATACCATATTTAACTCTCTTGTTTTCTGCCAAATTTTATTCAGATCAAGGCCTTATGTTCCTACAATGCATAGCCATAGGCCTGTGCAAATTAATGTCCACTGTAAAATACATATAGCCAAGACCCATTTCAAGGTAAGTGGTCCAGAAGTAGGTCATTTTATTCAGTGCTCATATTCAGTTCATTTCCTAATGATTTTTACACAGAAGTTGTGTTTTAAATTAGTGTTTATTTCCTTATCTAACAATTATTATACACCTGCATGACCTTAGGACTAGGGGTCAATATAATTTTCAGGTCTAAACCTTTTTTTTTTTAATGTCCATTAGTTAGAGTAGGTTATCTAAGTTTTAATTTTAAACCTTTTGGTTTTCACTACATTCTGCAAAAATTAAAAGGATACGATTTTCATTATCTTTCAAAATTTGCCTTTTGAGGTCAACATTTCTGAATAAAATCAACAACAGTGGTACATACTTTACCTATTACAGTAAAGTACTTTACATAGTCCATTTAGTGCATGCGTACATGAATTACATATGCCTCACAATAAAAATCTGATGTATCTTTATGCTCTGTATAGATAAGGCCTGCTTACTAAAATAAAATATCGGTATGGAGAACCATACATGACTTCCATATTCTAAGATTTATATTTAAAATCATTTTCAAAATGAAATATTACCATAGAAACTACTTCTTTCTACTTACTGCTTCAGCCTTAACCACAGTACTGTGGTCACTAACGTATACCACCTCACGTTATCGCACTCGATTTTCACTGATGATGGAAGTCGATGGCATTGCCGAAACGTCTGGTTTTGTAGAAAACATTGGACTACGGCCAAATATCCTGGGAAGGAATTTTAACAAAAACTACTTCTTTGTTGCCGATAACACATATATAAATCAGTGGCGAAGTTACATGGAGGCAATGCCTACCCTAAAAATTTCTGTAGAATAAAAATTATAAATACGTATGAACTACATAACGTAAAGATTATACATTGTTACTGCGACTGTCAAATTTATTAAACTGAAACGTGCTTTATTGAGCGACCGCTAGATGGTGACAGGTGAGATTCGGCATAGCTCGTTTAAAGCAAATGAGGCAACCTGAACTTGCCTCAGCGTTTTTTGTATACATCGTATGTAAGCAATGTAGTGGTGAGATAGGGAAGTGAAGGGAGGGGGGATTGTCCCGCGCTGTACACATAGAGCGTTGAGGCATGCCTCACTTCTGTGGTCCAAACAGTTAAGTTAAAGCGCCTGTGTTGTTTCTAAGTGTGTTTATTTTATGCGGTTATTAAAAGTGTCACTGTTATTCCGCTGAACTAACAGATGATCAAGATTGTTATTTGAATTATTTGTAACATTAAACATATATATATATTGTAATAAGACCCCTGTATGTGTGTAATCTGATCAAGCCCCACTGTTTGGGCTAGCCACTTGGTCACCAGACCGCTGTATGCCGGTCGTTACAAAAGAATAAAAATAAAATGGAAATTTCAATAATAATAGAATTTTCAAACAATAAAATAATTTTGTTTATGTTTATAGAGATATGTATACAAGATAAATCTGTTTTTTAAAAGGTTCTGGTAAAATGTTAATAACAGGTAGGTATTTATTGACCGTCGAGCACTTCTTGAAGATTTGCACCAAGTCTGGAGTTAAATAGATTAACTCCAGGTAATGATCGATTGGTGACTTTCCTTACTGGTCCAATATCTTGTTCAAAATAGAATATATTCTTCTCACTTAATGCCTTCAGCCTTATAAATACCCTTAAATTACCCTGTGAAATAAGTACAGATACAAAATAATGGAAATATAAAGATTTATTGACAATTTTAAATAAATAATCGATATTTTATCGATGGAGAGCAATTATCGACTCTGTCTCAGGAATTATCGATTGTGTCATACAGAACAAAATTTTATGTTATATTATATTAAAAGACAGGTTCTTTGAGCGATTAGGATTAATAGTCAGAGAAGGGTGACGAGAAAGTATAACATTAACAATTAACGCATAAATACAATAATTACTATTTAATAGTATTTAAATAATTCAGGTTATGATATTAGAATAAATTTTTTGTCGAACCAATGAAGACTGATGTGACGTCAGTGACTACGATGTAGTAGGCAGGTTTCGTTTTCAAGATGGCCGCTCCTTGGGTTGGTCTTGGCCATTGCATATGCGTCGAGTCAGAAAATTACTATAAAATTAACTTCATCAAGGTCTAAAATGTCCCCGCACTGGTGTAATATGTCTGTTAATCTATTTGGTGTATTCTGGTGAAGTGTTCTGTGTAAACTTGCGTTAGTTAGTTTATTTTCTATTTGTTCAACTACTACGGTTAAGTTTTCAAGTTACGGTTAGGTTTGTAGAGTGAATCAGTTGTAATATAATGTTTTACTGTTTACTGTCACTCGTATAGTGAAGTTAGAGGTTTGTTTTCACTATTGTCGTGAATGTTTTTATAGTATTGGCTTCAAAAAGTGTCTAATTTGTCTAACTCCCGTTCACTGATTTCAATGGCTAAACGTTAGCATCATGTTCGACTCGATTTTAAGAACGTTTTTGTCACACACCTATTCAGCTTGATATTCAACAAAAGACTAATTAACTTGGTCATAAATCTTGCCCAGTTAATCCTTGAAAAAGTATTGTTAACATTTTTCGACTTCATACACATTAGAAAATATTACATTATATATGGAATTTTTCTATTTTATTCCTTACTTTTATGAATTACTAATCTTATTATTAGTTTAATCATCTTATTCCCTTTAAATTGATGTATTATAGTCCATATCTGTAGACATTTTGTGGAAATTAACAAATTTTGTTCACACTTTGGAAATATAGGCTCAAAATTGGATTTCCGTCTTTATACAAAATTCCTTCCATTTTAAATATTATTAATACTATTATAATAAATTTTAATTAGTCATATTTCTCTTCCTTTCCTTAAATACATATAAATTACACCTTTGAACTGGTTTTTTGTGTTAATTTGTAGATTTGATATTGCTCTCTAAAATTAATTAATTTATATATTTTGACAATTTACAAAATGTTAAGGTATATTTCCTTATTGTCATTTTAATTCATAGGATCATTCCTAGTAGTAGTTAATTGTGTTATCTTATATAAATCTGGGTAGTTTACAGGATTTATAAGTGAATTATATTATTTTATACTGGTTCTCTGATTTCACCAAATGGCCTAGATTTTAGAATTTTATATTTCCTTCTTTCTCAAATAATTTAAACTTAATTCCTCCTCTGACTTTACATAATTACAATTATATGAAAATAACATGATCTATAACTTATTGTTTTGTGTAGTAGTTAATTAACACTACAGTTATTAAAACAATTAATTATGAACATTGTTTAGTAATCTGCACAATTTAACATATTGCAGATACAGCTTAAACATATCTCTTTTGACTATTTTTAATCTAACATAGCATACCTTTTAGTACATTATTACTGGTATGTAGGTTATTATTTATCAAACATAATTCTTTTTTAAAACACATAACATAAATCTTATTTTCTAATAAGCCTTACAAATACATTTATTTAACACATTGATTTTAGGATTGTGAAATAACAGTCTATTAAATATTAAACTAAATAAACATGTTACACTTATTCATACTATATTAGTACCAGTCCTTTCTGGTTCAAACCATTACTACTGTGATCCCCCACATCAGCAAACACCAACTCCCATACTTTATTTATTATCATTTTTTACAAATGTCTTGTAAATAAAGACTTACATTAAAATAATAAAATACTGGAAACCTTCCATTTTATTATTTTATTATGCTGTTTATTATTTAGATTTTAAAGTTGTGATATAGCATACTACTAAGTTATAGTATCACCAACTTTAAGTTTATTGCATTTTTTTTTTTTTTTTAAACACTTATACAAATTCACTTTCACTGTTGGTTCTGATATTCTGAGTCTTATTATCTCAGACCAGACCTCTAGTCATCATGGACCGTTAAGACTAGTTTATTTTCTTTATTACACAATAGCTTTAGCCGGTGCATTTCTTATAACGCTATACAACACTTTAGTTTTCTCAATAATTACATTTTTATAAGATTTTGGGTATGTTATACTTTCTTTGGCATAGTTTTTGTGGGTTTGGGATCGATAGTAGTTTATATAATAATAGGTTTTACTACGGTGTTTCTTTCATACTATGTATTCCTCTCCTCCTGTCTTCCTTCTTGTCCTTCTTCCTATCTTCCTTCTGGTATTCATTCTTGTCCCTCTTCTAGTTTTCATTCTTGTCCCTCGTCTAGTCTTCACTCTTCTGGTCTTCTTACCTCATTCTTGGGTAAACCAAGGTACTTGGTGTTATCACGACTGAGGTTTAGTTTGGAGTATTTAATTTCTTCACTGAACTGATTTTATTCTTCTATACAGGTTTCAGGGTATTGTTTTCTTCCTGCTCACCAACTTTATTCTTCCTTCTTCTTGTTTTTAGGGTATTTTGGTATTCACCACTCTTTGATTGAGTCTCTTTTTTCGGGATATTGTCTTATGTAACTGGTTTACTGCTCTGAGCTTCCTGGGTAACTTACTGGTATTATACTATGAGTTGATGAGTTGCTTCAATACTTTCTTTGGTTTCTTTTAACAGTGGTTTTGATATATTATGTAGTGAGGGTTTGTTATTTTATTGTGTTTCATTCCTCTGATTTATTTAAATGTCATTCAATTTTATTACAACATTTGTTGATGTAATTAAACTTTATGATTTCATATGACTTGAAATGTAGTGGATTTTCTGTCACGCTACAATATATATATATAGAAACTAATCAAGTTTAAAAATTTGAAGTTCAATCAGTTGTATTATTGTGTATGACTAATACAAGGTGTTTAAACTTTGTACTTGTTTATCAGCTGTACGCGGTGTACTGCCGCAATGCGGCACGAGCGGATGACGTCACGCGCTTATCAAACGCTGCCGCCGGTCATCTCGGCCGTCGGTAGACAAGTTTAGTTTAGTTTCTAACAAAGCTCCGAGCGGATCTCTCGTAAAACACTTCTCTTCCAGCCGCGGCTTCTGGACATTTTTTAAATATGTATTTATAAGATTTAATTCAATTCAGACTACCTGCGTCCATCTTCAATGGACCACGACTTCTTTTAAAACCAATTTTTGGGCGTTATTGCCTCAAATGCATCCGCACGTGCCGATCATAATCAATACTTTAAAACTTCAATAAACGCATGTCAAATATCCGTAATACAGTCCACTTCTTTTCTTACATACAATCCAGCTTTTCCTGCATAGCGTCTTTGGAATAACTCGAGACTCTTCAAGAGCTTCCAAACCGCAACATTTTTGGTCCCACCGGGCAGGATTTCTTATTTTTGGCCCAAAAACGAAAACGTTTATGGTCACCACGGGACGGATTTCTCATGTTTGGGTCCACAAGCGACAGCATTTCTTTGTACGCATCATTTCTGGCCCAACCGATCTGAATTTAGTCACGCCCTACGGGCATCATTCTCGTCCTGAACGACACCATTGTTGTGAATCACATCGCAGTCATCTCGACAAGATTCGGCCAAGCAGTAGACCAGAGACGACGGGACACGGCAGGACATCATTTGCGAGGTCATCAAAAAAATATTCTACAGCTTTAATTCATAGAGGGTTACACATGAGGCGTCATCTGACCAGCAGAGACAGGAGGTGCAACAGCTCCTAACAGGATCGAACAACGGGATCGAAGCCAGCTTCATCACGAATGGATCAACGGCCACGTGACTATAAACTTTTTACTTATATTTGATGTTTAACAATATTTCACTTTTAGCAGTTATTTCTTAACACATTTGTATAAACAAACACCGTCATTACACAATACAGCTTAATAAATGGCTGGCAGTTCATTATCAGTTAAAACTTTAGAGATAAAGATATATTTTGTTATCATTTAAATTCATAATTTTAATAATTTAATTGCCAACAAGCTTGATTAGTAGAGAGAGTAAGCCTATGTTCTAAACAACGATCGCTAGCTACCGAAACGTATTCAAATTCATTCAAACTTAAGTTTATGGTTCACATGCTCTATGCTCAAATTCTTTCAAGATATTTTTCTTTTTTTTCTCTTAAATTGTAATAATGGCCGATATAAGGGCTCTAATAAAAAAACGAGGCACAATTAAGGCCTCAATATCACGCGTAAATACTTTCGCGGATAACTTCGATTTGTTAACCAGCGATCCTCATGCGCTGAAAATAAAACTGCGTCATTTGATGGAATTATCCACCAAATATGATGAGATTCAGTCCCAAATCGAAGCTGAGGAAGCGGACGTTGCTTTAACGAGTGATAGAGTACAAACGGAGGACGATCTTTGTAATATAGAATGTAAATTACAACACCTGCTGGAGCAAGCTGAGCATATGAACCAAAAACCAGTAATTAATGCTGAAAGTAAACAGCTTAAAACACCCCCCATTCAATTGGAACCAATCAAATTACCACGGTTTGCGGGTAGTATTGTTGAGTGGCAACATTATTATTAGCATATTTTTCTTGAATTAATTCAGGTCAGAGCAGATCTGACGGATATACAGAAACTTCACTATTTGCACTCGTCATTACATGGCGAGGCGCTTAACGTAATAAAATCGTTACCAATCACTCATGAGAATTACGCGGTGGCTATCGATCTGTTGAGGAATAGATATGACAGTAAGATAATTGTTTCCGCCCATCATGTAGGGAATGTCCTGGACGTACCATTAGTTCAACAAGAATCCCAAGTCAGCATATCGAAATTTATTGATGAAATCTCTGCCAATATAAACGCTTTAAATAATCTCAAACTGCCAGTCAACACATTCGAGATTATTGTCGTAAATTATTTACCTAAAAAACTTGATAATTACACTTTCCGTTTGTGGAAAGAGAGTTTGTCGGAACATCAATTCCCTGATTTTAATAATTTTATGAATTTTCTAAATTCACGAAGAAAATTACTGCAAAATCTTGATAACGCGACTACCCCAACGTGCAGGTTGAACAAAAGCGATAAGTCTCCTTATCGCAAGGCAGTTAAACAGATAAGCGCTCCAAAGGGCGCATTCCATTCTCATATCAGAAACAATTTATGTAGGTTGTGTAACGGTGAACATAGAATTATCGACTGCCTACAATTTACATTGCTGTCTATTCCTGACAGAAAAAACGTGTTAATAAAAGCCTCCGTTCGGGACACGAAAGCTCAAAATGTCCCTCAAAATTCTCATGCAAAAAATGTTCTAGGCGTCACCACACCACTATTCATGTCCCCAACAGGGACGTAGCTTCTGTTAACAACCAATGCTCACTGAAATCACAGACCAATAAATCGGTATTGTTATCTACCGCAGTCTGTATGACCGCTAATAAGGTCGGTAGAAAATTTCCCGTTAGGATATTACTGGATTCCGGTTCTCAAGCGAACTTTTGCACAATGGATTTCGCCCGCAGAATGGGCCTCCAATTGGTTAAATCGCAACTACCCATCACGGGTATAAACAACTCGCTTTCCCAGGCTGACTTTAGTACGAAGGTAAGGCTACATTCTCGCTATAAACCCTTCACGTTAAACGTGCATTGTGCCGTATTGCCCAGTATAACTAATAATTTACCGGCGGAGTCGTTCAATCTTGCCTCTTTGAATTTACCCAAGCGCATATTCTTGGCGGATCCTCACCTACATTGCTCGGCGCAAGTCGATATATTACTCGGCGCTCAACATTTTCTCCAACTAATTGAACCTATGAAATTTACGCGCGGACCACACTTTCCTATAATTCAGGAAACCAAGTTAGGATTTATTTTGGCCGGTGACTTACTCTTCAACGTCGATATAACTAAACCAGTTTCTTCCTTTATGGTCTGCAAGGATGATAATCAGATTTCCTCGCAACTAAAAGAATTTTGGAAGTTGGAGGAGATCTCTAGTCGCGAAGCCCGCTCTGAGGACTCGCCGTGTGAAAAACATTTCGTGGAAAACACTAGCCGTAACCGCGATGGGAGATTCGTGGTATCCCTGCCCCGCAGATCCGATAAATTTCATTTGGGAGATTCTCTCCGCGGAGCCATCCGCAGATTCCAATCGTTAGAGTTCAAGTTCAAGCAGAACCCTATCCTTCATAAGGATTATAGCGAGTTCATGAGTGACTACTTGAAACTTGGCCACATGTCGCCACTTAATGACTACGATTTGTCGCTTGACAGCTCAGAGATTTTTTATCTGCCACATCACGCAGTCTTCAAGGACTCTAGCTTAACCACTAAATTGCGCGTGGTATTTGACGCCTCCGCTAAAACCACAAATAATCTGTCCCTCAACGATACTTTAATGGTCGGTCCTACGATCCAGCAGGATCTGTTTTCGATAATGGTTCGGTTCCGTACCCACCAATATGTACATATTGCGGACATAGAAAAGATGTATCGCCAGATTATTGTTAACCCTAAGGATTCAAACCTGCAACGCATCGTTTGGCGTGATGCGCCGCATAAGGAATTGCGACATTACGCTTTAAGGACGGTTACGTATGGCACTGCTAGTGCCTCCTTCCTTGCTACACGTTGTCTGGCTCAAATAGCCTACGAAAATTAATCCGACTACCCTACAGCTTCTAGGGCCATAGCAAATGATTTTTACCTAGACGATCTCATAACGGGTTCGGATGATCCGAACGGCTTAGCTGAAATGAAATGTGAGATCGTGAAGTTGTTGAGTAGATATGGTTTCACGTTACATAAGTGGTTCTCTAACCACCATAAGATTATGACCCTTCGCGCCCAAGTAACCCATGACTTCAGCAAAGGTCAAAACGTGTGTACATTGGGAATCCAATGGAACGTTGAAAGGGATAACTTTTTATACACCGTTAGGGGTGATGATAATTTGACCGTGTTCAACAAGAGAAGCGTGTTGTCGGTCATCGCCGGGATCTATGATCCATTAGGTTTGATCGCTCCCATCACATTTTACTGCAAGCATTTCGTGCAACAGTTGTGGTTGGCGGGCACAGATTGGGACGCACCCCTATCTGGGTCATTAGCCAATCAGTGGTTGGAATTATACGCTCAATTAGTCTCCGACACTCATTTTAAGATTACGAGGTCGGTTAAGAGTTCGAACAATTACCCAATTAGTTCATTACAGCTGCACGGATTCGCTGACGCTTCGACTAAAGGTTACGCGTGTTGCATGTATGTGCGGGCGGTCTATTCGAACGGCGCCATATCGTCAAACTTGTTGTGTGCTAAATCTAGGGTCGTGCCGCTGAAACAGATAACGCTACCACGTCTTGAGCTTTGTGCTTGTTTATTGCTGGCGCAATTAACGTCCAAGGTTTTAAACGCCATCAATTACAATTTTGACGGACTATATCTCTATTCGGACTCGATGATAGCGTTGTATTGGATACATCAACAATCTTCCCGCTGGAAGGTATTTGTGGCCAACCGTGTCGCGGAAATACAGCGTCTTGTTAGCAGCAGGGGAACTTGGCATCATGTAGTATCAAATGACAACCCTGCCGACATTTTATCGCGCGGTTGCCTCCCTCGTAGTTTGCACTGTCATACTCAATGGTGGCATGGTCCGTCCTGGTTAGCGCATGAGTCAGCATCATGGCCAGTCAGCGCTTTCGACGACATTAATACTCCCTGTACTTTTCCCGACCTTGAGGAGGAACGTCGCAAGCAGGTTCAACCCTCACTAATTGTCGCGTCCTCAACACATAGTTATGTTGAAAATTATTCATCACTTACTAGGCTTATTCGCGTCTTCGCATATTGCCGCAGATTTTTTCGCAATTCTAGGCTCGCGGTTGTTGACAGAGACACGTCCTTTTTGTCGGCTCAAGAATTGTCTGACACGCTCTTGATTTTTGTCCGGCAGTCTCAGCAGTTGCATTTCGGCGTAGAAGTTATGGAACTTGAGGCACACCGGTGCCTTCCTCGCAGTAGTAAAATTCTTGTGCTCAACCCATTCCTGGATGAATCAGGCATTTTAAGAGTGGGTGGACGCTTGCAATTCTCCCCACTTAGCTACGAGAGTAAACACCAAATAATTTTGCACCCGCACTCTCATCTCACGAGATTAATAATTGAGTACGAACATATCCGTTTGTTGCACGCTGGAGTGCAATCAACTCAAGCTTCGCTTAGGCGAAAGTATTGGATCATACACGACAAATCCTATATCCGCTCAGTGATACATAAGTGTGTCACTTGTTTTCGTTTCCGGGCTAGAGGCGCGAATCAACTACTAGGTCAGTTACCCCCTTCTAGGGTCACGCCTTCAAGGCCGTTTTCACAGTCGGCCGTGGACTACGCCGGTCCTGTACTTTTACGCCATGGCGGGCAGCGCTCTAAGTCCACGACCAAGGCATACATCGCGTTATTCATATGCATGTGTACAAAGGCCATCCATTTAGAATTGGTGTCGGATCTCACTTCCAACGCCTTTATAGCGGCTTTAAAAAGGTTCATCTCGCGCAGAGGTATTCCCGCGCAGATATTTTCAGATAATGGTACGAATTTTCGTCGTGCCAACCACACCTTACATGATTGGTACAAATTTTTAACCTCAAAGGAAGTTGAGCAATCTTCCCTGGAGTTTTGCGGTCTCCACGGTATCAAATGGTCCTTTATCCCCCCTTCAGCCCCTCATTTCGGTGGTTTGTGGGAAAGTGGTGTAAGGAGTGTTAAATTTCATTTACGTCGCGTAATAGGCGGTACGATCTTAAATTTTGAGGAATATTCTACTCTTCTTTCTCAAATTGAGGCTTGCCTTAATTCACGCCCTTTGTGTGCGGTGTCCGACGATGCTAGAGACCCTGAACCTTTAACTCCTGCTCACTTCTTGGTCGGTGCTCCACTGACGGCACTTCTGGAGCCCGACTATACCCAAAGCAATAATAGTCATTTGGGCAGATGGCTTCTGCTCCAAAAATTTACACAGACCATCTGGAAACGGTGGTCTAGGGATTATCTGCACCAGCTGCAGCAGCGCAATAAATGGCGCACCCCGTTTAGGAATTTTAATGTCGGACAGCTTGTCCTCATTTTGGATGACAATTCCCCCCCCCCCTAGAATGGAAGCGTGGGGTAATTACCAATGTTTTTCCGGGTCAAGATTCCTTAGTACGCGTCGCAGAAGTTCGCACCGCGCTAGGTATCTTACGCCGACCCATCCACAAATTATGCCCCCTTCCGGTGGCAACAAGCTAATCGTATGCGTGCCATACGAGATGCGTGTGTGTGTGTGTGTGTGTGTGTGTGTGCGTGCGCGCGCGTGTCACATCGCCTGGACTATGCCCGGGACATTCCCCGGGCGAGCATACAAGTCAATTGTATCATAAACATTGTAAGTATCATAAGCATTGTAATATTGTTTACGTGCCGCTAGCTATTACTGCAATAGTGACTGTGTTTCATATGTACTATCAATTATTATGGATGTTGTGTATTGTCATATGTTTATATAATTCAAGTTCTGAGAACTACAAGTGCTACTTATGGTGTCAATTATTCTACGTATGTATTGTATTTTTCAATGTCATGTACCATTGAACTTTGATGTGATTATGATAACATTATGTTCTTATTATTTGTATTATTATATATGAAGCAGTGTTTAAGATGGTTTCTCTTATATAATTTAAAGTTGTCACTTACGTTTGTCAAGGTTTCAATATATGTATTTCTTATCCATATGTTATGCTTCAAGAGAGATCATGTTTAGTTATGTAAAGACTCGTTTTTATCATGATTTTTATTTTTTGTACCTTTTCTAGCACAGAAATTGTTTTGTTTTGACTTGAGCTTGTGCTAGCTTAATGAATTTTGTTTTCTACAAATTTTATGTTAGAAGTGAGTTACTTTAATCCACGAGTCAATTTAATGTATAAGGCTTTAAGTGTATTATGTATTGTTTATATATATATATACATATATATATATATATATACATTGATAATCTTTGTAATATACTGTTCCCAGTTAATGTTTAATGTACAAAATCGTCCCGATTTTGGCGGGCAGTATGTTTAAACTTTGTACTTGTTTATCAGCTGTACGCGGTGTACTGCCGCAATGCGGCACGAGCGGATGACGTCACGCGCTTATCAAACGCTGCCGCCGGTCATCTCGGCCGTCGGTAGACAAGTTTAGTTTAGTTTCTAACAAAGCTCCGAGCGGATCTCTCGTAAAACACTTCTCTTCCAGCCGCGGCTTCTGGACATTTTTTAAATATGTATTTATAAGATTTAATTCAATTCAGACTACCTGCGTCCATCTTCAATGGACCACGACTTCTTTTAAAACCAATTTTTGGGCGTTATTGCCTCAAATGCATCCGCACGTGCCGATCATAATCAATACTTTAAAACTTCAATAAACGCATGTCAAATATCCGTAATACTTTCCACTTCTTTTCTTACATACAATCCAGCCTTTCCTGCACAGCGTCTTTGGAATAACTCGAGACTCTTCAAGAGCTTCCAAACCGCAACACAAGGATTGTTCAATAGAAACACGTATAGAGCTGTAAAGCATTTTTTATTCAACGATTTTAAAAGAAGTCTCCAATAACATTAAGACATGAGTTCCACTGTTGCGCTAACCTGTAGATTCCCTGCTAGTAAAATTCTTACGGCTGTTTGTGGAACTATTCGGTTACAGCAAACTCTACCTCAGCGTCCGATTTGAACCACCGTCCTTTTAGTGATTCCTTAAAAAAAATTTAAGATAAGATTTTTGCCTACCCATTCATTAACTACTAGCTTCGCCACTGATATATATAAAAAATATGCATAAAATTAATGGCTTGTATAAGTTAATGATTGATCTCCATTAAGTAGTGCTCAAGTTTCCAAAGTTTTAATATTATGATGTCCGTAATTAAAACATCAGAGTAGGTATAGTGTGTATGAGGGTACACCGTGGACAAAAATTTTCAACATTTCCTATTGAGCGTTGCTTAGAGTAAAGCTGCGAATCTACAGTGTACGTTTCACAGAACAAACACGCGAAAAAGAAGGAGCACTCCGAAGTCACTCATGGACCGTCGGCATCTTGCAGAGGGTTCATTCCCTAAAGACGAAAAGTCTGTCTATGAATCGTTCCTCTGTAAACACGTGCAGTTACACTGCCCAGCGATCCACAGGAAGCAAATCGCTATCCACGCTGGACACTTTTCGGCTTGCACGCGTTATGTTGGTATGGGTCTCGGCACTTACCATTTAAAAAGCGTGCAAATGTAAGAAAATAAACATAAGAGGCCAGAAATAACGCGAATTTTGTGTGTGTGTGTGTGTGTGTGTGTGTGTGTGTGTGTGTGTGTGTGTGTGTGTGTGTGTGTGTGTGTGTGTGTGTGTGTTCCCTGCCTTTTTATTGCGGTAGTCATAATAATAAAATGGAAACATAAACATTACATAACTGAGATATGCTTGCCTGCTACGAATGATATTCATGTTTGTAACAAAATTTTCTGTTTGTACATTTTGAGTGTAAATTAATCCATTATACTGTACTATTAACTCGTACATGATTTACATTAAAATGAAAAAATTGGTATGGAGAACCATACATGACTTCCATATTCTAAGATTTATTTTTAAAATCATTTTCGAAATGAAATATTACCATAGAAACTACTTCTTTCTACTTACTGCTTCAGCCATAACCACAGTACTGTGGTCACTAACATATACCACCTCACGTTATCACACTCAATTTTCACTGATGATGGAAGTCAATGGCATTGCCGAAACGTCTGGTTTTGTAGAAAACATTGGACTACGGCCAAATATCCCGGGAAGGAATTTTAACAAAAACTACTTCTTTGTTGCCGATAACGTTGTACACATATATATATATATATATATATATATAACAAATATGCATAAAATTAATGGCTTGTATAAGTTAATGATTGATCTCCATTAAGTAGTGCTGAAGTTTCCTAAGTTTTAATATTATGATGTCCGTAATTAAAACATCAGAGCAGGTTTAGTGTGTATGAGGGTTCACCGTGGACAAAAATTTTCAACATTTCCTATTGAGCGTTGCTTAGAATAAATCTGCGAATCTACAGTGTACGTTTCACAGAACAAACACGCGGAAAAGAAGGAGCGCTCCGAAGTCACTCATGGACCCTCAGCATCTTGCAGAGGGTTTATTCCCTAAAGACGAAAAGTCTGTCTATGAATCGTTCCTCTGTAAACACGTGCAGTTACACTGCCCAGCGATCCACAGGAAGCAAATCGCTATCCACGCTGGACACTTTTTCGGCTTGCATGCGTTATGTTGGTATGGGTTCGGCACTTTCCATTTAAAAACCGTGCAAATGTAAGAAAATAAACATGAATGAGGCCAGAAATAACGCGAATTGTGTGTGTGTGTGTGTGTGTGTGTGTGTGTGTGTGTGTGTGTGTGTGTGTGTGTGTGTGTGTGTGTGTGTGTGTGTGTGTGTGTGTGTGTGTGTGTGTGTGTGTGTGTGTGTGTGTGTGTGTGTGTGTGTGTGTGTGTGTGTGTGTCTTCCCTGCCTTTTTGTTGCGGTAGTGATAATAATAAAATGGAAACGTAAACAGTACACAGCTGAGATAAGCTTGCCTGCCACGCACGATATATTTTCTCTTATACATGACTAGCAGAATACCCGTGCTTCGCTACGGAGTTTCACGTTGTACGTAATGAAAATGTTAGTTTAATTAATAAAGTTTAATTAAAGTAGGCTTCTTAAAAATAAATAGCTGTTGCCCACAACTTCGTTCGCGTGGTCTTCAATTTAATGCGATAATATATTTAGAACAGAATCTATTCTATTGGGTTGCCATAGTAACCAGATCTAATAGTTTTTTAAGACCGCAAAGGACCCCCCAGAGGATCGTATCGAAAAAAACACCTGTCCTATGTTGGTTCTCCCGTTGCGTAAAATATTTGTGCCAAGTTTGGTTGAAATCGGTCCAATGGTTTAGGTGGAGACGTGGAAGACCCCAAAGGACCCCCCAAAGGATCGTATCGAAAAAAACACTTGGCCTATGTTGGTTCACCCTTTGCGTAAAATATTTGTGCCAAGTTTGGTTGAAATCGGTTCAGTGGTTTAGGAGGCGATGTGGAAGACCCCAAAGAACACCCAAAAGGACCCCATCGAAAAAACACCTATCCTATGTTGGTTCTCCCGTTGCGTAAAATATTTGTGCCAAGTTTGGTTGAAATCGGTACAGTGGTTTAGGAGGAGATGTGGAAGAAACCTTCGCGGACGTGCGCACAACAACTCACCGAAGTTTCATCGCAATCGGATGAATGGTATAGGAACGCATACGGGACGGGACAAACAAAGAAACATTCATTTTTATATATAAGATGTAAACTATACCACTTACTTGACATAAACCGTGATAGCTAAGCTAATGTACAACATATATGTATTAATTATACACATAAATGTTCCTCGATAGACACTCTATCTATTGGCGAAAACTTGAATAAAATCCGTTCAGTACTTCCTGAGATTAGCGATTTCAAACACAGAGAGAAAACGGACCGACTTTACTTCATACTATGTACAGATTTACATTAAAATGAAAAAATTATAATTTTATTGCCTGGCAACAAAATTATTTTATTTTTAACAATTACCATTGTTTGAAAAAGTTTAAATGAATTTTCAAGTACTTTACTCTTGTTAAAACGTAAAAGGTTGCAGGTAAACTACCCCTTCCCCTTAACCGATCTTCACCAAAATCAAAATGCCTTGAGTCCTCTACAATTCAGTGACGTATGCAAAAAATTATTTGATTCTGTTTGAATTTGCGGCAGTTACTGTTAGTCATAGAAAATACGCTTGATAAAAAAACGTTGCCGGTAAACTACCCCTTTCCCTCAACCGATCTTCACCAAAAAAATAGGTCTTGAGACCTCTACAATTTAGGCCTGTATGCAAATAATCTTTTGAGTCTGTTTGAATTTGCGGCTGTTATCGTTTGCCATAGGAAATACCCTTGTTAAAACATAAAACGTTGCAGGTAAACTACCCCTTTCCCATAACCGATCTTCACCAAAAACCATAGGTCTTGAGAACTCTACAATTCAGGGCTGTATACGAAACATTATTTGATTCTGTTTGAATTTGCGGCTGTTATCGTTTGCCAAAAAAAAAAAATTCCCTGATAAAAAAAACCGTTGCAGGTAAATTACCCCTTTCCCTCAACCGATCTTCACCAAAAACAATAGGTCGTGAGTACTCTACAAATCAGGGCTGTATGCAAAAAATTATTTGATTCTGTTCGAATTCGCGGCAGTTATCGTTTGCCATGGAAAAAAGTCTACACACAGACACACAGCAGACAGACAGACACACAGACAGACACACACACAGACACTTTTCGGAAAACGACTTTTTTTCATGTTTTGAGTGTAGTACAATCAGAATCTGCAATAATCTCGAACACGAATTTTTTTGCCATCACCATACTTCCATTTCCTTAAGGAATATGGAAGTAAAATAAAATAATTTTGTTGCCAGGCAATAAAATTATAATTTTACTTCCATGTGTGTGTGTGTGTGTCTGTCTGTCTGCTGTGTGTCTGTGTGTAGACTTTTTTTCTATGGCAAACGATAACTGCCGCAAATTCAAACAGAATCAAATAATTTTTTGCATACAGCCCTGATTTGTAGAGTACTCACGACCTATTGTTTTTGGTGAAGATCGGTTGAGGGAAAGGGGTAGTTTACCTGCAACGGTTTTTTTTTATCAAGGGAATTTTTTTTTTTTTGGCAAACGATAACAGCCGCAAATTCAAACAGAATCAAATAATGTTTCGCATACAGCCCTGAATTGTAGAGTTCTCAAGACCTATTGTTTTTGGTGAAGATCGGTTAAGGGAAAGGGGTAGTTTACCTGTAACGTTTTATGTTTTAACAAGGGTATTTCCTATGGCAAACGATGACAGCCGCAAATTCAAACAGAATCAAAAGATTATTTGCATACAGCCCTAAATTGCAGAGTTCTCAAGACCTATTTTTTTGGTGAAGATCGGTTAAGGGAAAGGGGTAGTTTACCTGCAGCGTTTTTTTATCAAGGGCACTTTCTATGGCAAACGATAACAGCCGCAAATTCAAACAGAATCAAATACTTTTTTGCATACAGCCCTGATTTGTAGAGTACTCACAATCTGTTGTTTTTGGCGAAGATCGGCTGAGGGAAAGGGGTAGTTTACCTGCAACGTTTTTTTATCAAGAGTATTTTCTATGGCAAACGATAACAGCCGCAAATTCAAACAGAATCAAATAATTTTTTGCATACATCCCTGAATTGTAGAGGTCTCAAGGACTTCCGATTCTGGTGAAGATCGGATGAGGGGAAGGGGTAGTTTACCAGCAACCTTTTACGTTTTAACAAGAGTAAAGTACTTGAAAATTCATTTAAACTTTCTCAAACAATGGTAATTGTTAAAAATAAAATAATTTTGTTGCCAGGCAATAAAATTATAATTTTTTCATTTTAATGTAAATCTGTACATAGTATAAAGTAAAGTCGGTCCGTTTTCTCTCTGTGTTTGAAATCGCTAATCTCAGGAAGTACTGAACGGATTTTATTCAAGTTTTCGCCAATAGATAGAGTGTCTATCGAGGAACATTTATGTGTATAATTAATACATATATGTTGTACATTAGCTTAGCTATCACGGTTTATGTCAAGTAAGTGGTATAGTTTACATCTTATATATAAAAATGAATGTTTCTTTGTTTGTCCCGTCCCGTATGCGTTCCTATACCATTCATCCGATTGCGATGAAACTTCGGTGAGTTGTTGTGCGCACGTCCGCGAAGGTTTCTTCCACATCTCCTCCTAAACCACTGTACCGATTTCAACCAAACTTGGCACAAATATTTTACGCAACGGGAGAACCAACATAGGATAGGTGTTTTTTTCGATGGGGTCCTTTTGGGGGTTCTTTGGGGTCTTCCACATCGCCTCCTAAACCACTGGACCGATTTCAACCAAACTTGGCACAAATATTTTACGCAACGGGAGAACCAACATAGGACAGGTGTTTTTTTCGATACGATCCTCTGGGGGGTCCTTTGCGGTCTTAAAAAACTATTAGATCTGGTTACTATGGCAACCCAATAGAATAGATTCTGTTCTAAATATATTATCGCATTAAATTGAAGACCACGCGAACGAAGTTGTGGGCAACAGCTATTTATTTTTAAGAAGCCTACTTTAATTAAACTTTATTAATTAAACTAACATTTTCATTACGTACAACGTGAAACTCCGTAGCGAAGCACGGGTATTCTGCTAGTCATGTATAAGAGAAAATATATCGTGCGTGGCAGGCAAGCATATCTCAGTTGTGTACTGTTTACGTTTCCATTTTATTATTATCACTACCGCAATAAAAGGCAGGGAAGGCACACACACACACACACAATTCGCGTTATTTCTGGCCTCATTCATGTTTATTTTCTTACATTTGCACGGTTTTTAAATGGAAAGTGCCGAACCCATACCAACATAACGCATGCAAGCCGAAAAAGTGTCCAGCGTGGATAGCGATTTGCTTTCTGTGGATCGCTGGGCAGTGTAACTGCACGTGTTTACAGAGGAACGATTCATAGACAGACTTTTCGTCTTTAGGGAATAAACCCTCTGCAAGATGCTGAGGGTCCATGAGTGACTTCGGAGCGCTCCTTCTTTTCCGCGTGTTTGTTCTGTGAAACGTACACTGTAGATTCGCAGATTTATTCTAAGTAACGCTCAATAGGAAATGTTGAAAATTTTTGTCCACGGTGAACCCTCATACACACTAAACCTGCTCTGATGTTTTAATTACGGACATCATAATATTAAAACTTTGGAAACTTGAGCACTACTTAATGGAGATCAATCATTAACTTATACAAGCCATTAATTTTATGCATATTTTTTAAATATATGTGTACAACGTTATCGGCAACAAAGAAGTAGTTTTTGTTAAAATCCTTCCCGGGATATTTGGCCGTAGACCAATGTTTTCTACAAAACCAGACGTTTCGGCAATGCCATTGACTTCCATCATCAGTGAAAATCGAGTGCGATAACGTGAGGTGGTATATGTTAGTGACCACAGTACTGTCGTTAAGGCTGAAGCAGTATAAGTAGAAAGAAGTAGTTTCTATGGTAATATTTCATTTCGAAAATGATTTTAAAAATAAATCTTAGAATATGGAAGTCATGTATGGTTCTCCATACCGATATTTAACAATTACCATTGTTTCAAAAAGTTTAAATGAATTTTCAAGTACTTTACTGTTGTTAAAACGTAAAAGGTTGCTGGTAAACTACCCCTTCTCCTTAACCGATCTTCACCAAAGTCGAAAGTCCTTGAGATCTCTACAATTCAGGGACGTATGCAAAAAATTATTTGATTCTGTTTGAATTTGCGGCAGTTATCGTTTGCCATAGAAAATTACCCTTGATAAAAAAAACGTTGCAGGTAAACTACCCCTTCCACTTAACCGATCTTCACCAAAAACAATAGGTCTTGAGTACTCTACAAATCAGAGCTGTATGCAAAAAATTATTTGATTCTGTTTGAATGTGCAGCTGTTATCGTTTGCCATAGAAAATACCCTTGTTAAAAAAACGTTGCTGGTAAACTACCCCTTTCCCTTAACCGATCTTCACCAAAAACAATAGGTCTTGAGAACTCTACAATTTAGGGGTGTATGCAAATAATCTTTTGATTCTGTTTGAATTTGCGGCCGTTATCGTTTGCCATAGTAAATACCCTTGTTAAAACATAAAACTTTACCGGTAAACTACCCCTTTCCCTTAACCGATCTTCACCAAAAACAGTAGGTCTTGAGAACTCCATAATTCAGGGCTGTATGCGAAACATTATTTGATGCTGTTTGAATTTGTGGCTGTTATCATTTGCCAAAAAAAAAATTACCGTTGTTAAAAAAAACCGTTGATGGTAAACTACCCCTTTCCCTCAACCGATCTTTACCAAAAACAATACGTCGTGAGTACTCTACAAATCAGAGCTGTATGCAAAAAATTATTAGATTCTGTTTGAATTTGCGGCAGTTATCGTTTGCCATAGAAAAAAAATCTACACACAGACAGACACACACAGACACTTTTGAAAAACGAACGACTTTTTTCATGTTTTGAGTGTAGTACAATCAGAATCTGCAATAATCTCGAACACGATTTTTTTTGCCATCACCATTTCCTTAAGGAATATGGAAGTAAAATCAGTATATGTTACAACTATTCTTTTGAAAGTGAATGCTTCAATCTACTTGTCAATCCAGATAAAGGTTTACAGAAATGGTTTCATTGCACATTTCATTCTAGGTATAAGAGGGATACAGTAAACTAAAGTGATAGATGTTTAAAAAGTGAAATACTATGTGATCTCTTTGAAATTCCACCCTTTGTATGATCACCAGAAAAAAATTAATAGCAACTAGTAGTTGTTAAAAAAAGTATAAGCACTTTAAAAACTCAAACCAATAACAAAGGATATCTCGCAAATGGCAGAAAAAAAAGTTGTGGTAAACTGTGTATCTTAATGAGATCTACATTTTGTGTGTATAAGTTTGTCTTAACCTCCGCTCAACAGTCCGTTAAGGACCAAGGCGTACCGCACGGCTTTTTTGTTAGTGTGACGGTGTATGGCTAGTACTACGCGCCACCAGCCGCTAGTTGCGGTATTCACAGCCAGGAGGCGGCGCTGTTATCTCAGCGCCTACTCAGTTTGCCTCACGACGCTGAGTGCACGCCGTACGGGAACCTCCGCCGGGAATTGAACCCGGGACCACGAGCGCATCAATCGCCCGCGTTAGCCACTAGACCGCCTGGAGGCTCATATAAGTTTGTCTTATGATTTACAAATTGTGCAAAATTAATTCTGAATGAAAACTTCAGATGCCTGTCCTGGAATCTTCAACATATTTTTTATTTGTCATGGATTTATCTTAAATATGTGGTATTTTAATCAAAATCGTTACAGCAATTTTTGAAAAAAATAAAATAAAAATAACAAAAAAGTGTCCATGTAAAATGGACTAACTTAAATACTAAGTTTGATATCTAACCAACTGTTCGTTTTGGAGCTACGCTGTTCACAAACATTTTTAAATGCTTTTTTTTTGTTCAGAGGATCCCAAAACGTGCATTTCCGGTGAAATCTAGTTATCTGATTTTTGAGTGGAATACAATACTTTCTATATTTACTGTAGCTAAGCAGTGGAGAAAGTAAGAATACCGGAATTTCAGAGCGGCTCGAGTTGGTCGCAGCACTACATTGCTGACGTCATGGAAGTGCACCCGGGCCAGTATCTTGAGTTGGCCGTGGAACCAAAACCTACTGATATCCCAGGCCTCACAACTACGTCATAGTTCAACTGTCATGGCTGCCTATGTAGTCCAACGGCATCTGAAACTTGGGCGTAGCAGCACAGTCGCTTTACGTACTTATTATAGGTTACGTTATGCATTGCATGCTTAGGTTAGAAACGCACGTTGTTGTATTTGTATCAGTTACAAGTATAACGGTGCTGCTAATTTTGTTGAATTTATTCTGAATTATTATGGGGTTCAGGTGCTGTGTTCCGAATTGTCGCGGAAACTATGACAATGGACCTAAAGTTTCTGTTTTTTCGTTCCCAAAGGGGAAGAAATTGAAGCAAAAATGGATAAATGCAATTCATCGAAAGAATTTTCAACCATCTCCTTGTTCCAAGGTACGTGTTATCAAAACTTTTTTGTTTAAATCAAATATTTTTCACTAATTTATTTCCTGCAAATACAAACAATTTTTTAAAGTTAATAGGCCTACTAAGCCGTAATTAATGAATATATTCATATTTTATTAGAATATCAAGAAAGGTTACATTCCGGTTTTCAAAATTTTTATTAGACTTACAAAAAATATAAAATTGCAAATAAGAAAAATTATTTTCTACTAAGCACTAAGTTCTATGTCTATGTATCTGTTTTATTGTATTTATACAATATCAAGTACTTTTATTTGTATTTATTAAAGTTATTAAACTGTGCACAACTTTCTATGGTGAAACTAACTTAATAATTTATATTCATTTTTCAGTAGACTAGTATTCCGAGTCACAGATATAAATAATATTAAAATATATAACATTCAATATAAATGTAAATAACGCAAGAACGAAGTCACACAATGGATATTAGGTTATATATTTTAATATTATTAATCATTTACCTTCTCTTTATATTATTTTCTCATGAACTGTAATAACCTTGTTATTTCTATTACAGGTCTGTGAAGTTCATTTCAGCCCAGAATACGTACAAAGGACTGTGGACTTTTTCGACCACACAGGAAAAAAGTTGGAAGTGCCTTTAAAAAGGATAAAATTAAGAGAGGGTGCTATTCCAACAATACTTCCAAATTGTCCTCAATATCTGTCTGTTCCATCATCATCCAGAGAAAGTACTGACGAAAGGAGAACAAGAAAAGAAAATAACAGTCTGCTCCTGGCAATTCAGCAAAGCATTACAGCTAAAAGTGAATATGATGAGAGTCATATGTTTAATAATTTTTGTGAGTTAGTGAAGTGTTTGAAAATTTTCAAAACTCCCAGTGAGTGGACATTTAATGTTAAAGAAGACAGGTATGTACTATTTTTTTATATAATAGAAAATCCTATCCCAAGTGTTCCAATATTAGCCAGAATTAATAATAATTTACAAATTAGTATTTTTATTAATTCAGTAGAACTGAAGCAACTAGGCAAAGAAAGTTTGCCTCTAGCTTTAAACAATTTAAATAGATTAAGCGATATTTTAGAAAGCCTCAAAAATATATACTTGAATGAGGAGACACAAATATCAACAGAGCTTGTCAACTGTATCAAGGCTATGTTAGACAAAGTTGGAACCTCACCTAAATGTGAAATCCAGGAGAAAGTTCAGTTTTTAAAGGAGCAGGTGAGTTTGTTACCAATGAGTAAGGAATGCTATAGATATTCACCTGAATTCTTAGTATTCTGTAGTATTTTGTACACTATATCTCCACACTGCTACAAATTTTTCAGAAATTCTGGTTATGTCACAGTACCACATCCCAATTCTATTAATAAAGTGTGTTCCATTTATCAGACGAACCCAAACATTGAACAAAATGATATCAACTTCTTGATGTATGTAAAGGAAAAGTTCAATTTATTATAAAGGGAAGATCACATTGTCACATTAATGATAGATGAAATTCACATCAAACCATACATGGACTTCTCTGGTGGGAAAATTTTAGGCTCAGCCCACAATAGTGAGAGTACTGCTACTTCTGCTCATGTGTTCATGGTGCAGAGTTTGCGGTCAAATTTCAAAGAGGTGGTTCACATCCTGCCAATTCATACAATTAAGGCAGAATATTTATTTAATTTCATTAAAAGGGTTTATTATAGGGCTGCATAATATTGGATTCAGTGTCATTTGTGTGGTGAGCGACAATAATGCCATAAATCGTAAAGCCATGTCCTTTTTTTCATCTCCACCAAAACTTAGCATAGCTTATCCTCATCCATGCAACAGCTCATCTCCTTTATTTTTTTCCTTTGATACTGTGCATTTATTAAAATGTATTAGAAATAACTGGCTTAACCAGAAAGATGAGAAACAAACACTGCAATATCCACCATTTAATAATTCAACCTGTAATCAGAATATTTCTTTGTTGAGCGCTTCATTTGCCTGTTTAAAAAAAATTCATCTATTAGAAAATAATTCTAACAATCTTGTAAAATTTTCATATAGATTACATTTAAAAGCCCTTAGTCCTACTAATTTTGAAAGACAAAATGTCAAGTATGTTTTAGATGTTTTCAATTAACACGTTATACAGGGCTTGTTAACGCTTGGCAATGTGCACAGTATTGCCAATCATCAAAGTACTGCTGAATTTATTAGATTTATTTTGAATTGGTGGAATATTGTGAGTGTAAAGTCATTGTTCAAGGATGAGCGATTTAAGAATCCCATGTTTAGAACTCTTGCACCAGGTCAAGAAAATTTATTTATATTTAGAAAAGTTTTTAATGTGGTTGGATTGTTGGAATGATTTTAAAATAGTCTCTAATAAGTTAACGAAAGAGACTCAGCTAGCATTGTCTCATTCCACTCATGCTCTTATAGAGCTAACTAAATATTGTATCGAGGAGTTACATTTTAATTACATTTTGCCTGGTAAAATCCAAACTGACTCTCTTGAAGCACGTTTTGGAAAATATAGGACTATGGCAGGTTCTCAGTACTTGGTATCCCTTAGGCAAATATTTGAGGTGGAGTCAAAAATTAGAATCCAAAATCTGCTCCCTTTAACCCTAAATTCCAATAGTCTTGGTAAGTTGCCAGTACCTCTTTTGGATAGCAGGATAACGGAAACTATTAACACAGTCAATCTGGATAACAGATCCAGTAACATTAACGGTTTCCCTGAATTTGATGTTCAGTTGACTGATGAAGATTTTTCCAAAGCTGGTGATTACCTTCCTGTTTTTACTTATTTGGCTGGGTATTGTGGCAGGGGGGTTTTGAAAAGGAGCAGGTATGATATTTGCTGAAAGTTTATAGTTCTTGACAAATCATTCTGTATTGATGAGGGAACTTCTCAATACAGTCTAATAAAAAATATTGACAGAGGTGGACTTCTCTATCCACATTCTGACATTGTCAATGTAGTTATTTTGAATTATTTGACAGTCAAAAATTAATCAATAGTGTAAATGAAAAAGGATTTTTAAGCTGCAGTCAGCAAAGAGATGTAGTCATCCATTATACTGAAGCGGTGGTGAAAAGACACAACTTTTTTTTAACAGATTTCTTCTGCCCGGCCCACGACCGAGATCTTATATTATATAATTTAATGAAAGTCTCCACCAATATATTACTTAGTAATTTAATAATATATATATACTTTCACTTATGAACTTACTATTGTCACTTCCCAAACGTTTCAAGATGTTGTTTCTCTTCTTCAGTGGGTTGAGTACTAACTGTCGATTACAGAATAACCGTTACGGAATGGAGTGTGTGGTGGGGGTTGATGGTGGGAAGGGGTTGGCGCTGAGGTTCGAATTATGTGTGTGGATCAGTGTGTCAAATAGTGTATGTGATTTGTAATGTATCTGTTCATTTAATATGTTGTTTGGTTGTAGTGTGTGATATCTGTATATTTCAAATTGTTCAGCTGTGTTTAGTTTTCTACTTTTTGGTAAGTAGTGTAATATTTCCATGTTGTGTTCTATGTTTGTGTAGCTGTGGTTTTCGTTATGTAAATGTGTGGCAAATGTGGTAATTATGTGAAAATTAAAAATGACAACTTTTCAAGAAAATCAAACAAGAAAAGGAAACTATCCACTGTCAAAAATTAATTGCATTTAAAGGAAAAATTCAGTAGACTATTGACTGTATTAAAAAAATATTAGCTGTATGTTTTGATTATGTAGATTTCATAGAATAAAAATATAGGCTGGATAATCTGGTAGGACTATTTGTTATATTAGTAACAATATAAGAATATGTAGAATTTTATTATAGTTGTCTTGATTATTCATCTCTTCTTTCACAGCACTACACTTAACTAAAAATGAACTTTTTTCATGTGAAAAACTTACTATTTTATCGGACGCGTTTCGGCTTAGTATCCGCCTTCTTCAGCTTTGGTGACAGACTGCCAGCATTTTGTAACGGTTGTGTGGAAGGTGAAGTGGGGGTGGTGTGTGGCGGAAGGGGATTGGCGCGGGGATTCAATTTATTGTTTGTTTTCTGTATAATTGTGTCAAAAAGTGTATGTGATTTATATTGCAACTGATCGTTGAGTATGTTGTCTGGTTGTGTTGTGTGGTGTCTATATATTTCATATTGTTCAGTTGTGTTGAGTTTTTGACCTTTGGGTATGTAATGTAGAATTTCAAGATTAGTGTCTATGTTGGTGTAACTGTGGTTTTCTGTGTGTATGTGTGTGGCAAATGCAGAGTGTATATTGTTGTTGGTTAAAGACGGGAAGATCTTTTTCATCCCGTTATTCTGAACACTTAAAAGCTTTAACCAACAACAATATACACTCTGCATTTGCCACACACATACACACATACACACAGAAAACCACAGTTACACCAACATAGACACTAATCTTGAAATTCTACATTACATACCCAAAGGTCAAAAACTCAACACAACTGAACAATATGAAATATATAGACACCACACAACACAACCAGACAACATACTCAACGATCAGTTGCAATATAAATCACATACACTTTTTGACACAATTATACAGAAAACAAACAATAAATTGAATCCCCGCGCCAATCCCCTTCCGCCACACACCACCCCCACTTCACCTTCCACACAACCGTTACAAAATGCTGGCAGTCTGTCACCAAAGCTGAAGAAGGCGGATACTAAGCCGAAACGCGTCCGATAAAATAGTAAGTTTTTCACATGAAAAAAGTTCATTTTTAGTTAAGAATTTTATTTGTGTATTCTAACATTATAGCTTCTGCTGAAAATCACTGTTATGAAAGTTTGAACTGTTAGACATTATTGAATGTTTTATCAATTTTGTAATCTAGTTTGAATAAGTTTTATTTAGTCTTAATTACCAGTCCTATATCTATATAATATAAATATATCCTTGTATATACTGTATCTGTAAAATTGAAAATTAAACTTTCTTCTAATTAATTTTTGTTTTGTTATTTAATCCTGTCATAAATATTTAACACAGGCCAGCCTTGTCAATTATCTTTTTATAAAATATCTCAAATCAGAGTTATGTTAATTGATATGTAATATGAAAAATTTGTAAATTTAACCACGACATTGTCAATTTCGCTCATGGGCTCTAAATGGTTAAAAAAATTGGTTTAGTTATTTTCGATAATAAACAAAAACAAAACAATTAGTTTTTTCGATATAAACAAAAATGGAACAATCAAATTGTTTTATTTTGTCTATTATCTAAGAAATTGCGTTAAGATTATTAATTATCTGAGAAATACTTTACAAGTAAGTTTTATCTACTTAAAGCGATGAGCGAAATTATTGACAATATTACTGTTAAATTTATAGATTTTTCGTGTAAAATTCAGTGAATTCAATTCAGTGATTTTGTTGAGAAATTTTTATCATATATTCGACATTTAATTCCGATTGCTTGTGTTGTAATTTTATTCTGTAACTGGATAACTCGGAATACTGTACTGCTGGCCGTGAAGTCGGTCTACATACGATGACGTCACGGATCAGTTGTGAGGCGTGCTTTATCAGTAGGTTTTGGTGGAACACAGTTGATTGACGTCACCGCACAGTTAGAGCTGTATGCTGTATTTTCCATTTACACTGCACACAGCTTTGGGCTCTATGGCCAACGCCCGCAACTCAACTCCGGACTTTAAACGTCAAATGTTTTCCATTGTATTATTGTTTTGATGCGTATAGGAACTTTTTTAATTGATATGGTGAAAAATTAATAATTAATTATTACCTTTTATTTTATTGGGAGGGCTGCGCCCGAGAGCCCTTATGGGCAAGCCGCCACTGAGTTCTATCGTAAGTAAATTTAATTATTGTTTTCTCCTTGTGAGTGGCAATGCTGTGGTTGTTATCAATGAAAGAGATCAAACAGTACACAGCAATTAGTATTTAATACGTCAAGTTAAATAATGTTAACTAAATATTTTCAGTTTCATAGCATCGCGTTTTACTTCCATGTTCCATAAGGAAATGGAAGTATGGTTTTTTTTTTTTTTTTTTTTTAATTTATTGGAGATCTGTAAGCTGTTCGACTGAGCGAACATTTAACAAATTGGCTGACAACACACACAGGATTATGAAGAGCTGACCATTGACAGCTCTTCTGGTTTTGATAATAGATTAAAGAGGTAACAAAATACAAAACTAAATGATAAAAACATGTAAACAAATGAACAAAAGTCACTATCACTTCCTGCTGGCATGATACAATAAGTTCAAACATTAAACACTGGGCCCATAAGGCACATATACAGGTTGACATTAACACGTATGAATGACACGAATACAAAAACATACAGAACAGATATCACAGACAGTACAATACAGAAAATACAGAGAATACATTATGAGTTAAACCTGAATGGTAAGTCTAATAGTTTGTGTCTTTTTAGTCTATAAATATCTTCACTGTTGTCTAACAAGTTAATAGCCAGGTGGTTGGGATGCTGTTCTAGTTTGGAGATGTGAGTCCTGCAGAGGCGCATGATTTCTTCTTTCACGGTTGAAACTTTGAGGTCGCGGTGTATAGAGTTATTTGAGACAAACCAAGGAGCGTCGACTATTGATCTAAGTGTTTTGGACTGAAAGCGCTGGATAATCTCAATATTACTTGTACTTGCAGTACCCCAAAGTTGAATACCATAAGTCCATACCGGTTTAAGCACGACTTTATAGATCAAGAGTTTGTTGACGAGACTTAACCGTGATTGTCTGCCTATAAGCCAATAGATGTTTCTGACCTTGTGATTAAGTTGAAGCTTCTTAGATGTTATATGTTTTTTCCATGTTAATCTCCTGTCCAGATGCATCCCAAGGTACTTAGCACTTTCAGCTTGCGGTACTGGTTGACCGTTAATTGTGACTGGAGGGCAGTTTGCCTTACGTGTGGTGAAGGTAACGTGGACTGACTTCGATGAATTGATTTTTATGCGCCAATTATCAAGCCATAACTGAACGCTGTTTAATGATTCTTGTAGTATAAGAGATGCTATTGAGGGGTCGGAGTGTGTCGCTAGGATCGCTGTGTCATCGGCGTAGGTAGCAACAGTGGTTTCACTTGCTGACGGTAAGTCCGAGGTGAACAGAAGGTAGAGCAGAGGACCCAGGACACTACCCTGCGGAACACCCGACCCCACTGGTAATAGAGGAGAAGTAGCATCGGAGTACTTGACTTGAAACACTCTGCCCACTAAGTAGGAATGTAAGATACGGTAACAATTATGTGGCAGATTTTTCTTTATTTTATATAAGAGTCCAAGATGCCAGACTTTGTCAAATGCCTGGGAAACGTCGAGAAACACACCTGAGCAGAACATCTTCGATTCCAGCGATTTATTGATAACATTTGTTAGTCTGTGTATTTGATCTACCGTAGAGTGCTTTTCTCGAAAACCAAATTGGTGATCGGGAATTAGGTTGTTTTCTACAATTGTTGGCATAAGTCGTTTTACAAACAGCTTTTCAAAGATCTTACCAAGTATCGGTAGAAGGCTTATGGGTCGATAAGAAGAGGGCTCTTGAGGGTTTTTACCAGGTTTTAAGACCATGATAACTTGAGCCGATTTCCAGAGAAGAGGAAAGTATTCGAGTCTGAGTATGGCATTGAAAATGTATGTTATTAGTACAACGCCTTTGTGAGGCAGCTCCTTTAGAACTTTCCCCGATAGCAAATCAATGCCGGGAGCCTTTTTTACTTTTCAAATTATACAAGATTATTTCCTTGATTTCCTTAACTTTAAAAGGCTTAATAGGTAGAGTCATTTGGAGCGGGGAGTGTAAGTATCTTTGTACCTCTTCATCGAAAGAGACGTTCTTGCTGGCTTCAGGTTGAAAAACGTTGACCAAATGTTCGGCAAAAACCTGGGATTTCTCTGTATTGCTGCGCGCCCAGCTACCATCTGGTTTATGTATTGGTGGTATTTGTAATAGTGGCCTTTTTAATCGTTTAGTAGCCTTCCACAGAGAATAATCAGTACTTTCATTTGGTGACAGATTTTCTAGATAATCCTGAATCCCTTCATTCTTTAGATTTTCCAGCAATCGTTTAAGTTGTCTGGCCGCGGAATTCCACTTTCTTTTATCATCCGGATGATGAGTATGCTGCCAAATTCGTCGCAATTTACGCTTCTCAGCTAATTTCTTCCGGACAACCAGAGGAAGGTTCAAGTGCTTATTCTTCGCTGTATTGCAAGGTGTAGCTTCCCAGGCTGATTTTTGAAAAGTACTGGTGAGAGAATTTACAGCCGCATCCAATTCAGCAGGCGTGTGGAGTGGAAGTTCGAGCGAGATATTATAATTTACAAGCTCTCTAAAGTAATCCCAGTCAGTAAGACGATTTGTGAGTGTTGGTAGACTTTCAGACTCAATTATAGTATTGCTAATAGTGGCAATAATTGGAGTGTGGTCAGAGGACAAATCAAGGCAAGATTCAACTTTGTAGTATTTATGAGACAAGCCTCGTATTAAGAAGAAATCAATTAGGTCAGGTATTTTATTTGTGTCAGAAGGCCAATAGGTTGGTTGACCAGTGGACAGAAAGGACAGGGATTCTTGTCTAATGACGTTATATAAAATTCTACCTCTTGGATTAGCTAATCTCGAACCCCATTGCGGGTGTTTTGCGTTAAAGTCACCTCCCACCAAAAAACGTGCACCAAGAGTTCCAAGAAAAGAGCTGAAGTCAGTTTCATTGATTCTGTGTTTTGGGGGACAGTAGACTGCAGAAACAATTAGAGGGCCTCTTTGATCTTCAATTAAAACGTTGGTCGCCTGTAGGTGAGCAGTTTTGACGTTAGAGAAGAGATAATGTTTTATATTGTTTCGGATTAACAGAGCGGTTCCGCCACGAGCTGTCCCGTCCGGATGTTGGGTATCATAAACAGTAAAGCCTGGAATCCTAATATGGCTTCTGTCTGTGAAGTGTGTCTCAGATATAAGCATTACGTCTAATCTGTTTTCAAGAAGAAAAGCTTTGAGTTCTAGGGTGCGTTGAGAGAGTCCATTGGCGTTCCATAATCCAATCCTGTAATTGTTATTCATTATTAATTAGAAAGTTTATTGACAAGTGTTGTAAGGAGATTAAGCATGACGCTATTTTGCTGCATGAGTTGACTGAACATAGTCTCAAATTTTGTCAGGAAGTGTGAAAGAGTGATGTCCTCATTTGCTGTCTGTTTGAGATTGCTGTCATAAGGGGGCGATGATTCTGAGTGTTTCGGTAGTCCTGCAATTTGAGCGTAAGTAGGAGAAGAGACGTTACGGGTATTCATGTTCTGTTCCGTGTTCATAGTCCTAAACATTGAAGGGGTTCTCCTAGGTGTGGAGTTTCGTACGGGGCTTTTTCTGGCCTGCAGGTTTTGATAAACTTCACAGCCCTTATAATTAGCTGTATGAGGACCATCACATAATGCACATGTGGCTGGTGTATCCTTAGATTTGGAACAAGTTGCGGAGTTGTGTTCACCTCCGCACTTGACACACTGGAAAGGTTTCCTACAATACGTCTTACTGTGACCGTATGACTGACAACGAGTGCACTGTATGATAAAGTTTTTTCTCCGAGGTGGTTCTACAGCAATCTGCATGTTACCTAAAGACCTTAGGCTATATATTTGTTTATTGTTTGCTGCAGGTTCAAGATCAACAAAGAAGAGAGGGAGGGGTGTTTTCTCGACTCTGTGTCGAACGTTGATTATGTTTCTGACCGAGTGTCCTTTTTCTTTTAGTGCTTCTTTAATAAAGTGTACACCGATGCTAGGATGAATGTTTCTTATGACAACCCGGTATGCTCGCTGGTCTTTAATTTGATAAGTATGGTAAATAATTTTTTCGTCCTCGAGGTGACGAATTAATTTTCTGTAAGAATCAGGTGCAAAAGTGTTGATTTTCACCGTATTGTCATCGAACGATTTAGTAGTGTACTGTTCTGATTCCAAAATTGCTGTAAGATTATTGATCATTTCACTGTAATTGACGATACCATGAAGGTATACAGGAGGAGGTCTAGGTACTTTCGGCTGAGCTAAGACTTGAGTAGGTTGGACGTCAACAGGGTCATCTATAGGTAACACCGTAAATCTATTGTGGTCATTAAGCTGAGTGTGTGTTTCAGATGTGTTTTCTGAAGATTGACGACTTCTTTTTCGTTTTTTCACCATCTGCCAGCTGTGGGATCCGTTTTGTGTGAAATCAACATTAACATTTCTGCCTGGCTGTTGACTGTTATAGGATTGAGGGGCATTTTGTGACATTGGAGGTACTGAAGTTCCTGAGTGGACTGTAGGAACAGGTTCAACGTTAGTTGACAGGCCTGGTTGCTGATAATTCATTATTGTATGTTGACAAGTTGGACACACACTAGCACACAACCACACACACACAGCGCACGCACGCACTGGAAGTCTAAACAGACACAGTATATACAGATTAGATAAATGTTAAACTAAGATGATAAACTATATTCATAAACATAACAAAACAATAACACAAGAGATAACACAAGAGATAACGGAGCACAAACTTATAACCGCACTCTACGAATGCACGACCGATTCAGTGAATTCAATTCAGTGATTTTGTTGAGAAATTTTTATCATATATTCGACATTTAATTCCGATTGCTTGTGTTGTAATTTTATTCTGTAACTGGATAACTCGGAATACTGTACTGCTGGCCGTGAAGTCGGTCTACATACGATGACGTCACGGATCAGTTGTGAGGCGTGCTTTATCAGTAGGTTTTGGTGGAACACAGTTGATTGACGTCACCGCACAGTTAGAGCTGTATGCTGTATTTTCCATTTACACTGCACACAGCTTTGGGCTCTATGGCCAACGCCCGCAACTCAACTCCGGACTTTAAACGTCAAATGTTTTCCATTGTATTATTGTTTTGATGCGTATAGGAACTTTTTTAATTGATATGGTGAAAAATTAATAATTAATTATTACCTTTTATTTTATTGGGAGGGCTGCGCCCGAGAGCCCTTATGGGCAAGCCGCCACTGAGTTCTATCGTAAGTAAATTTAATTATTGTTTTCTCCTTGTGAGTGGCAATGCTGTGGTTGTTATCAATGAAAGAGATCAAACAGTACACAGCAATTAGTATTTAATACGTCAAGTTAAATAATGTTAACTAAATATTTTCAGTTTCATAGCATCGCGTTTTACTTCCATGTTCCATAAGGAAATGGAAGTATGGTGATGGCAAAAAAAATCGTGTTCGAGATTATTGCAGATTCTGATTGTACTACCCTCAAAACATGAAAAAAAGTCATTTTTCGAAAAGTGTCTGTGTGTGTGTCTATCTGTCTATAGATTTTTTTTCTATGGGAAACGATAACAGCCGCAAATTCAAACAGAATCAAATGATGTTTTGCACACAGCCCTAAATTGTAGAGTTCTCAAGACTTATTGTTTTTGGTGAAGATCGGTTAAGGGAAAGGGGTAGTTTACCTGCAACGTTTTATGTTTTAACAAGGGTATTTTCTATGGCAAACGATAACAGCCGCAAATTCAAACAGAATCAAATAGTTTTTTGCATACAGCCCTGAATTGTAGAGTTCTCAAGATCTAGTGTTTTTGGTGAAGATCGGTCAAGGGAAAGGGGTAGTTTACCTGCAACGTTTTATGTTTTAACAAGGGTATTTTCTATGGCAAACGATAACAGCCGCAAATTCAAACAGAATCAAATAATGTTTTGCATACTTTCCTGAGCTATAGAGAACTCAATGTCTGTTGATTTTGGTGAAGATCGGTTGAGGGATAGGGGTAGTTTACCCGCAACATTTTATGTTTTAACAATGGTAATTTTTTCTATGACGAACGATAACTGCCGCACATTCAAACAGAATCAAATATTTTTTTGCATCGTTCATCAATTGTAAAAGACTGAAGGCCTGTTGATTTTGGTGAAGATCGGTTAAGGGATAGGGGTAGTTTACCCGCAACATTTTATGTTTTAACAATGGTAATTTTTTCTATGACGAACGATAACAGCCGCAAATTCAAACAGAATCAAATATTTTTTTGCATACTTTCCTGAGCTATAGAGAACTCAGTGTCTGTTGATTTTGGTGAAGATCGGTTGAGGGATAGGGGTAGTTTACCCGCAACATTTTATGTTTTAACAATGGTAATTTTTTCTATGACGAACGATAACTGCCGCACATTCAAACAGAATCAAATATTTTTTTGCATCGTTCATCAATTGTAAAAGA